>CM060987.1:48457556-48992556 GCA_030765065.1 Deroplatys truncata
ATTTTTTGTAGGGATGTCACAGTGATCCATTCATGTAGATTCTGAGCCGATGAGTTGCATGGAGTACTTGTAACATAGTCCAGGGAGTCCTTGACTCGTTTCCATGCGATGGTACTTGAACCGCTTAATGGCCCTTCTAGAACTCTCTCTGCAACGATATCATTAACAAGCTGTTGTTGCTGTGTAACATGTTTCTCCTTGTTTGGCACTGTATGACACTACAGGGGCCAGCAGATGAGTAGAGAGAGCCGTGCCTGTGCATACCGTCTCATGTGGACACCGGTTGGGAAAGTAGAAGTGAAGTCAGCGTTCTCGTAGTTGGTTTACTTTCTTGCTATTTAACTTAATAATACAACTACCATCAGCTCCGCTCGCATTATTATGTTAAAAACTTCTATTTCACTCTCTCTTTCTCTTTGTTTCCCCCTCACTTTCCATCTCTCGCTCATTTCCCTTTTTCTCACTATTTTCTCCTCATTTTCCATTCTTGCTCATCACATTCATCCTTTGTCTAAATTTCCTTACTTTTCTATCTCTTTCTTTTCTTTCATACACTCAATTTCTCTCTTTTAGTCTATCTTTCTCTGTGTAATATTTGAGATACGTTATACACAACGATAGTAAAGCCCATTTTCTGAGAAATGCTATAGTAATATTTTTACTACCACAAATCCTGTGCCTATCCCTTATTCTTGTAATTGTTTCCATGTTAAGCTGCATACAGCAATAAGGGATCCAGAACTATTATAATATATCAAACAATGGTTTGCAAAATGAATGATCACAATGGAAAATTAATGTAACTCCTTATATATTCAGTGCTTCGAAACTTAAGAAATACTGCTATATTCTTTGCTGCTATATAACAGTTCTTTGACTTCACATCCACTTAAAATTCCACCGTTAATGCATTTTATGAATTTCGGATATTGAATTCTCGTGAATTTATTTTGAATAAACTCACCGGACGGCCTGTGGCCCACACAAGCCGTCCTTAGCTGAAGTTAGACCATACTGGGTAGCACGGATGCCAAATGGTTTGCCTAAGCAGAACTGTAAAAGGGACTGCATACCGACGAGAGGAGACCGCTAAATCAAAGATCAATGCTTGAAAATGAGCACTTTAACTGGTTCCAGAGCTCATCGTAGAGAAACCTGGTATATGAGAGGTTCCGGGTTCGATTCCCAGCTGGGCACCAGAAAGTTTATGCAAAAGAAACCATTTCAAGGTATACCCAGGGTGTAGTGTTTGAATGTGGGAGTACCTATATGTGTGTTGAGGGGAGTGTTATCGTTTATTTAATAACCAATTCGCCAATTAACAACAATGCAGGATTGTCGCTTGACGCTAACCTGAGCACTCGTGTTAAGTCATTTAGTTCTATGACAGTTACTTTACATTCAGTACAACTATATGGTACCAATTCCTGCAGCAAAGTTAACGAGATTAAACGAACTTCTATTTTTACTTTCTCTATTACGATTATAGTAAGTAGGGGAAGTATTGTATTCCACCCAAAAATTCGATACCGAGATTTCACCGGAAATATAAGTTTTGAGAAAGCATTTTTGGAAACATGTCCGTGTGTGTGTGTCTATGTGTGTGTGTGTGTGTGTGTGTGTCTGTGTGTCTGTGAACAGCATAACTCAGAAGCGAACGGTCGGATAAACACCAAACTTGGTATTTAGGTTCAGTATCTTCCAGAGATGCGACACGAAGGTTTACCAGAAAATACCCCCACCCCAGATTAACCCTTACATGGAACATTTTTCGAAAATTTAATTTTCTCAAAAATAGCTCTAACGATTTTGATTATAATATCACATGTTTAAAATATTTTTATTACAAATAAAATTTATATCTTGAATTTTCTGGGAATGTCTCCAAAAGTATATTTCATTGTGAACGACTTTTGCATAACTGGCAAACTATAAGAGACAGACAAAATTTTACTACACAAAAAATGTAGATCGCGTTAAAATACACAATTTATGACAAATACATTTTTTTTAGTTGAGTGAACTATTTTCGAGATATTGCTTGTTATTCCCTTAATTTTTCGAATACTTATACTTTTTCTGAAATACTTATTTATTCTTTTGTCCTAGTAATGCAAAGAGAATGGAATACTTCACATAGAAACGAGCTCTTAAAATATTTGACTATCGCTTAAAGTTTACATCTACAAGAAAATTGGCAATAAGATTAACATCTCGATATCTCGATTAACATGAAGCATATGGAGAATAAGCGTTTGTAAGAATAGTTTGTACAAGAGTAGAGAAAATCATGTGAGTGTAGCATATCAGTTTTTTTCTTTTTTATCTAAGTGTATTGAAATGTATAATGTAGCTATTTCTGCAAAAGTTTATTTGAATTAAAATATAGTAGATAGAAAAGTAAGCTTTAGTAAGAATAGTTTGTATATTCATAGATAGAGGGTTGAGAAAGTCATGTGACTGTATCAAATCAGAAGTTTTGAAGTGAAACGTCTTAAATTGTTTCATTTCATAACAAACATCTAACCGTAATTGTAATTGCTGTCGAATATTTCCCTTATCTCCAAACCATTGCATTACATCTACTAATTAAAAAGCATCATATAAGGTATTCCGATCTCAATTCTGAAATGGTAAGATTATCTAAATATACATTTATATATTCCCATTCTTGTGAACTTTTAATGGCTTGGATTAATTTAACAGAGAAAAATAGGTCTAACAAGTTATCGAACTTCTACGTAACAACGATATCGTCGAGCAAAGTTCGGAGGAGCTGGTAGTATCATACATTCTGTAGTTCAACGGGATTTATACTTTTTATTAGGTAGTTTGTTTTGATTTTTACTACATTACACCCGCAAATTGAATTTAGAAATTTGAATTTTACCCTGAAAGCAAAAAAGGTTCTATTAGGCAAGTGTCCGTTACCAACAAAAATCATAAATTAAATAACAAACGTGGTATTCAAATTCAGTGACTTTCAAGGATACGACACTAAGATGTATTCAAGAAAATCTCTTGGCCCTAAACTACATTTCACATGCAAAAATTATCTTTACTTATTTTTTTTTTTCAAAATGGCTGTGGCGATTTTTATTAACATGTTATATGTTTAAGATATGTGCATGACATATAAAATGTATACTTTAAATTTTCTGGGATTAGCGTGTGAAATGCTCTTCATTTTGAAGTCTTTTGCATTATTGGTCAACTGTGAAATATAGACAAAACATGCTGCACAAAAAGAAAATAGATTTTAACACCCTCAATTTTTCAAAACAAGCATTTTGGTAGCGTTAAATAATTTTCGAGGTATTTCTTGCAATGGCGGCGCCGTGGCCGAGTGGTTAGACCGCTCGCCTCCCATCTAGGCGGCCCGGGTTCAATCCCAGGGACCTGCATGTGGGATTTGTGGTGGACGAAGCGGCGTCTGGGCGGGTTTTCTCCGGGTTCTCCGGTTTCCCCCGCCATTCATTCCACCAACTGCTCCATCATCACCTTTCCTTTCATCCATTTCACCAACATTTCGTTTCATCTACTTCCTTCATCCCATACCAGGCATCGGGCTGATCACCCATCCTGGATGCTCTGTCTGATCCATGAGTGTCTGCTCCTCGACGGGCCTCTGACCCCAGGCACCCGCTTGTAAGTCCTGGGGGGTGTAAGTCCTACATAAGAGGAGGGTAAACAGATAATGAATGAATGAATGAATTTCTTGCAATTTGTTTGAGTTTTCAAATACCTGTTTTTCTTTTCCTTTCTCATTACGTATGTAGAGTAGAAGTAGGATTAAGGAGGGGGATTTAGCGCCTCAAACTACAAGATCTTTTGTGCCTCTGCCCCTGATGGGGTGCTCCCGAGAGAAAGGGGGGCGGATGGACCGGGAGGCACGACAAGGTAAAGAGCAGGGTGCCTACCTTTTACTGATGGCAGCTGGTACAACCGGCCCTCGTCCCTCCTGTAGGCTTGCATATCCCCCCACGGGGGGCCCGGGTCTTGGAGGCCGCCCCGTTACATAGAGCATCCTTTTTCCTGCCATGCACCTCAATACTCCCGCCGGCACTTTCAATCTGAAACAGGCCAAGCAGATGAAAGGTGAAGTGAAATGAGAATGGAGGACCAGGAAATTCGATGTATGAACCTTCCCAGTATTCGCATAATATCCGGAGAAACCCCCGAAAAAACCCAAGGGTCAGGAATTTCGACCCCAAGAATCGAATCTACGACCTCCCGAATGCGGGCTACAGACGTTACCGCCTTAGGCATTCCACTCGGTTATGCAGAATAAGCAGAGGATGTTCCACTGAAAAATTCGATGCCCAAATTTCATCATGTTTTGAAGTCCCTGAACCCAAAACAGCATTTTTAGAAAATACCTGTTTGTGTATGTGTATCTGTGAGAAACTTACAATAAAAGCGAAAAATCCGATAAATACCAAATTTGGTATCTTCCAACAATGCGACGCGCAGATTTCAAAGAAAATCAAACACGCTAAACTACCCTGTTGGAACACTTTTTATTTTTTAAAAATGGCTGTAATGAGTTTTATTAAAATACCATAGGTTTTGAGATGTTTATATGATAAATAAAATGCAGGTATTAAATTTACTGTGAATAGCCCGTGAAGTCCACTTGATTCGGGAGGAATTTTTTATAATTTTATGTATAAAGGAGAAACCTTAAGGGATAAACAAAAACATTACAACACAGAAAATTAGACCTCTAAATACACACACTTTTACTTTCTCTACCATATAAAAACAGTAGAGAGGGTATTGCATTCCACCCAAAAATCTGATACTGAAATTTCACCGGAAACACATGTTTTGAGAACTCCTGAAAGAAAGAAAAAACATTTTTACTTCCTCTACTACGTATAGTAAGTAGGAGAACTAATGTATTCCACTCAAAAATTGGATGTCAAGATTTCAAGGGAAATGCATATGTGGCTTGAGGCAGTATTTTATAGCACAACACTGCGAATGCCAGAGTGATTGTAGTGTAAATTAACATTATTGTATGACAATGATTTTGTATGTTTGTTAGCTATAAGCATTGTTATGAATGTTTACACGGCCTCACTGAAACTGACAATAGGAGCGGGTAACAATGAAGCGACGGGGTGAGTTGTTTATCACTTAGAAGAGACAAACAAATGACGTCAGGGTAGCGCGCCTTTCTTTAGAAATGGAGGGAATATCTTCCCTAGAGCATATGTGTTTGTAATTTTGATTGGCTTATAAAACAGACGCTAATGTTGGCGCGCTTTAGTAACCAATAGCAGCTCTATTTTAATGTTTAGCTATATCGGGGTGAGGGAGTATAAATTCTTGAGCCAAAGGCATGTAACGCCATCTCTACACTCGCCGAGATCGCCGAAATGGGGAAGAGAAGGAAACGTCGTGCCGCTGAGGGTTCCACCGCTGAGGAACCCAGCGCTCTCCAGCCGACTCCGGCCGCAGACACCGCCGACTCGCCGGCAGCTCCACCGGCATCCGCCGGGAAGGCTGCTTCACCGCCACCGCTGGCCGGGCGCAGCTACGCTTCTGCCGCTGCTTCACCGGTCGCAGCATTCCAACGCCTGAACCTGTTGCCTCCGGCTCTGTTTCTCAGGGCTGTACGACGCCACCGACTGCCGCCGGCTTACCACCATTGGTGAGCCCGATGTCACCGCCGACGCAACCTCCGGCAGATGGCCGCCACAGTGTAGTCATCTGTGGAGTACCGAGGGACCTTCCAGTACACTTCGTGCTGGATGCCGCAAGACACCACTGGCGTTCCGCAATTCGGGCATCCCGAATTTCCTCAAGACGAGGACCAACACCGCTGGTTCGCCTCCATCTGGGTTCCGCCTCGGACGCTCAGGCGGCCTTGGGGTCAAGCCTGCCTCTGCTGGGGCAGTGCTTGCGCATCGAGGCCAGCAGGAGTCAACGCCCGGTACCCTGCCGCCGCTGTTGTGTCTTCGGTCACACAGCGGAGGCATGCGTCGCTGCACCTCGGTGCCATTACTGCGGGGCAGATTGCCTCACAGCAAACTGCACCGCCCACGACCTTCGCCGACGTCGCCGATTCTGCGCCACCTGCTCCGGGCATACGCACTTCACAGGGCAGGCCCAGTGCCCCCTGTATCCCCGGAGCAGCCAACCGACTGGGACTACTACATTACGGACGGCCACCGAACAGCCCCCGCCAACGACGCCCCGTGTAAGGGCAAAACATCAAGCAACACATCCAGAACTTCAAGACACGTTGTCTGCCATGCAGGCAACACTACAGGACATCACCACTCGCCTGGCTGAGTTACGCCGTTCAACTAACACGCGCTTTGCGGCCGTGGAGGCCATGCAGCGGACCTCGGCCAGAGTGATCAGCGCCCTCTCAAGGCAGATCACGCAACTACAACAAGATGACGGGATGCTCGCATCGGCCCACCGTAAGCTGGAACGCATCGAGGAACATCTCGTCGAACCGGACGACGACGCCGAGTATGGAAGCGACGACCGACCCACGCGACTTGGAGCCCTTCAGGCTTCAATAACTGGGCTTCGAGAGCTCCAGACAGAAGCCAACTACTACTCCAAAGCAGATCTTCAGGACGCCCTGACAAACCAAGAATTCCATGGCCACATGCTCACTCTCACCGTGACTATACGAAGCATCGTCAAAGAAGAACTCCGCTTCTTTAGGAAGCTTCAGCAAGCAGACGCCGATCCACCACACTGGCCTGACGCATCTCCCAGAGGTCGCGTTAGGCACCCCAGACGTTACTAGACAGCATCGCACTCAACTACAGCGGCGGCATCCTGGGAACTTGCCAGCCAACACACTATCCCTCTTTACTTTCCTTTACCTCTCACCCTGAATTCCCAAGGGCGCAAGTAGGGCCTCGGTCATGCTTGCGTCCTGGCGCTTCACCTTCACCTGGCTTAGGTTCTAGTGGCCGGCCAATATATCCTTACCCTGAATACGCCGGTGCAACAGCGGTACGGCCGCATTATCACTCAGAATTCCTCTTTCTTCCTTCTTCCTTATTTCCATTCCGGTGAAGGAGTTTTTAGTGGGTATGCCGACTATTGGTGAGTCCCACACTCTCAGTCCCGACTCCCATCGGGGCTGAGGTAAGTGATTAAATCATTTTCTCCTCCACTCGAAAAAAGTAACGCGCAGTCTACAGAAAAACTTAAAGGTAAACGTCGCACAGTTCTAAGAAATCTCTCTCGCGAGTTACACGTCAGGCAGTTCTAAGGAAGCATTCATGAAGTACACATTACGCAGTTCTACAGAATCTCTCGCGTCGTAAAGTTAGTTACAAAATGTGAAATACGCGAATTAATAGTGTGCGGCAAATAAGTGATTGTAGTTACATTCGAAAATATAACAGTTTTAGTCAGGCGTGTATCAAGATTAAATATGTGAAATTAATTAAGTGTGACGGCAATAAAAGTATAAAAACAAATTCTATTATCAGTATTATATTTTAGTAACAACTCCTTTCCGTTCACACGCCCTGATCAAGAGATATTTGCTCGACTGAGTAATAATAGCTAGCCGGATGACAAAGAACTCAAAATTCAAAATAGTAAAACAATAACAGGTGCTCAGCAAATAAGATAACACGAACAGATTACCGCGACAGGCTTCATTATTTAAATAAACTCTCTGTTAGGACTTTATGGTGACATTAAGTATATGGGGGCTCCTACATCTTGACTTCCAGACTGAACGAAGATGCTTGAAAAGATTATTTTCTAAAATTGGAGGTCTGGGCGCGTTTTACAATCATCCAACTCCCTTCGAAGTAAAAAACAAAATGCACATCCTAGTACTAACTGGAAGTACAGGAGACAACTCTTTGTCTGCAAATACATCTGTTATGGATGAAACTAGTGAATTACCCTCATATATTTCCCCTACAGAAGAAAGTGAAGAAGATTTAGAAATATTTATCACTAGTTTTGAAGCCCCCTGAATCCATAAAAGGCTTCTTTTTTTTTTTTAGAAAAGATGAAGGTGCGTGTGTGATGATGTCTTCACTGGAAGAAGAAGATGTAAATTCGAGCAACCACCATGGAAGCATGCACGTTCATAGGATTATACTTTAATTAAAACGGTTGTTAATGCAATAAATGGACATTTTTCCATGTAAAGGAATAAGCAGATTAATTTAGGTCACACTTCCAGCTAATTGTTGATCTGTACAATTGAAAATTATACTGTACTTAAGGATACAAGAAATCTAGTGTAGTGTGTCTCCAAATTAAATGTTCGGCACTGATGACCTATTCCCCCTGATAATTGTAGTGCCGTAAGCAAGAAATAAAATGAACATGTTCATCATGAAAAGGTTCAATAGAGAGAAGAATGTCAGCGAAATTGACGTCAGTCATGTTTCCTACCAGTATTATAAATCTGGTCGATCTCACAAATGTTCTGGGAAGTTATACAGGGCTTTCATTACTAAACCTTTAACTCTAAGTATCTATGTATCATTTAATTTAACTGAAAAAGAGCATATCAGCTTTGCTTGAAACTTCGGTTATTACCCCGAAGTTGTGATACTCAAATATCAACTATTATCACTATATGCACCGCTTTTGTTTGTTCTCATGAACAGCCTTTGTTTTCTATAGGCGCCTCGCAGCAAAGCGTTTATATCTAAAGACATCTATGCTAAAATTATAAAGAGAGAGAGAGAATTGCGTAGGTGTGTGCGTAAGGTAATCTCAAAAATCACTAAACGTTTTGAAATTCTTTCACGATGAAAAGCCTTAATGGTTTAATACTTTTTAATTTCAATTCATAAAGTTCTAAAAACTAAAAAGGATTAACTAAGTCTTTGTTGAGAAAGCTACGTAGTAGAAGATGCTTGCTGAACTCTACAGAGAATGCTTGTAGAAACAAAAACCGGTTAGTTATTGTACTCCGCCGAGAATGCGTATTGTGAGCTGCGGCAGTAACTCCCTGGTCCGTAGTTGTTTTGGTTATTTGTAATGCCCGTAGCTCGCGGCTTACTTTTCTGCAGCCTCCGCGAAGACTCTGGAAGTTCGAAGGATGCTGATTCTCTTCATTTTTTTTATCCTCGGCTAGCTGAAGTTATTGCTGAAATATATCATAGCATGGACCTTTCCTTGGTAAAGGAAACGTAGATCTCGGGTGTGGTAAAGGAGAGAAAATAGACGTGCTTTAGTTACAGAAAGACGACACCGCTATTTCTTTTATTTCGTTACTTCGAGTAGTTCACAACACTGATATTGTCGCCGTTAAAACACTGTCCACTGCTGTTGAAACACGGCGCTGATATGACGCGAAGTTTATATACTTAGTAGATCTCTTTACACGTAGCGATTCACTTTTGGCGCGACATCTCTCAAATATCCTACAGCATGTTTCCCTGCCTGTAGTTTAGAAATGACCCCCGATTTTGGTCTTAGCAGATCTATTTATAGTCGCAGGCTTCTTGGGCTGCTTAATTTCTTATTGGTGCATTTTTAGCGCCACTCAACGCGTCTCACTATTTCATATAAATTTACAGGGATCTCATTGGTCCAATTTTAACATAAATGGCGGCTTTTCCTAATTTTACCGTTAAGCTTTTTGTCTCCCTCACTCCGGTCACGGCGAATTATCGTAGAAAAGCACAATAGCTAGACACCCTCGCTGTATGAACAATGCTTATGCTACCAGATAGACATCGTAAAACTAAACTTGTTGCCTTCGGAGACACTGTTCCTGCAGCTAACATATCTCGTCGTGGACAGTATTTTAACATAGCGCTTAAATTATTTACATTAAATAATTTATAACTCCTCTAATATTAGTAACCTAAATACATACATATCGTTAAGTCACCCTTCTTAAGCTACACCGGCAGTAAAAGAAAAAGATTTGTACATAGCATAATTTAACCTCACTAAAAATTAATTAATCAAATTATTAATAATTACATAGCTCGGGCTCGGCCTAGAGTTGCCGTTTCAGACCGGCTGGGTGTGGTTAATGACCAGACCCTTCAGAATAATATTCGTGTAACTTCCCCGCAGTTTAGGTAATTACTGTTCCAGAAATTTCCTTTCGGCCGTTCCTAGTAATTGCCTTTCTAGTACACTCTGTTTTGTATGGAGGCCTATATATGGGAGCTGCTCTCGCCCGTGTCAGTTAAGAAGTTACGAAGTTAAATGCAGTTAAGAAGCCGAAGAGTTTGAACAATTAAAGGCGCACAGTGCTAGTGCAGTTTAGTTGTGAGTTGATTCGATGGATCAGTTGTGTTTTGTTCCGAGTGTGACTTAAAAGTGTCTCAAGTGTAACGTTTGTGCTACACTGCGGCCTAGTGGATAAATAAAGTGTGTTTCGCAGTAACTGGCGTTGTCATTTGTTAGAATACAAATCAAACGCCGGTTACATTTTATTCCAGGAAATTTGCATAGATTGTCAGGATATAAGACTTATAGAAACAGAAGTTACATTTACTTCACTAATTGCCCTTTTTGAGGTATTGCAGACATGTGTGTAACCAAACAGAGTCAAAACATGCTACATAATTATAAAAAGAGAGAAATTTGGTAATATTAGATATCAATGAACCAATATTTTATAATTAATAACTCAGAAGTTTATTTTTCTCGATTGTCGCAGAATATGTGCCTTTTCGAAAGAGATTAGCTTGGTGGCCTGGGCGTCTGTGTTTGTTTGTGCTCAGGATAACTGAAAAGCGAAAGGTCGAAAGAATATCAAACTCGGTATATAAGTGCATGAAAATTGCTCCACCACAAACTACCCTTAACATGGATAAATGTTCTACATCTTCATACACCTATATTTAGAACATTTGCATATTAAATGAAATCTTATATCTCAAATTTTTGGGATAACATGTGAAGTCCGCTTCATTTTGAGGGAATTTTGCATCATTTTGTATAGCTGTAAACCATAAAAGCTAGACAAAGACTCACTACACAGAAATATAGACCTCTTTAAAACACAAAACTTATTTAAAATAATGTTTGCAGTAGCATCGACCACTTCCAAGATAAACTTTGTTACTAGCTTGAATGCTTCATCACTTGAAATAAATGACAAAAGTGCTAATGCTGTTTCTGCTGTCATGGAAAGAGTGTGAAATTTCAAGTTCAGCATACAGCAACCAATTTTAAGCATCTGACTATCGATTCTATTTTATCTTGAACTAACAACGAAATATATAATGAAACTATTCTGCAAAGGTTTGACTCGATTGTAATGAAGTAGGTGCATATATAAGATTGTACAATATAGTTTGTAGAAGGTACATAGAAATAAAGATAGTGGTTAGAGAAAGTTATGTGAATGTTACACATCAGAATATGTTTTAATTATACATTTATGTATTGCATTAATTTATAGTATAGTACAGCATGAATTCGGGATGCCAGCGTTACGGAATAAAAACATATGCAAAACATATAAGTATTCAAAATGTAATAATTCTCACTTTGACAAAGGCATAATAGCTATGTATTTAAGAATAAATTTGCAATGCAGAGTCACGCTTATATATATTTATTAGGATAATTAACTTCAAATATTCACTTTAGTAATTTTATGGTGTTATTTTCTGGAATTTAGTGATAGAAGGATAATGTATGATAGAGTTTATAATGAACGCATTTAACGTCTGCAAAATTAAAACCAGACGAATCAGCTAGGCCTATGTATTTGCATCTAGGTAACCCGCTTGAAGACACCGCTCCTTTTGCCAAACAGCAACCTTGTGGTATACTAGAAAGCAAGATGGGGTAAAAGCACGAGAACTTCATATCATTAAATCTCAAGAACACCGTTTTTATTAGGATAGTGATGGCCAGGGTCCGTATTTTGATTATCTAAAATGTATGAAAAATGGCCCATAAAATGACTCTAAACTCGTTAAAAGATTACATAACTACAAAAATCTGATGTATTACACTCACATGACTTTCTCTACTCTTGTAAAACTATTTTTACAAACGCTTATTCTCCATCTACTTAATATATATTTCTAAAATATATTTACAAGGGCAATATAGAAAAAGCCTTTAAGCACATACATATCTCTTAATAGCTGTTTGCTAGGTGCAGGACCATTCCCTTTGCCACAGATTAATACTCTTTGCATATTCAAGACAAAAAAATGAATAACGAATTCCCATTTGAGAAAATAAGTATTGAAACATTTAAGGGAATAACAAGTAATATCTCGAAAATGGTCCACTCAACAAAAAAATGTATAGGACATAAATTGTGTATTTTAACGCGATCTACATTTTTTGTGTAGTAAAATTTTGTCTATGCCTTATGGTTTACCAGTTATGCAAAAGTCGTTTACAATGAAGAATACTTTTGGAGACATTCCCAGGAAATTCAAGATATACATTTTATTTGTCATAAAAATATCTTAAACATATGATATTTTAATCAACATCGTTAGAGCCATTTTTGTGAAAATTAAAATTCCGAAAAATCTTCCATGTAAAGGGTACTCTGGGGGGGATTTTCTTGAAAAACTTCGTGTCGCATCCTTGGAAGATACTGAACCTAAATACAAAGTTTGGTGTTTATCCGACTGTTCCTTTCTGAGTTATGCTGTTCACAGACAGACACAGACACACAAACACACACACAGACATACACACAGGCACACAGACACATAGATACACACACGGACATGTTTCCAAAAATGCTTTTTTTGGATTCAGGGGGTCTCAAAACATGTATTTCCGGTGAAATCTCGGTATCGAATTTTTGGGTGGAATACAATACTTCCCTACTTACTATACGTATTAGAGAAAGTAAAAATCTAACAAAAACTGAGATTTGTTTAATTTATTAAAATTAGTTTACAGAAAGTTATAAATTAATTTATATATGGCTGTAATTGTCATACAAGTATAAAAATTGGATATGTTACATTGACGGACTTTCTCTATCCTCTATAGCTAATTAATGGGTGTACAACTATTTTTAGGAAGGTCGTAAAAACGTGCATGATGAACCGTGGAGCGGCTGACTGTCTGTGATAACAGATGATTGGTGCACCCTGTGGAAGAAGGCATTCGCGAGGACAGACGTTTCACCTTATGTTGTCTTCAGAGTTTTCAAGAATTACAAGGTCAGTCCTCTGAAGTATAACAGAACGCTTAGGATTTCGGAAACAGTGCTCAAGATGGGTGCCCAAAAATCTTAATGATGAGCACAAATCAAGCGATCTGCCGCTCCACTGAATTTTCTCACTCGATATGCTGAGGAAGGCGATGTTGTTAACCCACATCCTTACAGGTGATAAGATATGTGTCTCTCACGTCACTCCTGAATCAAAGCAACAATCCATGGAGTGGAGGCACGCATGAAGAAGAAATTCAAACAAATGATATCCACTCGCAAGGTCATGTGCATGGTTTTGTGGGACAGACAAGATGTTTTGCTAGTTGAATTCTTGCTCAGAAATACGACAATCAACAAAGACGTGCTTTCGCATGGCATCCTTCTGGTTAGTGACAATTCCCGGCCCCACACACACCCAAGATCTGATCGAATCATTGGTTGGATGCAACTCGGCCAATTTTCCCATTCCAAGCTATTTTCAGCTGAAGAAATTCCTTGGTAGAAAACATTTCAACGACGATGATGTTGTGAAAAAAGAAGTGTAGGCTTGGATTTCATCACCGGTAGCATCATTCTTTGACGAAGGATTACAAGTCTCGTTTCTCGTTAGAAGTGCCTGAATAACGGCGGCGAAGTTTTGGAGAAGTGGTGCAAGGTATAAGGTGATGGATGATAATAAAGTATTTGAAAAATAATCTTCTATTATTTTTGTAAACAATTATCGGTACTTACTTTAGAAACAAGCCTCATATGAGTGAGAATGTAAATGGTGCGTGAATTTAATGTTTAGAAAGAAAACTCAGAGTAAAACCCCAAAGAATAACACAGTAGTTAACGAGTGAACATCGTTGCCGATGAGCATTTATTAAAAAAAATCTGATGTGTTACACTCACATGACTTTCTCTACTCTTGTACAAACTATTTATACAAACGCTTATTCTCCATCTACTTCAAGTTAATCGAGATAAGCATTTGCAGAGTCTATCTTATTGCTAATTTTCTTGTAGATGTAAGGGGAATATATATTTACAAAGGCAATTTGGAAATACAGTAGCTTTTAAGCACATACATATCTCTTAATAGCTGGTTGCTAGGTGCAGCACCATTCCCTTTCCCACAGATTAATACTCTTTGCATATCCAGGACAAAAAATGAATAACGAATTCCCATTTGAGAAAATAAGTATTGAACAATTTATGGTAATAACAAGCAATATCTCGAAAATGGTTCACTCAAAAAAAAATGTATATGACATAAATTGTGTATTTTAACACGATCTACATTTTTTCTGTAGTAAAATTTTGTCTATCTCTTATGGTTTACCAGTTATGCAAAAGTCGTTCACAATGAAGAATACTTTTGGAGACATTCCCAGAAAATTCAAGATATAGGTACATTTTATTTGTCATGAAAATATCTTAAACATATGATATTTTAATCAAAATCGTCAGAGCGGTTTTTGAGAAAATTAAAATTTTCGAAAAATCTTCCATGTAAAGGGTAATTTGGGGTGGGGGGATTTTGTTGAAAACCTTCGTGTCGCATCTCTGGAAGATACTGAAACTAAATACCAAGTTTGGTGTTTATCCGACTGTTCGTTTCTGAGTTATGCTGTTCACAGACACACAGACACACACGGACATGTTTCCAAAAATGCTTTTTTTTGCATTCAGGGGGTCTCAAAACATGTATTTCCGGTGAAATCTCGGTATCGAATTTTTGGGTGGAATACAATACTTTCCCTACTTACTATACGTAGTAAAGAAAGTAACAAAGCCGCCGATATGAACTTAGATGTTACTGTCGGCATACAAATGGAACAAAAGGAAAACGTTATGTCAACTGAGCCGATGTGTGTAACAGAAATACTCATTTCAATCAGCTTACTAAACATATTCTCTAACGTATACAGTATTTTATATAAAACATAGATACCGCCATAAGTTAAACATGTGTCGTGGCTATATGAGATGGGCTACACAAGAAATTCTTTGCAGTTTTACGTTTCCTGCATACACAGGTGCAAAACAAGTTGCCACATCATTGTTGTTCAAAAGGGCGGCAGTGCGGTACAAAGCTAAAGGTCACTGAGGTAGTGCTGCTGTCTGAAGGTGTTCAGTCGTGCAGTGGCAGGCGTGCCGTGAGGTTGTCTGTCCGCTGTGTGTTAGTGTAACCGGCCGGCACTGGTGCGAGTTATTTGTTTGCTGTTGTGTACAGTTTTCAGTGTCTCCGAGTACACGCTTGTTTAATTGGGTATACTTTCTTTCTTGTTTTGTAAGTTCTAAACGGTAACCATGGCGGTTTATAAACGTGTGAATACTCTCAAAATTCAGTTTACGACGACGGCAATTAAACCCACTGCACTAGAAATCCACCAGTGGCTAGTGAACTTCATGGGGCTTCAAGCTGATCAGGTCGACACGCTCCAGCTTCACACCAGGGAACGAGCTATCTATGTGAAATTGTTATCGGCGGTATTGTATGATAATCTTCTCTCGCGGTTTAAAGAGGAACAAAATTTTACATACGCCTCCGGCGACATAACAAAAGTGAATATTACACCAGGTGATCAGCAAACAGTAAATGTTCGGGTGTTTAACCTGCCTTCTGAGGTGCCCTTTACGGTACTGTCACAGGAACTAAGTAAATATGGTACAGTGTATGATATCCGTAGGGAAAGATGGGGCTCACAGTATCTTCTTTCGTCTAACAACGGAGTGCATGCTGTAAAAATGGGGCTCAAACGTCATATACCGGCTAGTTTAGTTATCGATTCGTATTTGATTGCCATCAGTTACATCGGCCAACCACAGGTTTGTCATTTGTGTCATGACACTACCCACTTAAAAGCAGCTTGTCTTCTACGTGCCACGCGGCTACCTATAACTCCAAGGAATCGACCGGTAACCTTCAGTGAGGCGGCGAATGTTGCCACCTCTTCTGATGCAGTCGCCCAGAAGCAGGCTTCCATTATGTCACAAACGTCTGTGGTAGAACCTTTGTTGGTGAACCTTCCAGCGCGCTCTTCAGATTCAGGAAGTGGTGGTCCTGCTGGGGCGGAGACACCGCTGTTGACTGCAGCAACCGAACATGCAATTGTGGACGGATCTATTACGCCCTTTGTTGATCGGAAGTCGGCATTCGAAATGCCCGAGGTACCCTCTTTTTCGCAAAATTCTCAGGACGGGGATATGGAGATCGTTTGTGATGACGAAGTAGAGATATCGGCGAGTGAGGTAGCACTTTTAAGGCAAAAGTCTTCTGCTTCTTTGTCTAGTCGAGATCCTCGGATACGGAGCCAGCATAGGCGGATGGATGTAGAAAGTGCCATGACACGACAGCACTCCCAAGATGTGCAACCGTTGCCCGGTAACTCTCCGGCTCGTTCCACAACGAAAGAGCCGGACTCAGGCAAGCGGCCGGCAGTAGATGACAGCGATGATTTTGAGGATCACCAACGTTCCCCTAAACTTACAAAGGATGACCCGCACCCGGATAGTGATGATTGAGATTGTGTTGTTTCTGCAGTGCTCACTGGTTGTTCTCCGCTTGCAACTATTGAATATACGATCCTTGCCCTTTAAATGCCGGTAGGTCTTCAAATATGGGCTTCGCTCAACGTTAACGGCCTGCGACAGGTTATTAAACAACAACTTTTAAGGGACTTTTTGATCAGTAATGACATAGACATATGTTTTTTACAGGAGGTGAATCTTTGTAATCTGGATTTTTTGTATGGCTTCGATTATGAGACCAATCTTGGCCCCGAGGGTTCCGGTACGGCGATTGTTTACAGACAAGGCTTACGATTACACAGTTTTGGATACCATCCTTCCGGTAGGGTTCTTTCGGCAGTGTATGATGACGTGACTTTCGTGAATATCTACGCACCTGCTGGTAGTAATAAACGCAAACAACGAGAGGAGTTTTTTCGGCAAGACCTCCTGACCCATATCCCATCGGGTGCTACCTTTGTACTTGTCGGTGACTTTAATTGTACGTTGGCGGCCAAAGATCAACGTGGAGCCTTTAATGGATGTGTTACTTTGTAGCAGCTGGTGGAGCAAATCCGGTTAAAGGATACCTGGGAGCATACGCATGGTTCCGCAGTACAATTTACTTTCGTGAGAGGCCTATCAGCATCGCGACTGGACCGCATGTATGTGCCGGCTGAACACTTATCACGTCTTCATCGTACAGAGATAGTGCCTGTCACATTCAGTGATCATAATGCACTCATACATGCCTTTGAAGGTAGGGCAGCGATCTACAGTAGAGGTAGAGGTTATTGGAAATTAAACTGCTCGTTGCTTATGGATGAGGACGTGCTAAGGGATTTCCAGGATCTTTGGTCGCGGTTGCGGGTATCCTTTCTGCTAGCACAGAATAAAGCCTTCTGGTGGGTGTGTAAAGCCAAGCCTGCGCTTCGTTATTTCTTTCGGGCTGCAGCCTGTCGTCGAGCTCTGGCTAGGAGGGAAACCATGGACTATTACCTGCAAGTCCTTCAGGAACTACACATACGCCAACAGCAAGGTGATGATGTTCAGTCTCTTATGAGAGGCATCAAAGAACACATTAAGGTCCGAAAATCTAACGAGTTACAGGGGTGTTTGTCCAAAGTACACTCGGCGGAAGTGGTTTTTGGGGAAAAGGCGAGTTTTTACCATCTGGCGAAGGAACGTAAACATGGTCGCCGGAAGCTCGTCACTCATTTGGAGGTTGATGGACAGAAAATTTCCACTACAGCCGGAATTCTTCGTGAAGTGCACTCCTTTTACGTCCAACGCTTCTCCGTCCCAGCGGAATGCTCCAGTGCTGTGGACGAGTATATGTCTGGGGTTGCTCCGGTTGTCCCGGAGGAGCTGCGGCATGATACGACGCCTGTTTCAGCAGCAGAGTTCATGGAAGTGATCCAGTCGTCAAAGTTGCATGCGTCTCCAGGACCTGATGGTCTACCATATGAATTTTACAAGCACTGTTGGCGCTATATTCGGGAAGAATTACTTCAAGTTTTCCAGGTAATGTGGACCTCAGAGCGATTGCCGCCTACTTTTGCAGATGGGATAGTGGTCCAGCTTCCGAAGTGTGCGCAGCCGAAGACTCCACAGGATTATCGGCCGATCACGTTATTGAACTGTGACTACAAGTTGTTTGTTAAAATCATTAGTGTTCGTATGCAGAAGATTCTACCCTATATACTTAGCGAGATGCAGGCTGCCATACATAAGGGGACGGCCATTCATCATACGCTGGCGGCATTGAGAGGTGGTATATTGCACTGTGCACAGGAACACCAGTCCGCTGCAGTCATTAATTTAGATCTTGAGAAGGCCTTTGACAACGTCGTTCACGGGGCACTATGGAAACGTTTGGTTGCCTTGAAAGTGCCCGATAAGCTCCGTAATCTTATCCGAGCCCTATATGATGTTGCTTCGTCTAAGATTCTCTGCAATGGGTATCTCACAGCTGCTATACCGGTTAAACGTTCCGTCCGACAAGGTTGTCCCATGTCTATGATACTATTTGCCTTGTATGTTGATCCTTTACTTCGACGTCTTCAATCTACTCTTACCGGAATCGATGTGTATGCTCAGAGACTGGTGGTACGAGCCTACGCTGACGATATTACTGTAATGGTTACCACACCCCGCGATATTATGCGCCTAAAAGATTGTTTACAGCAATATGAGGAGAATACCGGAATGACATTTAATATGAGGAAGTCCGAGATATTGCCCATTGGGTTACAACCTCCGGATACATCAGTTTTGGGCATACCTGTTGTGCAGCGTACGAAGGTTCTGGGGATCTACTTTAGTACTGACGCAGAGGATATGCGGGAATACAACTGGACGTCTCGTATTAATATCTTACGTGGTGTGATGTATCAGCAGAAAACCAGGATGCTGAATTTGGTACAACGTATATGGTTTTGTAATAGCTTTGCGCTCAGCAGAATTTGGTTCCTTGCATCTGTTCTTCCGCCCTCAAAACGCCATTGCCAGAGAATAGAACAGATATTAGGTTATTTTATCTGGACAGGAAAGCTTTATCGCATTGCGCGTACTCAACTCCGTCTCCCTAAAGGTGAAGGTGGCTGGGGATTATTAGAGGTGGTTCGTCAGTCTCAGGCCTTGATGATTCGAATGCTCTTGCTTGCCATGAATAACCAGGGTGACCCCGTGGATATTGCGCTACAACGACAATACTCATCCTTTTTTAATCGGGGCGAGCGTGACAAGGTTCCCCAAATGTTACGTGAAGTTTATCAGGTCTTGGAGAAGTTACCACCGGAGAAAGTGGGGAATGGTGACTTTAGTACGGTGAAGAAGATTTACACCTTTCTTGTTCAAGCTACTCCTATTATCCCTCATGTCCAGCTGAAATACCCACAACTGCCCTGGAGACGCATTTGGAGATGTTTTAGCCTGCCACAGATTAACTTCGATTGGATGGCAGTAACGTATGCGGTGGTAAGCGAAATCCTTCCAACGGCAGACAAACTCTATCACCACCGGATGGCTATTTCCCACAACTGCCCACTTTGTAATGTCGCAGATTCCCTTCCTCATCGACTGATGGAATGTTCCGGTAAAACGGTGGTCTGGACTTGGGTTTTAGGATATTGTCGTACTTGGATACCTACCGGATGGATTCCTCAACCCTCTGATATTTTGCATTTGAACCTTCCTAAAGTCAGCCCCCCGTTGTATAATTCCCTACTCTGGCTGATCATGGGCACCTTTACTTGGCTACAAACGTTGGACGATCCAGCTGATTGTGTACTGCCTCATCTACGACAATTTTTACGTGCTGAGAGATGGCAGATGATTCGGCAACACAGAACAGGGCCATTCCAGCCTTGGATATTCAGATTTAAGCTCCACTAGCAAAGTAATACCCTTTTCCCTTTTTGTTAGGATCCTGTTCTTCCTTGCTTAAATAATTGTAAAATAAAAAAAAAATAAAAAATAAAAAAAAAATTAAATAAAATAAAAAAAAAGATGTCGTACCAAAAAACAAAAAAAAAAAAAAAAGACCCGATAGCGTATAACGTATTTTGTTTTCGTTGCTAAAATTGGCCGAAATGTATCGAAAAAAAGGGGTTTACGTGGTAGTTTCGTACTGATAACTTCGTGTGGTCGCCTGCATGCTGTTCGATCCAGGCCTTTCAGACAGAAAGGTAACGTTCACCAATAAACTAAGACACAGGTATGGCCACGATCTGTGCGGAGACAACACCAAAATGCAGCTGAGGCTCGTTGGCTGCGTTTTGAACATTTTCAGACGCGGTATCTGTGTTCTGCGCACTTAAGAAATGATGGATCATTCCAGGTAGAATGTTGGCCTGAGAAGTCCTTACATCAATTCGTCCGCAAAAAGGGGCATGTTTTTGCACATGCTTATTATAAATAATGCATAAATAGAAAGCTATTTAATTGAAACGCGCCTTTAATGTTACATAAATAATAAAAATAGAAGTTTGTTAATCTTGTTAACCTCACGGCACCAATTGGTTCCATATACGAGGGCTGATCAACAAAGACTGAGACTGATTTTTTTCACAGATGTTTATTACTCCAATTCAATGTTTACATGAGCTTTTTCAAAGTAGTCCCCTGCTACTTTAATGCACTTTTTATAGCGTCTCTGCCAGTCGAACAAGTGCTGCAGACCATTCTTTATCAGATCCTTAAGAATCGCCTCACTTTTCTTGAGCACTGCTTCAGAGTTCTCAAATCGAATACCCCTAAGCTTTGCCTTTAATGATGGGAATAAAAAAATGTCACGGGGTGCAAGATTGGGGTATAAGATGGTTGTGGTACACAAGGTAATGTTGAATCGAGCCAGAAACTGCATGACTTGATTTGCGACGTGAGGCCGTGCATTGTCATGATGAAGTCGCCACCCAGTTCGAGAAAGCTCAGATCGTTTCTTTGCAATGTGCTTCCTCAGTGTAGTCAATACTGACGTGTAGTATGCTTCTATAACAGTAGTGTGAGGGGGAACTGCATGCTGGTAAATCATTCAATTACGGTCAAAAATGTGATCACCATCACTTTCCCTGCGGATGGAACAACTTTTGCCTTTTTTGGTGTTGGAGAACCTGGCGATTTCCACACTGTGCTGGCTTGTTTTCCTTCAGGATCATAATGATGCAGCCATGACTCATGACC
The DNA here is from genome assembly GCA_030765065.1 of Deroplatys truncata. Taxonomy (NCBI): domain Eukaryota; kingdom Metazoa; phylum Arthropoda; class Insecta; order Mantodea; family Mantidae; genus Deroplatys; species Deroplatys truncata. The sequence continues at coordinate 48,478,855 of CM060987.1, forward strand.
GGTGATAATCGATTTAGAAAATGCATCCCCTCCATCAGTAAAGAGACGCAGCACCTCACGGCTTGTCTCCATTCGCACAGCCTTTTGTTCGGGAGTGAACAGACGTGGCACCCAACGAGCACAAACTCGGGTCATATGGAGATGGTCGTGCATAATTGTAAACACACTGCCATATGAAATTCTCAACACTTCACTGAGGTTACGCAATGTTATACGCCGATCCTCTCGGACAGTCACTGTGTTGATGTTGACTTCAGTCACAGCAGAAGCCGAAACACCAGGTCCACCTTGCGTAACACTGACAAATCGGCCTTCTTTGAAGTCCTTGAACCACCTAAACACTTTGCACTAGGTAGTGCATCTTCACTGTACGCTTGCTTCAGCTTTTCATAAGTTTCGGTGGCTGTATGGTTTAAACGAAAACAGAATTTGATTGCGCTATACTGCTCCTCTCGCGTCACCTCCATTGTCTGGTATGCGAAGTGCACGTAGGGTCCAAAATAGAGCATTACTACCAACCTACCAATACGAGAGTGCTGCCGCCTACCAACATTATACATAAAAACCCGCTCGTTTCAAATATTTATGTTACAGATACGAAACTATCACGGAAGCTACAGGAAAAAATCAGTTTCAGTCTTTGTTGATCAGCCCTCGTAGGTTCCGATTGTAGATTAACTCTCATGGAAATAAATGACTTAACCCGTATGCTGAGATTTGCGTCAAGCGACAATCCTGATTCTTGTCAATGGGTAAATTGCTTATTAAATACCAATAACACTCTGGGCACACCGCGAAATGTTTTTGTTTAAAGACAGCTTTCTGGAGCCCAGCGGGAATCGAACCCGGAACATCTCATATAGCAGGCAGTTTCTCTACCCAATGAGCCTTGCGACCAATAATAGTAGTTACTAGTGCTTGGAAGCGAACACCTTGAATTAGCGGTGTCCTATTTGCAGTTCTGCTTAGGCAAACCTTTTGGCATTCGAGTTATCCGGTATAAACTAAGTTCAACTAAGGACGTTTTGTGTGGTCAACCTGGTATAATACTCATAGCTCTAGTCGATGTAATCCATAACTTCATTTATTTCTTTTGTGCGCTTCTTTCATGTGACAATAGTTTGAATATTCTTAGGTGCAAGCGCAAAAACAGGCTATAAAGCCACCGCAGCTCAAGGTACAAGGATAGTATGCGTTTAGATACACCTCAGTGTGGAGAGCTCCTCTTACTTAAACCACATATACTGCGTTGGAGTTTTCCTATATCCGATTAGCAAAGTGAATTGTTGATAACGACAAAGATAGACGTTATGCGGCCTGCTACCGTGAACAGTTGAATAGAAGGTAATTTGACAATGTGTATCAAAATGAAAAAGGAGTTTGGAAACCTAAAGGAGTGGCCAATATTTGAATAACAGCTCAGGCAAATAGGCGGTGTGCTTGGAGAAAAATTAAGTACCGTCTCTGTGATACTGACAGGCAACAAACAATTGCGCAACGCACGGAAAAGGTTTCGTTAGAAGTACACCAAAACGGGCACCAAACCCATTAGAAAGGGGCTCGCGTGGCTTAGACTGGAAGCATGGCGAATGATAAAGATTACTAATAAAAGTGGTAGGAGAATCTGTCCAATTTCCGAGGAGGTAGAGTCATGGGTGTCATTGGCAAGATGTAGGTGTAAGGAGGAATGGAGGCGAAAATATTTACCGCGATACTTTACCATCTCAAATGGAGAGTTAAGGGCCTGATGGACGCTACTGGCAGGCAGGGAAGACACGGAGGGCATAGGTAAATTTCTACTTAAGACAAAATAGCTGAGATGTGAGAAAGTTGATAGTAGGGAAGCGTGGATGTAGGAATGGCTAATCGTTGCTGCTTTATTTTTCATATCATTTTTCACGTACTGTTGGTATGCTGTATATATTTTCTTAACTGTTCTTGTTTACTATAATAGAGTATTATAATAATGCATCGGATTACGGTTTACCGCTGTTTTGGGAATTGTGGATATTTAAGATGCTATGTTTAAATTTTTTCGCGCTAATAATAGTAGTAGTAGTAGTAGTAATAATAATAATAATAATAATAATAATAATAATAATAATAATAATAATAATAATAATAATAATAATAATAATGCATCGGAATACGGTTTACCGCTGTTTTCAGTGTTGTGGATATTTAAGATTCTATCTTTAAATTTGTTTCGCACAACAGTATTTTCTTGTGGTGTTATTACTTTCTCTACTACGTATAGTAAGTAGGGGAAGTATTGTATTCCACCCAAAAATTCGATACCGAAATTTCACCGGAAATACATGTTTTGAGACCCCCTGAATCCAAAAAAAGCATTTTTGGAAACATGTCCGTGTGTGTGCCTGTGTGTGTGTCTGTGTGTCTGTCTGTGAACAGCATAACTCAGAAACGAACAGTCGGATAAACACCAAACTTGGTATTTAGTTTCAGTATCTTCCAGAGATGCGACACGAAGGTTTTCAACAAAATCCCCCCACCCCAAATTACCCTTTACATGGAAAATTTTTCGAAAATTTTAATTTTCTCAAAAACCGCTCTGACGATTTTGATTAAAATATCATATGTTTAAGATATTTTTATGACAAATAAAATGTACCTATATCTTGAATTTTCTGGGAATGTCTCCAAAAGTATTCTTCATTGTGAACGACTTTTGCATAACTGGTAAACCATAAGAGATAGACAAAATTTTACTACACAAAAAATGTAGATCGCGTTAAAATACACAATTTATGTCATATACATTTTTTTTTGTTGAGTGAACCATTTTCGAGATATTGCTTGTTATTCCCTTAAATTTTTGAATAATTATTTTCTCAAATGGGAATTCGTTATTCATTTTTTTTGTCTTGGATATGCAAAGAATATTAATCTGTGGGAAAGAGAATGGTGCCGCAACTAGAAACCAGCTATTAAGAGATATGTATGTGCTTAAAGGCTACTGTATTTCTATATTGCCCTTGTAAATATATATTCCCCTTACATCTACAAGAAAATTCAATAAGATAGACTCTGCAAAAGTTTATCTCGATTAACATGAAGTAGATGGAGAATAAGCGTTTGTAAAAATAGTTTGTACAAGAGTAGAGAAAGTCATGTGAGTGTAACACATCAGGTTTTTTTATGGTTTCCTTCTGTTTGTTTTCGTTTATTATTATTATTATTATTATTACTCTTCCTTATTATTCTGTGTATTATACGAGCACTACGGTCTGCGGACCCGTGCGATTGATAGAAATCTATGTATGTATACCGTTATGTAAATAAATTGTAATTTATTCATACATATAACATATACAAAGATTTTGTTTATGCAAGTAATATTAGAACTTTTTAAATTGGAATAAAATTATTTCATTCAATAACACTTGTTACGTTTCATAATATTTAAATTGGCTTAATACTATCCTACCATTATAAACAAGCTGTTACGGTATTCAATATCGTGCATAACTGGCCCATGGCAATTTTATGGCACGAGTGACAAAAATAGAATCCCACATTTCCTATAACAATGACGCAATATCTGTATTCCAAGTTCTTGTGGCTTATAGAGAGATAAAACCATTTTCTGATTATGCTACATCGCAGTCCATAACACCGGCTTACTTCTCTCCCAGGAAGGTAATGCATTCAACACACCATGTAATAACATATTAAATATAGGGAGAGAAGCTAACACCTTAATCATCCAAGACCCTCTCATTTATGTCAGCTATGAATGCTGAACTATTTCATAATTATTTCCTGAAATTTATAATGCTAACATTGCATAAAGTGTTGTATCCAAATGTGGATAGTCTTAATTTGACACTCGTGAAAATTCGCACAAACGACAGTGAGCAATAAACATTCACTCATCATAAGATTAAAATCATAATCATCAAGATAATACATTTGTTGCATAAATTACTATGATTTACAGATTACTTAGTGACGTAAGTACTGCTCCATCTTTACAATTTTTGTTATCGCGCATTCCTGTATAAAATTCTGAGCAGTTTTCTTGAAATAGCTGGGTTACAGGTTATAGAACGGAGGGGTACACCTCGCTGACTACGACCTACATAGATCTATTTTGGCTACCATCCCCAGGAAGAAGGAATATAGTGAAGGAACCAAAGAAGGCTACAGGTCGCAAGCAAAAAGGCCATAGAGACGCGCGGATGCCCCTAAATGCTCCAGGCAAGAAGACTGCTGGAGCTGCTTAGAGAGGCCCTTGACCAAGCAGCCATCTGGTGTCCACGGGGAGTATTCTTTCCTTAGAGTAAGCTTCTTTCCGGCACCACAATACGCCACGAAACCTATAAGCACATCTGAAACATAAGAAAGAAATCTAAGGAAATGGAAATGGTGGAAAGGAAATCATGATATATGAGAAACCATATCAGTATTCGCTTACCGACCAGAGAAAACCACGAAAAACCCGAGTTTAGAGCGGGCGTTTCGATCATTTTGGTTTGTTACGTGATGTTAGGTATTAAATATGTGATGAAAATATATTAATGACAGTGGTACTAAAATTCATGTTCACATTATAGGCTTCTGTTTCTTAGTAGTCTGCATTCCATAGGCTACTTTGGTATTCGTTCTGTGTTCAAACTCTAAATACGACCGCAACGTTTTCTTTAGGTCTATTTTGCAGTTCTCGCATCTGCCGACCTTCATGCAATTACTTCTTATTCCATCTTCTCTAGTGCAGTACTTCAGGGATCTCGAAAACCTCATTTCTTGCTTCTCCATTTGCATTTCTCATTTCCTAATCCAAATAACGAGGTGGGGACCGCCGTTACCTTGTAAAATTTGATCCTCTCCAAACTCAAGCTCCTGTAAAAACCTAAGTATTGCACAAGTTTGTTAAACACGCATTTTCCATTTCACGTGTTGCGCCTAGAAACAGAAAACAGGTTCTCCTTGCAGGACATGATTGAAAAGAGAATGTAAAATAAATATTGCTCTGCTGTATCAATGAAACATACAAGTTGAACGCAAAATATTTGGTGTAAAGCTCACTAAAGTGTAACGCTTTTTTTTCTATAATGAGTTTAAGGGTATAAAAAGGCAAGCTTTATATTCGTCCATTTGAAGGGAAGTTTTTACCTAAGTATAAGTTTTCGTAATATAATTTTAAAGAGATCTCAGAGAACAAAATATTTTTTGGAATTTTTAATTTTTCTTCATCTATCTACAGTAGGTAAGAGTAAGTATTGTATTCCGCCCAAAAATTCTTTGTTCCTGAGTTCACCGGAAAGACATGTTTTGAAGCCCTTGAATATTTAGAAAAACGTCTATGTCCGTAAGTATGTATGAACAGCATAACTCAAAACCGAAAAGTCGTTACCCGATCCTGGGCAAACCACGAAAAACCTTTGGGTCGGAGTAAGCTGTCCTTGGGGATTTACGATTATATAATAAATTTCTTTATTAGGGAACACAAGATAATTTCGCTTATTATTCCATATTTTAGTTAACATTTATCAACAATTATTTTATAAAAGAATAACCAACTACATTATTAACATCAATGAAGATCCATAAAACACTTGGCGGTTGTTTTTGTCATCTTATAATTTCATTTAGTTGCCTTCAACAGTTCCTGAGAAAATGGTTACTTATAACAGAAAATGACATTCATAGAAAAAATATTCCAGGCAAAAATCGAAAAACAAGCTCGCATGCAGTTGCAAACAAATAAACCAAAGACTTGAGCACACAGAAGCTGTCATACCTAACAGTATTACCAACCTGTAGAGCAAAACTTCTACTTAAAGACGGGGTAAAGTTTATCTCCCTACTCTAACGCGTGTAGGAGCTATATATTTCTGTGAAGTAGCGCAAATTCGAGGTGCAAAATGGCATATGTAACATCATTTTTAAAAATATATTTAAAATATATGTATTGTGCCTGCAGTGATAAAAGAAATTCCAATTAATAAGACTGCACAAAACACTAAAAATGTCAATTTTGGCCATTTAGTTTATCTTTAGTACGTTCTATTCCGTATTCAATAGTTTTACGCTAAAGTGAATCTGAAGAGAGAAACAAAGAAACAATATGATCTAATATATTTATATGACTTTCTCTACCCTCTATCGTTTATTAGTGGATATAAAAACTATTCTTACTACAACTTATTTTTCTATCAACTACATAATAATGCAGAAATAGCTACATTGCACATATCGCTATAGATACAAAGAGAACAGCGATAGTCAAATGTTTAAGAAATGGACGCTATGTGTTGGCCTTAGAATTCCATACTATTTTCATGCAGTCACGAGAAACAACTGAATGTTGACAGAAATTAAGAACTGAATAATTCGAAACTTTAATTCCGGATATCTCAGAAATTGTTTATATAACAAAAAATTGAAATAAACGGAGTGTTTAAAGAATTCTACATATTTTGTGTTGTGCGTTTTCGTTTATCGCTTAAAGTTTAACACTTATACAAGAGTATATAAAATGTCTTCCAAATGAAGTGGACTTCAGAGGATATTTCCCTAAAACGCAATATATACGCTTTATTTGGCATGAAAATAGTTTTCATATGTGGTATTTTAATGAAAATCTTTAGAGCCATTATTTAGAAAATAAAAAATTGGTGGGGGACTTTGTTGAAAATCTTCGTATCACATCTTTGAAAGATATTAAACTTAAATACCAAATGGGCGATTTATCCAACTTTTCGTTTTTGAGTCATGGTGTTCACACAGACACACGGAGAGACACACACACGGACATTTTACCAAAAATACTTTATTTGGATTCTGGGGGCCTAAAAATACGAGGGGCGTCCAATAAGTAAACTTCCCTATTCTATAAAAACATTACACACAATTGATCATGTTGAATTAATTTTATTTACATTGTACAATTCTTGTGTTACTTTTCTACATAGTCAACATGTTTTTGCAAGCATTTTTGGGACATTACACAAGTTTTTCCAAGCCAGTGAACCAGGTCTGATTCTGTGCTTGCAACCAGTTGCTCACTGATTTGACTTCATCATCGGTGATAAAAGTGCTTATGTTTGAGTTGCAGGAACATGTGAAAATCACTTGGGGCAAGCTTCGGTGAACATAGAGGGTACGAGAAAACTTCCAAGTTGAATTTTGACCAGGCGAAGCTCAGAAGATTCAAGTGGGAAGTTTTCTCGCATCCTGCATATTCAACAGATCTTTTCCCAAGTGACTTTCACATGCTCCCCTGACTCAAGGGTAATATTGGAGATAAGCAACTTAACACCGTGACGAAGATCAATCAGAAGTGAACAGCTGGTTACGAGCACAGGACCCGACTTCTAGTTCACTTCTGATTCATCTTCGTCATTGTATTAAAGTGCTTACCTCCAAGATGACCTTTGAGTCAGGAGAAAATGTGAAAATCACTTTGGAAAAGATCTGATAAATATGGAGGATGCGGTAAAACTTCCCAGTTGAATCTTCTGAGCTCCGCCTGGACAAGATTCAACTTGGAAGTTTTCTCGTATCTTCTATGTTCACCGGCGCTTGCCCCAAGTGATTTTCACATGTTCCTCCAACTCAAAGATAAGACCTTTTAACACCGATGATGAAGTCAAATCGGTGAACAACTGGTTGCAAGCACAGGACCAGACCTGGTTCAACACTGGCTTGGAAAATCTTGTTTAACGTCCCAAAAATTCTTGGAAAAACATATTGACTATGTAGAAAAGTATCAGAATGATTGTACAATATAAATAAAATGAATTCAACATGATTAATTGTGTGTAATGTTTTTTATAAAGAAGCTTATTTTTTGGACGACCCTCGTATGTATTTCTGGTGACATCTCGGTATCGAATTTTTGGTTGAAATACAATACTTCCTCTACTCTCTACTAGTAGAGAGAGTAAAAATAACATAATTTATAACATAAGTTGGAGAAAGAAACAATATACAGAAATCCATTCAGCATAACTCAAAAACGAAAAGTTGTATAAACACCAAACTTGGTATGTAGTTTCGGTACCTTCGAAGATGCGACGGGAATATATTCAAGAAAATACCCCATACAAAACTACCCTTTAAATGGAACAATTTTCGAAATCCTTGATTTTCTAAAACATGCCTTAATTAAAATACCATACGGTAATGACATTTATATTGCAAATAAAGTGTATATCTTGAATTTCCTGCGAATAGCCTTTGAAGTCCTCTTCATTCGGTAGGAATTTTGTATAATCTTGTATAACAAGTAAACGTTAAGCGATAGAAGAAGACTACTTCACAAATGTCTTTAAAGAACACAATTGATTTCAAATAAATGTTTTTTCATATCAGCAATTTCTTAGATATCCGTTATTAATGGTCCGAATTTTTCATTACTTGGTCATTCTCTTATAGTCCTGCCAACGTGCAATTGCATGGAAACAGTATGGAATTTAAGGCCAGCATATAGCGTTCAGTTCTTAAACATTTGACTATCGCTGTTTCCTTTCGATCTATAACCAAACGTGTAATGTAACCATTTCTGCAAAGGTTTATTTGGATTACAATTAAGTAGATGGAAAAATAAGTTTTAGTAAGAATAGTTTGTATACCCACTAGTAAGCGATAGAGGATAGAGAAGGTCATGTGAATGTAACACGTAAGATTTATGATGGAAACAGCCTTATGTGTCTTTCTCATAAATACTGGTGCCTGTTGTCTGTCTATACTCTAAGTTCGTTCTGGATCTTCTTCCATATATTACTCCGTTTTCTTGTCCTTTCAAAAATTATTACCCTCCCTATTTCCAGTCCTCTTTAAATTTTTGTTGAATAGGAGTATAACTAATTGCAGAGGGGGACTTAGCAGCTTCACCTACAAAATCTTTTGACGGGTTGCCTCCAGGAGAGTGGGGTGAGGTGAAAGGAGACAGAGGGCGGCCGGATCAGGAGGTACGGCACGACAGGTCATGGGCCCTACCTTTAACAGATTGAAACTTCACGGATGGCAGCTGGTGCAACCGGCTACTTTCCCCCTGCCGGCTTACAAGTCCCTGGAGAGCTTGGGACTCAGATGCCGTCGCCATTTCGGGGACGAAGGGTTACACAGAGCATCCTTTTTCCTTCTATGCAACGCCGAGACTCTCGTCAACAGTTTCAACCCTGAAACAGACCAAGAAGATGAAAGGTGAAGTGAAATGGGAATATAGGTGGAATGAAGCGACAGGAAATTCGGGGAATGTAATGAACTTCCCAGCATTTTTTCGCTTAGTGACCCGGGCAGCGGGAATGGAACCCTCGACCTCCTGAATACGGGACAGAGACGATACCGCCTGAACCATCCAGCTCGATCTGTTTATTGACTATCCACATAATGTTATGGATATATAATAAGTGATTGCATAACTACATCAATAATTAATCGTCAAAATTTTTAAAATTTATTGTTTCGTTGATGCACCAAATACCATGACACTGCGTTCACAATTCCGTATTTGCGCAATGCGCTCAAAGAATATAAACAATTTCTTTTATTTCTGTATCGGAAAAAAGAAACAAACCTCCGTTAATGGCCACAAAAATGTAAGTAGGGAGGTTATAATAAAAGCAAAGTAATGATAAGAAGTATCAGTAAAATTATAGTTTTAGTAACTGTGCGATGGGGTTTTAATGGAGCCTTCATTATTTTCACTATCTTGCCAATCAAAGTTATCGAGTGATGGTACTATTGGTGGAAACCCAAGCTTTGCACTCCCTTTTGTTAAGGGCGTTTTAATAGCTGTTCTTCTTGCACCAGCTCTCTCTTGCAGATACTTTCACTCACAGCAGTGACATTGTAAATCCCAAGATTAGTGCTTGCGCTTGATACTGCCGAGAACCTTCTCAGCGAGCCGATCCCTAAAGAATAATGACTTACGCCTCAAGACAGTATGCTGAAGTCAGCGTGCGTAGCATTCACATGACTTTCTCTGCTGACCCTTCCACAAACTTTTATTACAAAGTATTATTTCTTGTTAATTCAGATAGATTTTCAATACACATTTACAAATATTGTTGTAGGCATAACAATGATGCAGTAGATAAAGCGACGTCACGATTTTAAAAATATTCACTATCTCATGGCTTTTAATTTAAATGCTCTTTGCGTGACCACAAGCAAAAATGAGTAGCGACTTACCACTTGAAAGAAGTATAAGCATTTAAACATAAACTCAATAACAAAGAATTTCTCGGAAATGGTAACATCTTAAACATGTTTATTTGACATAAAACATATGTCTTAACGATATATATATTTTTTGTGAACTAAGATGCTGGTGAGTTGGAGAATTTAATGTCGTGCCGGCATGATGCCATGGTAGCTGAGTTGGTTAAGCAACCGGAAAGAAAGCGGGAAATCCTTGGTTTAAATCCTGGCTATGGCACAATTTCTCAGTCTGCGTTGTAATTTGAGAAATTTTCAAGTTGTACGACAGGTAGAAAACGTATGTGGCGGTGAGGGATTTTTTTTATGGAAACTATAAGCAAAAGATGTGTTTTTGAGTGATTTTCCTAGATGTTTTTATTTTTAAAAATCGGTTGTATTTTCTTTGGAACGATTCATACGCATACAAGTTTTTATTGTATATCCCTACATAGGCCGTATTTACGAATTTCTTGTATTGTATCACAAGTTACTCTGGCTGTGTATCGGAGCGTGTTTCATCATGCTGCCTAAAGTATAGATTAGGTTATTCTACTATAAACTTGCTGACGCTCCGGTTATTCACAATCTCATATCTGTATTGAATATGCTAGACCGGCCACTTGCGATAGAGTATAAATACACCAAACTCTCACTAATCCGGCCCTCTGTAGTCTAGCCTCTTAGTAATCCGGCCCAAATTTGGTTCAGTGCCCACGATCGACAAAGTATCATTCATCATTGGTATTTTTGTTTTTTTGGTACTGTTTTAACATCCATTATTACTGCATATGACACCACAAATGGTGGACACTGGTGATATATGAAATTAAATAATTGGTGAAGGAAATGTTCTAGGCCCAAGTTTAAGGGTAACTCCCTGGTATTTGCCAGTTACGAGGATTGAAAATATCTGGTGAAAACCTCAGTCAGAGAGGATGGTCCTGGCAGGATTTGAACCACCTCAGCTACTGGAGCACTCCTGATTTGATGATATGCGATGGTGGCATGATTTATCATGCAATCCGTTACAATCATTACATCGGTACTGCATGTATCTGATTGTTGCGTAATGTATTCCAGGAATACATTATGCTGGAGAAAAGTGTAACGAACCGTTGGAGCCAATACTGAAGCGACAGCGATGAACCAGTCAATTTGGAATCAACAATTGCTGACAGGTTATACTTTGACATGTTCCACCATCTTCCAAGAGGAGGAGTAATTGAAGTTGCTGAGTGGCTGAATGAAGAAAACTGTAAAGTAGAATAAACTTTAACAGACGAAGAACTAATCAAAAGCGTGCAGTAAAGTAATGATGAAGGTGATGAAGAAGAGGACATAGGAGGAGAGAGCTGTTGGTGCTGGGGCCGCATCATTGCGGCAAATAAAATTCGGGAGATGTTTCATAGTGATGCTACTGTATATGTACACACTCAAGAAATAAGTTTTCTATGAAAATAAATATATCTTTAAGTTTAATAAAGTACAATCCCTAAGTGTCTAAACGGAATTTCAAATATTTTCAGTAATCCAGCACTTTCTCTAATCTGCACCCATATGTGCAAGGAATGGACGGATTGGCGAAACTAGTGTAATAGCACGAGATTTAGCGTCCATATGAGAGATTCCTCAAGCCCCCTTCCCTTAGAGTGTTGTCCGATATACGGTATTGGCGTTTCCGATAATACAAGTGGGTTGAATGCTATTTATTAACAGCGTTTCTGAGTTCTCCTAATATTGCTTCAGTTTATTTGACGCGATCTCAAATTCATAAATAGAGTTAAGCCAGTGTGAAAAGTGCATACAATGCATCAGTAAACACAGTGAATCGTTAAGCAAATATGCTTAACTTTACTTTTTATTTGTATTGAAAGTACGGAATGGTTTTTATTTTTTGTATTTTGTTGATCCGAGGAGTAAAAAGTAAACAGTGTCATAATTTTAGTTCTTTTTATTTTACATGACTGCAGGGAGTATGTCTTATTTATCCTAATTTGACGGATTTTGGCGGATTTTTTGGGTGTTGGTATGATGGGGAAAACAATGTGTTGGTAGCACTGCTCCTATGACTTGAAGTTTTCCTGGAGGCGATATGAAAATAACTTTTCTCGCAAGGAGAAACTGAATGTTCACAGCGCTTCCAGAGAATGGACAAATAATGAACAATTCGAACCAATGGTATCTCAGAAATTACTTATGCCACAAAAACCTAATTTGAAATAAACTGTGTGCTTTAAACAGATCTACATTTTTGAGTAGTGCGTTTTCGTTTTTCGCCTAACGTTTACCAGTTATACAAGGTTATACCTACAATATTCCTTCTGAATGAAGTAAACTTTCACAGACTATTCCCAGAAAATTCAAGATATACATTTTATTCGTAATGTAAATATGTTTAATATATAGTATTTTAATCAAAATCGTTACAGCCTTTTTATAAAATAACAAATTTCGAAAAATTATTCATGTAAAGTGTAATTTGGGTTTGGAAGGATTTTCTTGAAAATCTTCTTGTCGTATCTTTGGAAGGTACTGAACCTTAATACCAAGATTGGTATTTATCTCGTGTTTTACTTATGCTTTCATAGACAGACATACACGGATATTTTTCTAAACATCTGATGTCTTACACTCACATGATTTTCTCTACTCTTGTACAAATTATTTTTACAAACGCTTATTCTCCATCTACTTCATGTCAATCGAGATAAACATTTGCAGACTCTATCTTATTGCTAATTTTCTTGTAGATGTAAGAGGAAAATATATTTACAAGGGCAATATAGAAATACAGTAGCCTTTAAGCACATACATATCTCTTAATAGCTGGTTGCTAGGTGCAGCACCATTCCCTTTGCCACAGATTAATACACTTTGCATATCCAAGACAAGAAAATGAATAACGAATTCCCATTTGAGAAATTAAGTATTGAAGAATTTAAGGGAATAACAAGCAATATCTCGAAAATGGTTCACTCAACAAAAAAATGTATATGACATAAATTGTGTATTTTAAAGCGATCTACATTTTTTGTGTAGTAAAATTTTGTCTATCTCTTATGGTTTACAATGAAGAATATTTTTGGAGACATTCCCAGAAAATTCAAGATATGCATTTTATTTCTCATGAAAATATCTTAAACATATGATATTTTAATCAAAATCGTTAGAGCCATTTTTGAGAAAATTAAATTTTTCAAAAAATGTTCCATGTAAAGGGTAATCTGGGTTGGGGGGATTTTTTTTAAAACCTTCGTGTCGCATCTCTGAAAGATACTGAACCTAAATACTAAGTTTTGGTGTTTATCAGACACACACACGGACATGTTGAAACTTGAGTTTCAAAGAAAAAACAAAACAGAGATGAGTTTCCTTAGCAAGTAAATAATTGTACCAAACCCGATAGGATTAAAAATGAAGAGATAAGAGCCAAACTAAAAGTAGAACCTTTATGCAATAATGTAATGAACCATAGACAAATATGAATTGATCACATGAACAGAATGCGTGAGGAGAGATGCCATTACAAGTGAGGAACTGTCAAGCAAGAAGACGACGAGATATTGAACGTCCTAGGAAGCGTAGGGCTGATGTTTTGTGAAGCCAGTAGTGACGGTGGTGGTGATGATGATGAGATAAATAGATTGCGTCTTGGCCGCAGGAGCCAACTGGACAACTCTAAACATACGTGTTTCTGATGAAAACCTCGTATCGAACTGTTGGGTGGAATGCAAAGGTTCCTCTACCTAATATGTTCTAGAGGAAGCAAAAAACAAACAACGCATCAACACCGTTTCTAAATAAACGTATTGGCAGGTATGTTCACCGATAATGCTACCAAACAGATTAATGGGGACAATATAGATGTGGAAGGATTTTCAACAGTTCCAGAAAAGGCACTTCCATCGTACTGGAGAACGTGTCAAGCCAGCAAAGATGCTACAGATGCAAACAGCTAAAACTGACATTTTAGGAAATCTGGATAGCTCAGAAAATCTTTACAGCTTTGTCTGATCGTCCTCTAGACCTGAATTGCTTAAAATGTTAGTAATAAATATATTTGATGTCTATGGTATTAAAAGCTTCATTAAGTGTACCAAGGGTGAATTTTTCTATATCTTGCAGATTTCAACCAAACGTTTTCATAATTTGTCAGAAGTTATTCTATCACAATTGTAACTGTCTTTTATTTTTCATTGAAGTATGTTTAACATTGAGAAAATATACGTTTCCCTTTTATTATACTACCACATTATTTAATAAACACAAGAATGGCATATAGAACATTTTTCGCTCTCGTGGTTGTTGCAGAAAAACATTTTAAATCTGAAAATATAATTTTTCTAACAATTTATCTTCAGTAATCAATTTAAGTATGTTCTATTTTGAACAATTTCAATGTGTAGCTAAAACCAGATGTTTTAAGTTATTCTGAGTTGCTCCCGAAAATTAAAAAAAACAAAACATATTGGTTACAAACTACATCGTGTGGAGCATTTTTTATTCGAAAAAGTATAAGAAAAATCTAAGTCGTGTAAAAGGCAGTGGAAGCAGATAAATACAGGTCATTAGGTCGAGTGCTTCTGGGTATTTAAATGGTCACGGGTTGAAGCCTTAAGGGCTCCGGAAGCAAAAGCTGTAGTATGTAGCTGAAGCTAAAGGTTAAAAGCACCTTTTGGACATAAAAACTAATTTTTGAATTCTTTGAAAATGTTGAGCAAGTTTCAGCTATAACACCCTTAACGTAATGCAGAACTACAGTTAAGCTTCTTCAATGCCTGTCAACACTTGCCACAATAACCAGGTTTGTTTCAAATAACATGACATTCCCTTTGTTGTGGATCAAATAGAGGCATTACTGTACACCTGTTACTGAATGTTACTTTGAATCTTTTTTTCTTGGAATAGGTGCTTTTACAGGGTGGACCAATTTAAGTTGAGGCTATTCGATATCTCCAAATCTAAGCGTTGTAGAAAGAAATGTCTTTAATAAAAGTTGTTTGATATTTTGGGGGAAAAGTAAATTCCATTAGTCCTGTTTTGCTTGGAGGATGTTATGATAGTCATTTTAGTCATTTAAATTGGAACCTACAATTAAGGTAAAATTGCATTGACCCTAAAATGACCATCAAAACGTCTTCCAAATAAAACACAACTTTTATTAAAGACATTTCTTTCTGCAACGCTTAGTATTGGAAATATTGTACAGTTCAACTTATATGGTCCATCCTGTATATCAGAATCTATGCGTAATACATTTCTTGTTTTCTTGCATACTAATCACTTTTCAAAACGGTGCATACCTTTGGTTTAGTGGTCTGTATATACTATAATAAAAAGAACAGCAATACATTAATGTGAAACCACTACGATTTCTCCTGCAAAAAAAAAAAAAAGACAACGCTCTTAAGCTATAAATAAAATGTCTGGCGTTTCTTTTGTCTCCTTCGTCCGAGCTATCTACTATAGGCATTACTGGAATGCGCTCCTTCCAACTTTTATGGCAATGAAACGTAACACTAAAGATATTACAACTCAGTTGGCAAGACACGTTAGCCTTACATTACTAATTTTCAGGAATGATATAAGATGCCGCTGTAATTTGCAGTATATGTTCATGAAACACCAAAAACTCGCTTCTTCTCTGAGGTGCCATTTCTCGCTTTACACCTTCTCACCTTTTTCGCTTTCTCTTCCGTCTCTTATCATATCAGTTTTGCACATTTGAAGTATGCTTGCAAATCCGGGTAAAGCCCACGTGCTCTGCATGTGATTTAGGAACTTTCTGGAGTCTCCGAATAATGCACTGAAGGTGGCATGCATAAAATATAGCAGCTTACAAAACCAGTAGACTCCATATAACAGCTTTGCGAACACATGCCGCCCTCTCAGTTTTCTCCTTACATGCTGCTTTCCTTGAATCTTCATCTGCGTATTAAGATAATTTCAGCTAGCAAACATACTTGCTTAACGTTATATGTCTGAAAACAACTGCAAATTTCCAAATATTGAATTCTGGCTAGTAAAAGTCAAACGAGCTTATGAATTGGTTTTCTTGTGAAAGTTTTGGAGGACATGACTGAGAAAAATGAAGCAACAATTCAGAGGTTTGGTATTTTTATTTATTTATGCGTTTATTTAGACCAAAATATCACAGATTGGCAAGATAACTTACTCTTTGACGGTGTCTCCAACTTTTCGCAGATGACCAAGCCATCTTAGCAACAATGAGGATGATCTTCAAATGGCAATACACATTATCTAAAATAATGAGAAAACACGAGGGAGGATTGAGAAGTCCATGACTTTGACGAGATATAGCGTTCTAATCACAGGTTTATTGTTTGCACCCAAGTCTTACATCTATTATGGTTATAACTGCAGAAATTCGTCATCATTTGTTTCTTAGAACATTGTTGAGAGCGTCAAATAAGCAGATGTGTGTTACTTCGTAGAAAATGGAGAAAAGTGAATTTCGTGTTCTGATAAAGCACTACTTTTGTGTGGTAAGACGGTGAATGAAATGGAAGAAAAGCTGAACATGTGTTTTGGGGACTCTGCTCCATCACATGGAAGCGATTCACAAAATTTCGATGTGGGCGTTCGAGCACCTGACGGTCGGTTAAGGTCACAACAGAAGAAATGATGAACAAAGGTCACGATATTGTGTTGGAAGACCGCCAAGTGAAAATCCGTGAGATCCAAGATCGTTAACAACTCGAATGAACGGGTGTATAACATTCTGCACGATATTTTTGGTATGAGAAAGATGTCAGCAAGATGGGTGCCGCAACTGCTCACAGTTGAGAACAAGCAGAATCGTGTGACCATTTCGCAGCGATGTTTGAATGTGTTCCAGAGCAACCCAAACGAATATTTGTGACGTTATCTCGGTTGATGAAACCTGATCCATTGCTATCAACCAAAAACCCAACAACAATCAAAGTAGTGGATTTCCTTCGGTGAACCTGCTCCAAAGAAGGCGAAAAACATTTCGTCGGCAGGAAAAATCATGCCAGCTGTCCTTTGGGATTCACAAGGAGTGATAGACATCCACTACCTGGAAAAGGGTAAAAGGATCACAGGTTCATATTATGCCGCAATGCTGGATGAGTTTCACAAGGAATTGTTAAAGAAAAAGGTTCTCTTTTGCCAGGTTAATGCACCCGTACACAAGTTAACCATTGCCATTGCAAAATTTGTGAAATTGGGCTACGAACTGCTACCTCACGCACCATATTCTCCAGATTTGGCCCCAAGCTACTTCTTCCTCTTCACAAACCTGAAAAATTGGCTCACTGGGAAGAAATTCACGTCCAGTAAACACATCATGGCAGAAACAAGCTCATATTTTACAGACTTCCGAAAAATAATATTTTTGGGAGGGTTAAAAAATTGGAGAAACGTTGGACAACGTGTATTGAATTGAAAGGAGACTATGTTGAGAAATACAATTGATTTGTTTGGAGAAAATTGTTATTTTCTTTAAAAAGTCAGACTTATCAATTCGCTCTCATATAATCTCCATATTTCAGAACATAAATCTACAAAGGTGCGAAAATTATTGGACTTACAGCAAAGCTTTGCTTATATACTGGCTGAGGTTATGTCTCTAGGATATTAAAGATTTGGTGTGATAAATGCTTCCACGTATCAGAATTAGGTGACTATATGAAAAAGTACAGTAAAACTTCAGAGCCAACCTTTTATCCTACACTACTGGATAGATGGAGATGCTTTTCTTCAATGAAATGTAGCAAAAATCATTTCAAGTTTGAGAGCGGCCATATAAGATCCATATATGACAGTCATTCTTCCCTTTAGTATTAGTATCTGTAAAAATTCCATGCTACATCTGGAAATTAAATATAGAAATTTGTTCTATGATGGTACCTTTTGTCCTGTACAGATTTTTGAGACTGTTGGTTTGGAAAATTGATGTTTCACCAAGAAAGAGTGCTAAGCAATGATATAATAGGCAGAAAAGAAACATTCATATATGGACATAGCTGATAGGCATTACATGAGTTGTAGATTTGATTTTAGATATTTATGTATTGTTTACAGTAAAAATGTACTTGAGTACAATAAATTTCACACCTCTATAACTTAAGACTTTCTGTGAAAAGAGAACCAATAAGGGCTAAAATAATATCGAATGACTGCTTTAGATCAAGTCCTGAATTTTAAACATTTGGACTATAATATAAATACCCTCAAACATCTGAATACTGAAATAAAAATAGCGCTATTCCAAGCATTATGAGGACATTTTCTTTTCTGGAGATCGGAGGGGAATAAGCACTGTTTCAGTGAGGATAATGTATCTATGCCCCTACAGGGGGCACTCCAGAGAGGGAGGAGGAGATGAGAGGTGGGCGGCTGTAACCAGGAGAGAACGGCACCGCAATGATCCCTACAGTTTCCAGATTGAGACAGCCCGACAGTCAGACTGACGGGCAACCGACAGGGGACCCTGGCCCATACACTCCGCTCCGAAGCGCGGTCCGTTCACCCCGGCAACCCGTCGGAGGGACTTCCAGTGGTGGAGAAACCTCACCAAAGAGCATCCTTTTTTCTGTACGCCGCACTGAAACACCAACGCCGACACTTCCAACTGTGAAGCAACCTAACGGAGTGAAGGATGAATGGAACGAAATGGATAGACAGGAATTCGGGGTGAAAAAACCACTCAAGCATTTGCCTGACGATCCGGAAAACACCCGAAAAAACCACTCAAGCATTTGCCTGACGATCCGGAAAACACCCGAAAAAATCCATGGATCAAACTGGGCGGTCGCCAGGAGCTCCCGAATGCAATCCGTATGCATTACCACGGCGCTACCTCGCTCGGTATGTAGCACTTTGAAAAGAATTCTTCTTTGTAAAACAGGGAAGGAGAGACTACTAAAATTCTACAAATTATTGGCAGTTCCAATGCTGCATTTTGGGTCCGAATGTTGGACCTTAATAACAAAGAGACTAAAAGAAATAATCCTGATTGGTGAAATTAATCTTTTTTCTTTCGGTTGCAGATAAAAAGCTCATAGTCACAATTCCTAATGAAGTTATACGGCTAGAATTTCAACTTTATAATCTGAATGACAGAATCTCAAAGAAACAAGAAACACTTAAATAATGTTTAAGAATGAATGGAACTATATATCCTATTCCATTACAATCCAAGAAGAGGAAAAAAGAAGTAGGGGAAGACCAGAAAAATGATGAAGCAACCAATTTGGTAATTAGTTTGGAGCCAGAATATGCCAATTGGATTGAAAACATGAAGAGTATTATTATTATTATTATTATTATTATTTAATACAGATAACAAAACAATTCACAGTATTCCCGATATAATTATCATATTGTCACTCTTTAGCAGTGATCAGAAGTGTCGGTGTGTTTTTCTTCTTTCAAGTAATAAAGAACTGGGAAAACTGAGGTAAAAATCTCACTGTTAGCCTTCTTAAGTATTATATTATTATTCAAAATAATATAAATAGGTCATCCTTAGGATAGGCAGATTAGACTTTAGTATCAGTGATGGATTTTTTCAACATATTGTGTTTAAAGGAGGGGAAAAACATAGATCGAAGTGGGTAGCATGAAGTGGAGGGATTTTTGTTGAAAATCGTTTTTGGAAGATGCAATTTTGGTATTTAACTGCATTTTCTTTTGAGATTGCTGTTTATAAGAGACACACAGACACTAAATATCGTGTTTTTAAAAGTCTTTTTCTTGCGTTCAGGGGAATATTTGAGGCAGTATTTTTAACACTTAAATGATTTCATTCTAATTATATAATACAAAATATAATAACAGCCCACATTAAAGCAATGGGTGTATAAATATCACATAAAATGCATGTAACAGTCATTGTATTAATGTTTATATAATTATGTACATGTTCAATAATGTTATTGAACGTATTACGTAATTTAATAATGTAGGAGCTCTGAGAATAATAGGTCAAAAGCTGCTAACAATGACGTAAAAATGAGGTAACCTTGAGGCAATAATGAATTAGAAATGCTACTTGTAAATCTTGGAAACAATAATGTAATTTTTGAGACAGTTTATAAAATAGCCAATCCACAACCAAAAAAAAGCTTAAGTTAAATAAAAGTATACTATTGGAGTAGGAATAGCCAATCAGAAACTGAAATAGGGCAAATTGCACAAATTCAGAAGTTAGTTGCTTGTAGACGGCGCTCCTAAACGGACGCGAGACTCGTCCTCGAGAAGTTTAATACGTATTCAGTGTGAGACGAAAATAGTTTACGTGTTAAAAAAGTTCAAGTAATTAATAAAAGAATCTCAAAGCTCTCTATATCAGTGAAGTGTTATTTAAATCGTGTCAAGTATTAATAAATGAAGTGAAGTAAAATTATAATTGTGTAAGCCTACATTCTTCAGCGGCACCACACCCTGTTAAGATATTCATGTCTCTAAAAATAAATACTGACGCAGGAGAGACAAACATAAATATATATTATTTTAAAGAAACAGTCAAATTACAAAGTTAATATTACTTTCTCTACCACGTACAGTAAGTAGGGGAAGTATTGTATTCCACCCAAAAATTCGATACCGAGATTTCACCGGAAATACATGTTTTGAGACACCCTGAATCCAAAAAAAAGCATTTTTGGAAACATGTCCGTGTGTGTCTGTGTATGTGTGTGTGTGTGAACAGCATAACTCAGAAACGAACAGTCAGATAAACACCAAACTTGGTATTTAGGTTCAGTATCTTCCAGAGATGCGACACGAAGGTTTTCAAGAAAATCCCCCCACACCAGATTACCCTTTACATGGAAGATTTTTCGAAAAGTTTAATTTTCTCAAAAATAGCTATAACGATTTTGATTAAAATATCATATGTTTAAGTTATTGTCATGAGAAATGAAATGTATATATCGAATTTTCTGGGAATGTCTCCAAAAGTGTTCTTCATTGTGAACGACTTTTGCATAACTGGTAAACCATAAGAGATAGACAAAATTTTACTTCACAAAAAATGTAGATCGCGTTAAAATACACAATTTATGTCATACACATTTTTTTGTTGTTGAGTCAACCATTTTCGAGATATTGCTTGTTACTCCCTTAAATTTTTCAATACTTATTTTCTAAAATGGGAATTCGTTATTCATTCTTTTGTCTTGGATATGCAAAGAGTTATAATCTGTGGCAAAGGGAATGGTGTTGCATCTAGCAACCAGCTATTAAGAGATATGTATGTGCTTAAAGGCTACTGTTTTTCTATATTGCCCTTGTAAATATATTTTCCCCTTTCATCTACAAGAAAATTAGCAATAAGATAGAGTCTGCAAATGTTTACCTCGATTAACATGAAGTAGATGGACAATAAGCGTTTGTGAAAATAATTTGTTCAAGAGTAGAGAAAGTCATGGGAGTGTAACACATCAGCTTTTTTTTAAACTTCGGGCGAAGGCTACCGGAAACTTTTTACCATATGTGCAGTTGCAACTACTTCAAGTTCGGCTCCCCAACAGTAGAACTATAATACAAATTGGCTTTTCATACGTGAAGCAAACTCCTACTTCATATTCCAGGCGAAATACCATTATCCAATTTTTGGACGGAATACCTTGTTTCCTCTTACTTAATATAGGTAGATAGTAGACAAAACAAAAATAAAATACTATAAATAATGGAGTGCAATGTTTACATGCAGAAATAATGACGTAGAAGTAGATCACAAATGGAATAAAAATCAATATGTTTGCCAATTAATAGCAAGTATATTAAAAAGAAATACTCTAAGTGAAGCAGAAGCAATTTCGATATTCTTTAAGATTATTTAAAATGTTTAAGATACTGTTCAGAAAAACTGACAATAAGCAGAAAATATTGGAACTATATACATATCTACAAACAACAGAAATTAAATTCGATCAATGAAAGGTTTCCTAAATCAGACGGAATTAAAAATGAAGATAGACGAAAATATTTGAATATAATATATTTGCTAACCGAAAATGTTATACAAGTATTGGGAAAGATGGAGCCACCAATTACTACTATATATGGATTTTTTTCATGTGTTAAATATTGATACTGTAGCTGCTTATATTTACCAACGATTTTATTCTTATTTCCTGACGATTTAAATCCTCTAAAGGGGACATATACCCAATAGTATAGAGTATTGAAAGAATAGGAATCACTAATTATGTAAAATAACATGTACCTCAGATTGTAATTGATGTGAAAGGAATCATTTAAGGAACAAGGTAATTATTAACTACCAGGCGAGCGAACAACAGGGATAAAGTCTACCTGCACATACACGCTAATGCACAAAGGGTTTAGCAAAGCCACAGAAATTTGAGATGCCTGAGATTAGAGTGAGACAGTGGTATTAGTCCAATTCCTGGAAGACAAGGGAGTTGGAAAAACAGAAAGAGAAACGAGAGTTGTAAAGTGAGACGGGGATAGTGAGATTTACCAGAGCAGTCAAAGGGAAACGTGATTGCTGAAATTTGAACATATTATTTTCATAGCACGCTAAATAGATAATCAATGAGAATAGTTGTTACATATAAAGGCAAATCCTAGCGTTATAGTAGAAGGTTTAAAATGGGGAAGAGGCCCCAAGTTACACACTCTCTGATTTTACTCCAACGATGTAACACACGTGACTCAGGCGGAAGATTTTGTAATGTATGTGGGTGGGAAAATATCGTGTGAGTGTCGCATACAGGTCCACGTAAAGAATTCACAGTAGCGGGAAGGTTAAATGTACAGATTTTGTATCATTTTGGGTTGACTAAGGGAAAGTTGCTAGCCGCCTTAATGGTCATTATACTTTTATTAAATTAAAAAGCCAGTTTATCATTTGCCTTCGGCTATATCAAATTCTGAGAAAGATCAAATTAGCTAGCTAGGATAGGGGTTTCTCCTCAGCTCTACGACAAGCAACCCGGCAGAGAACTTCAAGGAACTTCAGAGATTCGAGACATCTACTGGAGAAAGCACGTGGTACTGAGTGCGAGCACATTACCCACTACACTTCCCTGCTAAAACAGGCATTTAAGCTTAATCATATAAGTATAGAATACAGTATGAAAATAACTACTGTAAAAAAGTAAATTTAAGGAAAGAACCTATGAGAAAGAAAATACATAATGAAATAGTAAAACAGGTAAACCGTTTTAGCCATTTAGGTAGAGAGATTAGTTATAGCAGATATTATGATGTAGAAAATAAATATGGAAGTTAGACAAGACCTGTGGAACAGTTAATACAGGTTTGCGTAACAAAGCGCGAAGAGACAAAGCTAATATTTTATCAAGGCATGATTGCACTTGTACGGTTCTGTTGAAGTAAACTCAGGATATTAACTAAGAAACGAGAAATGAAAACTTATGTGGCGTCAAAAATGCAGAAAAGTATGTTACACAAAAATGAAAACATTGGAGAAGAATTCCATACTTTTCATGTGAATGTCATTTAATCAACTTAAATGATAATGGAAGAAGAAGACAGAGAGAATCCTGGACAAAAGACCATCGAAATAAAATAGAATACATTCCGACAAGGAGAATATTCGGTAGGAATAGCCAAAAAGGGATGGCTGGAAAATCTTTGAGGATGAAATAAGGAAATTTGTTGCGTATAGCCTGAATTTTGGAAGAATTAAGATGAAGAAGAAAATAGAAATAATGACTGAATTCTACTGCAAACCCATTGGCTAAGGACAATGGAGAGCTACTAAACGATGGCATGAAACGTGAAGTCAGAATAGGAGACATTTTTAATCCAAGAAGAAGAAGAAGAAGTAGTAGGGATAATGGTTGTACTCCATTACAGACACACACGCACACAAACCCATTGACTAATGATATTTAGGGAGCGCTATGTAACGAAGAGTTGAAGAAGAAGAAGCACGAAATGTTAAAATATAAGTAAGTATAAGTAATTGAGAACACCAGTTGCTGCCCAACACACTTTATTCGTCACTTAGGTGCTCAGGAGAGCACAAACATTACACTTGACACACACTCAGAACAGAACACAACTGATTCTTCGAATCCAATCTCATCGGAACTGCTAGGTCAAAACTAGCAACGGAAGCGAAAAGTTTAAACTCACAATTGAACTGCACTCGGCACTGTTCACTTTTAACAGTCCAAACACTTAGACTTGTTGGCTGCACTTAAACTTCGTAACTTTTAACTAACCGAACTGAATTGAACTCCACAGAAGCCCCTTATATAGGCCTAGCATACAAAGGGGAACGTTCTGGAAAGGTAGGCTACTAGAATGGAAGCAACACATAATGGGCTATTTTTACGCGTTGGCTGTTGTTCCGACAGCCGGTCGAAAGCCCCACCCAGGTGCGCACCGGTGGGCGTTTACCGGCAGATCGCAGGTAGCTTCGCGCGCGCGATCAAAGTACTTATATAAGCATATTTTGATACGTTTAAGTGCAGATTGTCTTATTATGGTCCAAAGATACGCCTTGTTTTATTGGTACAAATTCCAGAACCACAGATAAATATTTCCAGAAAAATAGTTGCAGTTTATCTTTCTTTCTTTATCGTGTGGATCCAATTAAAATTATTAAATAAGATTAGGAGAGAGAGAGAAGATATATTTTTATAAGAATGGATTTATCTACGTTATGGCAGTGATACCTGGATAGCAACTCAGAAATAGACTAATAAAATTCAGTAGGCAGAAATGAAATTCCTTATAAATTGAAGAACAATAAATTAAGAACTGAAGATATAAGAAGCAACTTGAACAAGGAATCAGGAAGTCATAAAACGAATGGATAGTAGGCAAATGACTAAACATTTAACAAGATGTTTTAAAAGCAGTTTTAAATTCTACGTCAAGAGGAAGAAAACATCAAGAACAGCACAGGAAATGCTGGAGGCAGTTTTGAAGCCGGAATGGGTATGTTGCCTAATCCGTCAAGTTTGAGAAGGAGATGTAGAAATAATATGACCCGCTTTATGGCATTCCAGAGGAATAATCACTCTCGCTTTCAGCTCGAGGTGCCTGGCTTCTTGACTGCAGAAAAGAGCGATTTCACGCACCCAAGGTGTGTTCACAAATACATGTATGAAATGTTAAGTACTCCATTAAAGAAAGATCAGTTCAAAAGAAGATGCAATATCTCCATGTCGATATATCGGCTTGAAGTTTAAACACTCGCACTCGCACTTGCGCTTTTATCAGGAATGTGAATGCACTTCTAAAGTGAAAATGCGTTTCATGGAAGTTACGATCTCCTTGCAGTTTACTAATTTTCATTCCCGCCATCATACCTCGATGTTTGTTGCGCGGGCTAAAGAGGGAAGGGGAGGTGCTACTGTGTAGTATCGATTGTGCTGCTGGTTGCAGCGTCGTACCATAACGGCTCACCATCACCTGGATCATAGAAAATGGGAGGGTGGTGCATCCTGCTAGAGCAATGATAGTGATGATCAAAATGTGCGTATGTATTTAAATAAATCAAAAGTATACATGAAAAATAGGACTTTTAAAAACACAAAATATCTTATGTGTTACATTTACATGACTTCTCTACCTACTTTCGTTTATTACTTTATTTACTTCGTGTAGGGGTATTCCACCAAAAAATTCGATGTCGAAATTTCACAAGGAATTTCACAAGGCCCCTGAAACAAAAAAATTCAGACAAAGGTCCTTGTGTGTGTCTGTGAAGAGAAGAGCATAATTGAAAAACCAATAGTTGATATTTAGGTTCAGTGCCTTCCAAAGATACGACATGAAGACTTTCAAGAAAATCCCCCACCCAAAGCTACTCATTACATGGAAGACTTTTTGACACGTCGTTTCTAAAAAGTGGCTCCAACGATTTTTATTAAAATGCAATATATTAAAGGTGTTTATATGAAAAAAAATCTGATGTGTTACACTCACATGACTTTCTCTACTCTTATACAAACTATTTTTACAAACGCTTATTCTCTATCTACTTCATGTTAATCGAGATATCGAGTGTCAATCTTATTGCTAATTTTCTTGTAGATGCAAGCGGAATATGGTAGGTTTTAAGCGATAGTCAAATATTTTAAGCGCTGGTTGCTATGTGGCGCATTCCATTCTCTTTGTATGTCCAGGATATAAAAATGAATAACGAATATGAAAAAAGTACAAGTATTGGAAAATTTAAGGGAATAACAAGCAATATCTCGAAAACGGTTCACTCAACAAAAAAATGTATATGACATAAATTGCGTAATTTAACGCGATCTACATTATTTGTGTAGTAAAAGTTTATCTATCTCTTATGGTTTACCAGTTATGCAAAAGTCGTTCTCAATGAAGAATACTTTTGGAGACATTTCCAGAAAATTCAAGATATAAATTTCATTTGCCATGACAATATCTTAAACATATGATATTATAATCAAAATCGTTAGAGCCATTTTTGAGAAAATTAAAATTTTCGAAAAATGTTCCATGTATAGGGTAGTCTGGGGTGGGGAAGTTTCTTGAAAACCTTCGTGTCGCATCTCTGAAAGATACTGAAGCTAAATACCAAGTTTGGTGTTTATCCGACTGTTCGTTTCTGAGTTATGCTGTTCACAGACACACACACGGACATGTTTCCAAAAATGCTTTTTTTTATTCAGGGGGTCTCAAAACATGCATTTCCGGTGAAATCACGGTATCGAATTTTTGGGTGGAATACAATACTTCCCCTACTTACTATACGTAGTGGAGAAAGTCATAAAATGTCTATCGAATTTTCTGTGAATAGTTTGTGAAGTATTCATTCGAGAGAAAATTTGTATAATCTTGTATAACTAGTAAACGTTAAGCGGCAGACGAAAACGTACTACACCAAAAATGCAGATCTCTTTAAAACACACAATTTGTTTCAAATATGTTTTTAGTGAAATCAACAATTTCCGACATGTCACTTATAAATGTTTCGAATTGTTCAACATTTTGTAAATCCTTTAAAATCCTGTCAACATTCAGCTCCTTGCAATGCCATGGAAACAGTATGGAATTTTAAGGCTAGCGTATAGCGACCAATTATAAACATTTTACTATAATTATCCTCTTTGTAGATATATGTATATATATATATATATATAACGAAATGTGTAATATAGCTGTTTCTGAAAAGGTTTATTTGAATTAAAATGAAGTAGATAGGAAACACACTTTCGTAAGAATAATTTGTATACCCACTAGTAAGCTATAGGGGGCAGAGTATCTCAAGTGAATAAACACAGAATCTTTTCCCATCTACTTTACTTTAATTGAGATAAACTTTTGCAGAACTACATTTCTTTGAAGGTATAGGAGGGGCAGATGTGCAGATGTTTAAAAATCAGTCCCTATACACTGGTCTAGTTATTCCATACCCTTTCCACGATATCCCGAGAAACATCTGAAAAGTGACAGCACTTAAAACGACTAAGTACATATTGATTATTCAAACCAATAACAACGGATATCTCGCAAATGGTTGCAGCTATTTGAAATAAATTTTGTTTGTTTAAAAGGCATCTATGTTTTGTGTTCAGTACTTTTTGTCTCTCTTATGATTTGCCAGTTACATAAAATTATACAAAATTCCTTCCGAATGAAAAGCGTTTTACAGGCTATTCCCAAAAAATTCAGTTATACATTTCATTTGTTCTGTAAATATCTTAAATATAGTATTTTAATCAAAAACGTTAGAACCGTTTTTGAGAAAATCGAAAAACTCAAGCGATGTACCATGTAAAGGGTAGTTTCGGTTGGGGAATTTCGTTAAAAAATCTTCGTGACGCATACTTGCAGGATTCCGAACTTAAATTCCAAGTTTGGTATTTATTTAGTTTTCGTTTGAGTTATACGATTCACACACACACACGAACCTTTTTATAAAAATTATTCTTTTGGGTTCAGGGGTCCTCACAACACGTATTTGTACTGAAATCTCGGTATTTCATGTTTGGTTGGAATACAATATCTACTTCCTGTAGCTACTACACGAGAGTGACAGAGAAGCTAAAGACTGGATATAATGCACAAGTAAATAAATCATAAAAGTATTTCTTCCCGTAATAAGTCACACAATTAACCAGAGACTACATAATCGTTACCGAGGTTGCGGGTGGAGGGCGATGGATTCTTTCCGGCGTAAAAATACTTAGCATGTCGTAGATTTACGGCACGTAAAGGAACTTCAAGCAGATAAAGAGCAAAATTTCCGGCCTTTCATGCCTACTATAGCACGAGAGTGTCCATAAATAACACTCAATTTAATTTAATTTATATATAAATAAGTCCAAAGAAATAGAGTTACTTCAAAATTAACAAAGGTAAAGAGCAAGCTATTAACATAAATCTTTCCTTTTATTTTGCAATATTTCATTTCGTGTTCTTATTTCACCTAATTCCAGTACCAGTACATCTTTAACATCTAGGCTCCAATAGTAAAAATCTGATGTGTTACACACACATGACTTTCTCTACTCTTGTACAAACTATTTTTACAAACGCTTATTGTTCATCTACTTCATGTTAATCGAGATAAACATTTGCAGACTCTATCTTATTGCTAATTTTCTTGTAGATGTAAGGGGAATATATATTTACAAGGGCAATATAGAAATACAGTAGCCTTTAAGCACTAGCATATCTCTTAATAGCTGGTTGCTAGGTGCAGCACCATTCCCTTTGCCACAGATTAATACTCTTTGCATATCCAAGATAAAAAAATTAATAATGAATTCCCATTTTAGAAAATAAGTATTGAAAAATTTAAGGGAATAACAAACAATATCTCGAAAATGGTTCATTCAACCAAAAAAAATGTATATGACATAAATTGTGCATTTTAACGCGATGTACATTTTTTGTATAGTAAAATATTGTCTATCTCTTATGGTTTACCAGTTATGCAAAAGTTGTTTACAATGAAGAATACTTTTGGAGACATTCCCAGAAAATTCAAGATATACATTCTATTTGTCATGAAAATATCTTAAACATCTGATATTTTAATCAAAATCGTTAGAGCCATTTTTGAGACAATTAAAATTTTCGAAAAATCTTCCCTGTAAAGGGTAATCTGGGGTGGGGGATTTTCTTGAAAACCTTCGTGTCGCATCTCTGGAAGATACTGAACCTAAATAAAAACTTTGGTGTTTATCCGACTGTTCGTTTCTGAGTTATGCTGTTCACAGACAGACAGACACACACACACAGACAGACAGACACACAGACAGACACACGGACATGTTTCTAAAAATGTTTTTTTTATTCAGGGTGTCTCAAAACATGTATTTCCGGTGAAATCTCGGTATCGAATTTTTGGCTGGAATACAATACTTCCCCTACTTGCTGTACGTAGTAGAGAAAGTAAAAAGTGCCTTAGTATGATCATGTGAGTGTAACACATCAGATTTTTTTACTTTCTCTACTACGTATAGTAAGTAGGGGAAGTATTGCATTCCACCCAAAAATTCGATACCGAGATTTCACCGGAAATACATGTTTTGAGACCTCCTGAATCCAAAAAAAGCATTTTTGGAAACATGTCCGTGTGTGTGTCTGTGTGTGTGTGTCTGTGTGTGTGTGTGTCTGTGTGTGTCTGTGTGTGTGTGTGTCTGTGAACAACATAACTCAAAAACGAACAGTCGGATAAACACCAAACTTGGTATTTAGGTTCAGTATCTTCCAGAGATGCGACACGAAGGTTTTCAAGAAAATCCCCCCACCCCAGACTACCCTTTACATGGAAGATTTTTCGAAAATTTTAATTTTCTCAAAAATGGCTCTAACGATTTTGATGAAAATATCATATGTTTAAGATAATGTCATGAGAAATGAAATATATATCTCGAATTTTCTGGGAATGTCTCCAAAAGTATTCTTCACTGTGAACGACTTTTGCATAACTGGTAAACCATAAGAGATAGACAAAATGTTACTACACAAAAAATGTAGATCGCGTTAAAATACACAACTTATGTCATATACATTTCTTTTGTAGAGTGAACCGTTTTCGAGATATTGCTTGTTATTTCCTTAAATTTTCCAATACTTATACTTTTTCTCAAATTCGTTATTCATTTTTTTATGTCCTGGACATGCAAAGAGAATGGAATGCGCCACATAGCAACCAGCGTTAAAATATTTGACTATCGCTTAAAAGCTACCATATTTCCCTTGCATCTACATGAATATTTAATAAGATTGACATCTCGATATCTCGATTAACATGAAGCATATGGAGAATAAGCGTTTGTAAAATCAGATTGTACAAGAGTAGAGAAAGTCATGTGAGTGTAACACATCAGATTTTTAATAAATTTAACTGCAAAATTCAGTGATACATCTGGGATATTAACACAGTTCTGCGGCTCTCCATGAGGTTGCTCTAACCATTGAGCTACTATGACAACATGCCGACGGGACACTGAATTCCCCAATTGACTCAAGTTGTTACCCAAATAGACCACCAAGGCATCTCACTAGAGATCACAATCTCAATGGCGACCTGCCATTGCAAGCACTTTATTATTGGGTGCTTAGGGGTTTCTTTCTGTTTGTAGAATATTATTTTTTATTATATATAATTAATTGGGATTAATTATAGTTTAGAGACCAAGATCTATGAATGTTTTAATCAGTGAACTGAAAAGTTGTCACAGTAGCTCAATGGTTCGAGCAACCGCACGGAGGGTGGGAGAACCGTGTTAAAATTGTAGCTGTGGCATTGAATTTTTCAGTTCACTCTGTATAAGAAGCATTTTATAGACCAGGCTTGGTCTATAAAATATGATATATTTCAATTAATTATATATATTAATAAATAATATTCTACAAAAAGAAAAATATCCCATAACCACCCAGTAATAAAATCCTTGCGATGGCGGGTCACCATTGAGATTGCCATCTCTAGTGAGATGCGTTGTAATCTGTCTGGGGGGAAACAACGTGTCAATTGGGGAATTCAGTGTGCCAGCAGCATATTGTCACAGTAGCTCAATGGTTAGAACAGCCGCACGGAGAGTGAGAGAACCGCGTTCAAATACTGGTTGTGGCATTGAACTTTTTAGTTGCGTGTATATTAAAAACATGTCATAGACTAGGCTTGGTCTCTAAAATAATTAATGTCAATTAATTATATATAATAATAAATAACCTTCTACAAAATCAGTAGTATATTTTATTCCTGATGAATAGTTTGCGAATAAAGGTGTTGCTGTGACAATAAGTGTCCTTCAGACATTGCTTCTGATTATGGTTGTCGGGAAGTGGAGGAGAATATCGGCAATAAGTGCACAGTCGCCCATCGGCACCTCCTTGACAAAAGCATGAAGCGAAGGACACAGAGAGCAACAAGATATGGGCAGTAGGTTCTAACATAGACTAGCATGACACCGACGGGTCCTCGCGATCAGACACACCTCTCCTCAGGGAGAGAGGTCTGTCTGAGGGTCCGTTCCACACCAAAAGCCAGGGCAGAGAGTCTCACAAGGCAAACTCCACTCCCATATATGCCTGCCTGGTATGGGTTCGTAGTCACGTAGGAAATAAAGATGATGAACTTGCTAAAATAGCTGTGACATCTGAAGTTGAATTTTAAAATATTAGCTGTCCCATTCTTTATGTAAAAGGGAGGTGAGAGTCAAAACGTTAAAGTGGTCTTCACTTTGGGCAAGTAGTATCAATGGAGCAGACCCAAGAAAAATATTTTCTCCTACACTTCATGATATGCTATCAGT
This sequence comes from Deroplatys truncata, assembly GCA_030765065.1. Lineage (NCBI taxonomy): Eukaryota > Metazoa > Arthropoda > Insecta > Mantodea > Mantidae > Deroplatys > Deroplatys truncata. Next base: position 48,510,774 of record CM060987.1, read on the forward strand.
AAAACATTAGGAACCCTCTTTTTACTTTCTTTACTACGTATAGTAAGTAGGGGAAGTATTGTATTCCATCCAAAAATTCGATACCGAGATTTCACCGGAAATACATGTTTTGAGACACCCTGAATCCAAAAAAAGCATTTTTGGAAACATGTCCGTGTGTGTGTGTGTCTGTGTGTCTATCTGTGAACAGTATAACTCAGAAACGAACAGTCGGATAAACACCAAACTTGGTATTTAGGTTCAGTATCTTCCAGAGATGCGACAGGAAGGTTTTCAAGACAATCCCCCCACCCCAGATTACCCTTTACATAGAAAAGTTTTCGAAAATATTAATTTTCTCAGAAATGGCTCTAACAATTTTGATTAAAATATCATATGTTTAAGATATTTTCATGACAAATAAAATGTATATCTTGAATTTTCTGGGAATGTCTCAAAAAGTATTCTTCATTGTGAACGACTTTTGCATAACTGGTAAACCATAAGAGATAGACAAAATTTTACTACACAACAAATGTAGATCGCGTTACAATACCCAATTTATGTCATATACATTTTTTTGTTGAGTGAACCATTTTCGAGATATTGCTTGTTATTCCCTTAAATTTTCCAATACTTACACTTTTTCTCAAATTCGTTATTCATTTTTTATGTCCTTGACATGCAAAGAGAATGGAATGCGCCACATAGCAACCAGCGCTTAAACGTTTTGACTATCGTTTATAACCTACCATATTCCCCTTGCATTTACAAGAAAATTAGCAATAAGATTGACATCTCGATATCTGGATTGACATGAAGCATATGGAGAATAAGCATTTGTAAAAATAGTTTGTCAAGAGTAGAGAAAGTCATGTGAGTGTAACACATTAGATTTTTTAATTAACATAGTGTATGACTGGACAACGCCTAAGCGATGATGATTGCCAACACAGTCCATCGCTTCGGGACCCAGGGATAAATTCCGTGGGGTTTTCCATAATGACGGTAGCTACTTTATAACCCGGCCCCCTGCTTCGCTAGAACGGAAGTGAGCAAAAATACCCAACTACACGTTCCGCTCCACAGGACGGAAGTGGATACGCCATATACGCGCCCAATTGGGGAAACCCTATCAGGGAAGACTACCGAACAACCTCGGTGGGGGCGACAGTATCTAGCCACAGTCTTTCAACTCTCACTCATGGTTGGTGCCAGAGAAATTCAAGGCGTCTCTCGACCTCGCCTGGGTAGAAAACCACACGGGACAGTCAATTTCCAATGGATTTCAAGAACCACTGCCCTGTCGAGTCCAACCCAATCCCATAACTCCTTCCGGGAGGGGCTCGAAAGTTCGGCCCAGCGTACTTCTACTAACGTCAGGACTACCACGAGCACTAGGGGTCCGCAGCGCTCGTATGAAGGCAACTGAAGGGGCGAAACCCCCCATTGGGAAATATGGAAGATTTAAGCATTATTTAAAAAAATCATATTCCTTCCTTGAAAGGCTGTATCTGTTCATGTGTACACAAACAGACTGCCGAGCGTTAATGCTCGTTTAATTAATTGTAATCAAGTTTTGAGTACTCCAATAATTGATGTTTTTAAAAAGGCAATGTTCTTTTACATAATTTAAAACATTTGAAATAATATTTTCAAAACAATGTGATTATATTCTTATTTTTCATTTATTGTTTTGGTTTATTTATGAATTTTCTGATTTAATTGTGCCTTACGTAACATGTAATGTGTTTAGTAGATAGGTTACTTATTGTATTTGCATATTTCTGAATTTTGAGCGCTAACATACCATGTAAAATAGGGTTTTTATTCTTGGAGATTTAATGAATATGAACTCCACCGTCATATGCCTTGGCCGCTGTTAACTCGCGTGATCCTTCGACCCTAAAACGTAATAATGAAATGAAATGACGGGAAGTTTTGTAGAAGTATATATTTTAGTCCAGTAACCGCCTAACAACCAGGGAAAGCCAAAAGAAAAACAAAATCAGAGTTGTCGGCCCAATGGAAATCAAACGCGGGACCACCCGATTGCAAGTCTCACTCGCTGCCACTTGGTGTTGCTTCTGACCCAGGTTCAATAAGCATGTTGGTTGCTATAAGTAAATTATTTAACCGGAGGAGGTTGCTGTGCCTTGTTGCTTTCTGGTGGAGTTTTTATTTTATTTCTGTGTAGTGCTTAACATCCGGATGTTATTCTTTGCAGTTCAGGAATATTGGAGTAGTTTTTGACAGTTTGAGAAATGTCTCCATGATAACGCACACATTTATTTCGTTTCAAGTTGACAATGAGTTTTAGTGTGGCCGAAGCTAAGTGACAGCGGATATACTGAGATGTAATTCTAAATTTTCCACGTGGTTCAGCTTTAATGGCACTATGAAGAAATTTTCCTTAATCGCTGTCTTCAACTTCTACTCTACAGAAAGAAGTGAACTGTTTGTTTTTACCGAGGAGCCTTGCTGCTCTATAAACAGGGTTAAGCAATTCTTGTATTGCAGTGAAGAGCTCTTTCACCAATGGAGTAAGGCTTCTTGTAATCACGCAAAATCTTTTGTCTTCAGGATGCCTGTATTATGAAAACCAAACATGCTATAAGGGATTGCAAATCATCTTATGTAAGCCCCTGATTTTGTGTAGTAATAGTGGTAGTAGAATTTATTAAGTACTTACTACATTAATTGCGTAACGCAATCGCCTGGGTCACAAGACCGTACATGCTCCCTAGAAAAATAATTAGTCTATAAACTTGATTTGCAGAATCGTCCAGAATGCAACTATTTTATAATCACAACACTAGAAACATACACACACACACACGGGCACATACATGCTCAAGTACCACACATATTTAAAGAAAATTTACATAAATTTATCTCTTAGTACACGTATTCATTAAGTATATACCCAAGCTTGGTCAGTTTTGGCTGTTTAGAATCAAGTCCCGGCATGCTGTCCTCCATGTGTTGAAAGCCAAAATAATTCCGGTAATAAGTTTTTCCTAACACCCTCCGTCTGCACGCATGCTGCCAAAATATACCTTAGTCTTCCTGTTCTACGCGTAATGGGCAGATCCTCCTATTAGCATCGTCAACAATCTTGCGAGCTTTCCACCCTCCAAACCTAAACCATGCTATTCTCGTCATCTATTTTATACCCAATTCCAAAATATATGTTTCCTTATCCCACCCAGTTTTTATTTCATTTTCTAGCTCCAATGTTGATCTTTGTCTACATTCAGATTCTATTTCCTACCTGTTTATATCGCATAGTCGTCTCTGGAAATTTTTCACGGCACTGTATGTATATTGATTACCCCTTTACCAGATATCGCTAAAGCCAATTTTTGAACTGCCAATGCTTTGTATAAGAAGTTAAAAGATTTTTTGTATTCTGAACAGATGGATGGTACAGTTGGTTTAGCTCCAGATTTATAAGAGGAATGTTTATTGTTTTATGATATGTGAAATATGTTTACGAGTAGTGTAGGAATTGTGGCCATAAATAATTATTTGAATGTGTATAGACGTTTGTTACTTCATCAGACAGAGTACTTACACCAGAAAATGTTGTATAATTAAATCACGATCTGACTGTTTTAGTATATATATTGGTTATTTGTATTTATTATTAATATTGTTTAAAGACCTAACCCGGTCCAAGGATTGTTTTATAGGTAGAATCAGCTGTAACATCCAATACCACAGCCAGGACTTGAGCACGGATCTCCCGCTTTCCTTGTGGTCGGAGCACCGCACAAAAAGCGGAAGATATATTCAAATCCCGCCTGTGGCACTGAATTTTTCAGCGGATTTTACCTTTAAAACAATTACTTTGTTTCTTTAGCAGGAGGTAAAGCTTGATTTGGTGCTTGATCGTCACCTGCTTTATGTCATTTCGGTTATGTGTTATTTAGATCGGTATCTCCACTGCAAATGTGTATAGGTAAAATTGATTCCTTCCCGGGCAGAAGAAAAAAAATAGCGTAAAGTGATGTCATGAACAACTTGGGAGAGAAAAATAGTTTGAAAGAGATTTATTTGGTTCTGGGAATTTACAAAATGAATATTACATAATAAATAAGAATAATTCGAAGTTCGTAAAATCAATACTAAGGAAGGTGTCGTAAAATTGGACTACAAGATTATTTACTTCAAAGAAAATGTTACAAATAGTAGAATACTAAAACACATATTAGGTATTTTCCTATCAGTATGAGTAACGAATAACAGCAAACATTAAGTCTTAATTAATAAAAGTGATGTTATTAATGAAAGAGAAGCTTTATAAGGTGAAAATATAAGACATTATAATAATTTGAGACAAAACAAAAGACAAAAGTAAATAAAGCATGCATCCATAAGAATAATAAAATCGGGATATATAAGTTAATGAAGAAGTTGTAAAACAAATGAGAAAAAGAGAAAAAAAGAAAATAAAGAAAAGATAGTTTTAATGATGTTAAAGATAAATGAAGTGATTAGTGTGAATATTAAATTGATCGAACTGAATAATTAAAAATAAGAAGAATTTAATGTAATGAATAACATAATATTGTTGATGTATACATGTTAAATAAATCATAGTTATCTGAGGACGTCATCAAGTAATAAGAAGATTCATTTCCATTTGAAGAACAAATTGGAACTTCAGCTTACTTTGGCATTTAGCCAACTTTAGAAGTAAGCAATCGTTATGTCACTGTTTGCTGATGTGCATATTGCTGTTATCGATGGTCTCTTGCCAATGTCTAGAGTAGAACATTAGGGCACTGTCACATTTATTTAAAAAAACATTGTGCTGTTTATTCAAGAACACTAGCAAAAATTCGCAACACATACAGACAAATGCTGAAACAGAAATGTAGTCACTAGCGAGGTACATTAAAATTATCTATTTTTATCATATCATTACAAATTCATTCGATTATTTAAAATGCAACTTTAAATTTCTTGACTGCCCAAAAAAATCTCTGATTTTATTTCAAGAACAATGATTATTCATATTTTAAAATAAAAAGCAAGCATTGTTAAACTTTAATTTCCTTGACTCTGCCCACAAACATCTCTGAATTTGTTTTAAGAACAATGATTATTCATATTTTAAAATAAAAAACACGCATTGTTTAACAGTAATAATTCAGGAAATATGTCTCAGATTTCTGTGATTGTATTTATTACCTACTTACACACCAGCGGGAGAATCTTTTATATTTACCGAAACTAGTTCTGTAATAATAATAATAATAATAATAATAATAAAATATCTATAGTTATATTTAAAAAGTCACACACCTCTATATTACTTTCTCTACCACATACCAGAAGGTACGTTCCACCTAAAAAATTGATACCGAGATTTCACTGCAAATACTTGTTTTGAGGCCCTCTGAATAAAAAAAAGCAATTTTAGAAAACATTCCACATTTTTCTGTGTGTCTGTGACCAGCATAACTCAAAAATGAAAAATCGGATAACTACCAAACTTGGTATTTAGGTTCAGTACCTTCCAGAGATGAGGCACACGATTTTCAAGAAAATCAACCCCACTCCAAACTACCCCTTGCATGGAACATTTTTCGAAATTTTTGATATTCTAAAACATGACTAACGATTTTGATTAAAATACCGAATAGGTACTAAGGATATTTACATGACAAAATTTATATCTTGAATTTTCTGGGAATGGCCTGTAAAGTCTTCTTTATTCCGGAGGAATTTTGTATAATCTGGTATAACTGAAACTTTAGGCGATAGACGAAAACGTACTTTACTGAAACGTAGATGGCTTTAAAACACACAATTTACTTAAAATGGGTTCTTTTGTGGCATGAGCCGTTTCTAAGTTGTTAAAGGTTCGAATTGTTCAACACTTGACATTCCTTTAAAGTCCCACTGATTCCATGCATTACTTTGTTTGCATGGAAACAGTATGGAATTTTAAAGCCAGCATATAGCGTCCAGTTCTTAAACATTTGACCATCGCTGTTCCCTTTGTATCTATAACGAAATGTGTAATGTAGCTACTTCTGTAAAGTTTACCTGAATTAAAATGAATTGGATAGAAAAATAAACTTGGCACCCAATAATAAAAATAAGATGGTAGAGAAAAAAAACTAAATTTAACACATCAGATTTTCTTTATATTAAATGTTTCTTGATACTCCCCGGCGCTAACCTTAGAATGGTTGAACGGTGTTGCTGACTATGAATGACATTTGTATCTATTGAACCGCAAATAATTCTCTTCAATAACCATTTGTTTACCGGGAGTTATGTGCAGAGAATGCACATTGCTATACAAAAATGAAAATCTGATGTGTTACACACACATGACTTTCTCTACTCCTGTACAAACTATTTTTACCAACGCTTATTCTCCATTTACTTCATGTAAATCGAGATAAACATTTACAGACTCTATCTTATTGCTAATTTTCTTGTAGATGCAAGGGGAATATATATTTACAAGGGCAGTATCGAAATACAATAGCCTTTTTTTTAACTTTTTATTATATTTATTAATTTCTTTCTATGAACAGAGTGCAACAAAATGCATTTTTCCACTAGGTGCAAAAAGGAACCTTTATAACTAAAACAGTTTTACAATGACATCCTTTGGAGTTTGTTGGTGTAAAAAACAATTTATCCACAACCCCTTAATAATGGCTACTCACCCATCGTCATACCATGATAATAAATTAATATATCTAGTTGTATACATAGAAACCGAGCGATAACCATCGACCATCCACATTAACCTTTTTTTTTTCTTCTTTTCTTTTTTTTCTATTTAAATAATATTAAATAAAATACCTATTTATTTTATTATTCTTATTTATTAAACATTTAATTTAGCAAACAGTCCCATCAAATACCAATAGTGATTCACCTTGTTCGAATAATTTCCAATACACTCTTGGAATTACTGTTGATAAGTGACCGTTGGTGCTTCTCAGTACTTTTTTGTATGAGTAGCAGAACACTGTGCATGTGCAGAACATCTATGAGATAGGAGTTTCAATGATCGTTTTAGCCAGTTGGGTTTTTTTTTTAAGCAGGGAAGAATAGAATCCTAACAAAAAGGGAAAAGGGTATTACTTTGCTAGTGGAGCTTAAACCTGAATATCCAAGGCTGGAATAGCTCTGTTCTGTGTTGCCGAATCATCTGCCATCTCTCAGCACGTAAAAATTGTCGTAGATGAGGCAGTACACAATCAGCTGGATCGTCCAACGTTTGTAGCCAAGTAAAGGTGCCCATAATCAGCCAGAGTAGGGAATTATACAATGGTGGGCTTACTTTAGGAAGGTTCAAATGCAAAATATCCGAGTGTTGAGGAACCCATCCCGTAGGTATCCAAGTACGAAAATATCCTAAAACCCAAGTCCAGACCACAGTTTTACCGGAACATTCCATCAGTCGATGAGGAAGGGAATCTTCGGCATTACAAAGTGGGCAGTTGTGGGAAATAGCCATCCGGTGGCGATAGAGTTTGTCCGCCGTTGGAAGGATTTCGTTTACCACCGCATACGTTACTGCCATCCAATCGGAGTTAATCTGTGGAAGGTTAAAACAGCTCCAAATGCGCCTCCAGGGCAGTTGTGGGTATTTCAGCTGGACATGAGGGATAATGGGAGCAGCTTGAACAAGAAAGGTGTAAATCTTCTTCACCGTACTAAAGTCACCATTCCCCACTTTCTCCGGTGGTAACTTCTCCAAGACCTAATAAACTTCACGTAACATTTGGGGAACCTTGTCACGCTCGCCCCGATTCAAAAAAAAATGAGTATTGTCGTTGTAGCGCAATATCCACGGGGTCACCCTGGTTATTCATGGCAAGCAAGAGCATTCGAATCATCAAGGCCTGAGACTGACGAACCACCTCTAATAATCCCCAGCCACCTTGACCTTTAGGGAGACGGAGTTGAGTACGCGCAATACGATAAAGCTTTCCTGTCCAGATAAAATAACCTAATATCTGTTCTATTCTCTGGCAATGGCGTTTTGAGGGCGGAAGAACAGATGCAAGGAACCAAATTCTGCTGAGCCCAAAGCTATTACAAAACCATATACGTTGTACCAAATTCAGCATCCTGGTTTTCTGCTGATACATCACACCACGTAAGATATTAATACGAGACGTCCAGTTGTATTCCCGCATATCCTCTGCATCAGTACTAAAGTAGATCCCCAGAACCTTCGTACGCTGCACAACAGGTATGCCCAAAACTGATGTATCCGGAGGTTGTAACCCAATGGGCAATATCTCGGACTTCCTCATATTAAATGTCATTCCGGTACTCTCCTCATATTTCTGTAAACAATCTTTTAGGCGCATAATATCGCGGGGTGTGGTAACCATTACAGTAATATCGTCAGCGTAGGCTCGTACCACCAGTCTCTGACCATACACATCGATTCCGGTAAGAGTAGATTGAAGACGTCGAAGTAAAGGATCAACATACAAGGCAAATAGTATCATAGACATGGGACAACCTTGTCGGACGGAACGTTTAACCGGTATAGCAGCTGTGAGATACCCATTGCAGAGAATCTTAGACGAAGCAACATCATATAGGGCACGGATAAGATTACGGAGCTTATCGGGCACTTTCAAGGCAACCAAACGTTTCCATAATGCCCCGTGAACGACGCTGTCAAAGGCCTTCTCAAGGTCTAAATTAATGACTGCAGTGGACTGTTGTTCCTGTGCACAGTGCAATATACCACCTCTCAATGCCGCTAGCGTATGATGAATGGCCGTCCCCTTATGTACGGCAGCCTGCATCTCGCTAAGTATATAGGGTAGAATCTTCTGCATACGAACACTAATGATTTTAACAAACATCTTGTAGTCACAGTTCAATAATGTGATCGGCCGATAATCCTGTGGAGTCTTCGGCTGCGCACACTTCGGAAGCTGGACCACTATCCCATCTGCAAAAGTAGGCGGCAATCGCTCTGAGGTCCACATTACCTGGAAAACTTGAAGTAATTCTGCCCGAATATAGCGCCAACAGTGCTTGTAAAATTCATATGGTAGACCATCAGGTCCTGGAGACGCATGCAACTTTGACGACTGGATCACTTCCATGAACTCTGCTGCTGAAACAGGTGTCGTATCCTGCCGCAGCTCATCCGGGACAACCGGAGCAACCCCAGACATATACTCGTTCACAGCACTGGAGCATTCCGCTGGGACGGAGAAGCGTTGGACGTAAAAGGAGTGCACTTCACGAAGAATTCCGGCTGTAGTGGAAATTTTCTGTCCATCAACCTCCAAATGAGTGACGGGCTTCCGGCGACCATGTTTACGTTCCTTCGCCAGATGGTAAAAACTCGCCTTTTCCCCAAACACCACTTCCGCCGAGTGTACTTTGGACAAACACCCTTGTAACTCGTTAGATTTTCGGGCCTTAATGTGTTCTTTGATGCCTCTTATAAGAGCCTGAACATCTTCACCTTGCTGTTTGCGTATGTGTAGTTCCTGAAGGACTTGAAGGTAATAGTCCATGGTTTCCCTCCTAGCCAGAGCTCGACGACAGGCTGCAGCCCGAAAGAAATACCGAAGTGCAGGCTTGGCTTTACACACCCACCAGAAGGCTTTATTCTGTGCTAGCAGAAAGGATAACCCCAACCGCGACCAAAGATCCTGGAAATCCCTTAGCACGTCCTCATCCATAAGCAACGAGAGGTTGAGTTTCCAATAACCTCTACCTCTGCTGTATATCGCTGCCCTACCTTCAAAGGCATGTATGAGTGCATTATGATCACTGAATGCGACAGGCACTATCTCCGTACGATGAAGACGTGATAAGAGTTCAGCCGGAACATACATGCGGTCCAGCCGCGATGCTGATAGGCCTCTCACAAAAGTAAATTGTACCGCGGAACCATGCGTATGCTCCCAGGTATCCTTTAACCTCATTTGCTCCACAAGCTGCTGCAAAGTAACACACCCATTAAAGGCTCCGCGTTGATCTTTGGCCACCAACGTACAATTAAAATCACCGACAAGCACAAAGGTAGCACCCGATGGTATATGGGTCAGGAGGTCTTGCCGAAAAAACTCCTCTCGTTGTTTGCGTTTATTATTACCAGCAGGTGCGTAGATGTTCACGAAAGTCACGTCATCATACACTGCCGAAAGAACCCTAACGGAAGGATGGTATCCAAAACTGTGTAATCGTAAGCCTTGTCTGTAAACAATTGCCGTACCGGAACCCTCGAGGCCAAGATTGGTCTCGTAATCGAAGCCATACAAAAAATCCAGATTACAAAGATTCACCTCGTGTAAAAAACAAATGTCTATGTCATTACTGATCAAAAAGTCCCTTAAAAATTGTTGTTTAATAACCTGTCGCAGGCCGTTAACGTTGAGCGAAGCCCATATTTGAAGACCTACCGGCATTTAAAGGGCAAGGATCGTATATTCAATGGTTGCAATCGGAGAACAACCAGGGAGCACTCCAGAAACAACACAATCTCAATCATCACTATCCGGGTGCGGGTCATCCTTTGTAAGTTTAGGGGAACGTTGGTGATCCTCAAAATCATCGCTGTCATCTACTGCCGGCCGCTTGCCTGAGTCCGCCTCTTTCGTTGTGGAACGAGCCGGAGAGTTACCGGGCAACGGTTGCACATCTTGGGAGTGCTGTCGTGTCATGGCACTTTCTACATCCATCCGCCTATGCTGGCTCCGTATCCGAGGATCCCGACTAGACAAAGAAGCAGAAGACTTTTTCCTTAAAAGTGCTACCTCACTCGCCGATATCTCTACCTCTTCATCACAAACGATCTCCATGTCCCCATCCTGAGAATTTTGCGAAAGAGAGGGTACCTCGGGCATTTCGAATGCCGACTTCCGATCAACAAAGGGCGTAATAGATCCGTCTACAATTGCATGTTCGGTCGCTGCAGTCAACAGTGGTGTCTTCGCCCCAGCAGGACCACCACTTCCTGAATTGGAAGAGCGCGCTGGAAGGTTCACCGACAATGGTTCTACCACAGACGTTTGTGACATAATGGAAGCCTGCTTCTGGGCGACTGCATCAGAAGAGGTGACAGCACTCGCCGCCTCACTGAATGTTACCGGTCGATTCCTTGGAGTTATGGGTAGCCGCGTAGCACGAAGAGGACAAGCTGCTTTTAAGTGGGTAGTGTCATGACACAAATGACAAACCTGTGGTTGGCCGATGTAACTGATGGCAATCAAATACGAATCGATAACTAAACTAGCCGGTATATGACGTTTAAGCCCCATTTTTACTGCATGCACTCCGTTGTTAGACGAAAGAAGATACTGCGAGCCCCATCTTTCCCTACGGATATCATACACTGTACCATATTTACTCAGTTCCTGTGACAGTACCGTTAAGGGTACCTCAGAAGGCAGGTTAAACAACCGAACATTTACTGTTTGCTGATCACCCGGTGTAGTATTCACTTTTGTTATGTCGCCGGAGGCGTATGTAAAATTTTGTTCCTCTTTATAACGGAAGAGAAGATTATCATACAAAATCGCCGATAGATAGCTCGTTCTCTGGTGTGAAGCTGGAGCGTGTCGACCTGATCAGCTTGAAGCCCCATGAAGTTCACTAGCCACTGGTGGATTTCTAGTGCAGTGGGTTTAATCGCCGTCGTCGTAAACTGAATTTTGAGAGTATTCACACGTTTATAAACCGCCATGGTTGCCGTTTAGAACTTACGAAACAAGAAAGAAAGTATATCCAATTAAACAAGCGTGTACTCGGAGACACTGAAAACGCTACACAACAGCACACAAATAACTCGCACCAGTGCCGGCCGGTTACACTAACACACAGTGGACAGACAACCTCACGGCACGGCTGCTACTGCACGACTGTCTTTAAGCACATACATATCTCTTAATAGCTGGTTGCTAGGTGCAGTACTATTCCCTTTTCTACGGATTAATACTCTTTGCATATCCAAGACAAAAACATGAATAACGAATTCCCATTTGAGAAAATAAGTATTGAAACATTTAAGGGAATAACAAGCAATATCTCGGAAAATGGTTCACTCAACAAACAAAAAGGTGTATGACATAAATTGTGTATTTTAACGAGATCTACATTTTTTGTGTAGTAAAATTTTGTCTATCTCTTATGGTTTACCAGTTTACCAAAAGCCGTTCACAATGAAGAATACTTTTGGAGACATTCCCAGAAAATTCAAGATATACATTTTATTTGTCATGAAAATATCTTAAACATATGATATTTTAATCAAAATCGTTAGAGCCATTTTTGAGAAAATTAAAATTTTCGAAAAATCTTCCATGTAAAGGGTAGTCTGGGGTGGGGGGATTTTCTTGAAAACCTTTGTGTCGCATCTCTGGAAGATACTGAACCTAAATACCAAGTTTGGTGTTTATCCAACTGTCGTTTCTGAGTTATGCTGTTCACAGACAGACACACACACGGACATGTTTCCAAAAATGCTTTTTTTGGATTCAGGGGATCTCAAAACATGTATTTCCGGTGAAATCTCGGTATCGAATTTTCGGGTGGAATACAATACTTCTACTTGCTATACGTAGTAGAGAAAATAATAACCAGTGACATTCTGCCTCTAAAATAAAGTAAGAAATAACACGTGCGGTTCAATTTGGAAACGAAAGAACAAAAATGAAACTCAGCACAGCTAGAGTAAATAAATAAATAAAATTTATGCACGAATAAAAATGATGACGCCAATAAACGTTTAGGTTTCGCAAGGCAGCATGTACAATCCCGCACACAAAATACATTTAATTTCAGTTATTCCTTTCGTAATTATGTGTTAATGAAACAATTAACCTCTATTCCAGTAATGTTAAATTTGCTAACTTCACGAGTATTATCTGAAACTCTTTAAGACAGGAGACTGAATTTTTTACAGGATATAGATGAATGCCTTCAAAGTCCACTAATTTACTTTTATGCGATAAGTTAGTTTATGAAGCAATAAGGCTTTTTTCACCAGTTATACCAACCTTCGATTAATATTTATCAGCAATATATGTTTAAAAAAGTATCCAATCATGTTGACACCAAAGTAGATCCACAAAAGCAAGAAGTGATTGCTTTCATCATCCTAAAATTTGATTTAGCTATCTTCAACAGTTTCTGAGAGAACGCGATATTTATGTCAGGAAACGTTGTTCACAGAAAAAGCTGCTCAAAGCAAAAATGGAAAAGCAACTTTGCGTTTATTTACGAAGAAAGAAACGCACAGGACTTTAGCACATAGAAACGTTATATATACATATATAATGCGTGTATATATATATACAGGGTGAATCACTAAAACTTGCTCCGCAAATATTTCGGAAATGTAAAGTGCTATTGATGTGCAGTTTTCACGGCATTGATTGGTAGTCAGAGATTCGTACTTTTAGCCTATAAACAGATTTTAATAATATTGAGAAAGTGTATTTTGTTTAGCAAACATACAATTTTTAAAGGAAACAATGCCTAGTTACATCAACCGAATAAAGTTAGGGTAAATTAGAATGTCTATGGTCTTTGTTGCAGGATTCTAGTGCAAGTGGTTTACGAGAAATCATATTTTGAAAAGTTTCCACCCCGACAATTGTGTGTCCCATTCAACCTGCTTAGTTTCTACGTACGATGTTGTTATGTTTGTTTGCATTGTGTTTTCTGTTCATTGATTGCATTGCGACTTTCTGGTCAATTAGTTTTTGACAGTTCAAGCAGTAAGTCATGAGTGAAAGATGCGGTTTACTAATGCAGAATAAGCCGACATGCTCATGGTGTATGGAGAGTGTAGGAAGAATGCAGTTCGTTCCTGTACGGTGTATGCGGACACGTATCCCAATAGACGTCAGCCATCTCGGCAATTATTTGTCAACCTCTTCCTCCAATTACGTGAGAGTGGTACTGTAAACCTAGAAAACGTAACAGAAACAAAGAAGTAACTGGAGATGAGGCAGAAATTAATGTTTTGGCTGCCGTTGCAGTAGATCCGCAAATTAGTTCCCGCACAATCGCACATGGAAGTGGCATAAGTCAGGCAAGTGTACTGCGCATTCTCCAACGACATAGGTTCCATGCCTATCAGATCTCTCTCCATCAAGAGCTGCATGGAAACGATTTTGAGAATCGTGTTAACTGTTGTACATGGGCATTAAAACATATACTCCAGATTCATCAAGTATCTTGTTTAGTGATGAGGCAACATTTACTAATCATGGCCAGGTAAACCGCAGAAATATGCATTATTGGTGTGTTGATAATCTCCGTTGACTTCATCAGGTGGAACGTCAGCGTCCATGGAGTTTACACGTGTGTTGTGGGATAGTGAACCATTAGCTCATAGGCCCTTTGTTCATAGAATGAGCAATGAAGTCGCACAAGTATCGTAGCCTTCCTACAGACCATCTGCCACAGATGGTAGAAGACGTTCCCTTGCAGACTAGGAGGAAGCAACATGACGGCTGTCCATCCCATAGTGCACCAAATACTACAGCTTGTCTTAACGGATTGTTCCCAAATCGTTGGATTGGACGAAGGGGACCTGTACCTTGGCTGGCCCGTTCACCGGATCTGACCTCTTTAGGCTTCTTTCTGGGGAAGGCTAAAAGACACTGTCTACAAGGATGTACCAACTACACCAGACTATATGAAACGACGTATTATTGCTGCCTGCTCTGAAATTTCCGCTGAAATGCTAGAACGTGTGCAGCAGTCTTTCCATAGCACAACGGAAGCGTGTATTGAAGCTGCCGGTGGTCATTTTGAACAGAACCTTTGAAGGACTGTATTCTGTTTAGTTTTAGGAATCCACAGAAGTATTGTAATTCCCTTTTGTTTTTCTTTAGTTTGTCCTACCACAGGTTGTACAAGTGTCGGTGCGTAAAGGTTTCAAAATAATATTTCACGTAAACCACTTGTACTAGAATCTTGCAACAAATGCCAATTTACCTTACCTTTTTTCTGTTTATGTAAATAGTTTTTGCTTCATTTAACAACTTGTATGTTTGCTCAAAAAATACACTTTCTCAGTATTATCAAATCTGTTTGTAGGCTAAATGTACGTGCCCCTGACTACCAATGAATGCTGTGAAAACTGCACATCAATAGCACTTTCCGTTTCCGAAATATTTGCGGTGCAAGTTTTATGTGATGCACCCTGTATATAGTACTAATTTGAAGACACAACTTTCCTTAAAAGGTGGGTTAGTTTACCTCCATACTCCATAGTGCGTAGGAGATATTACTTTTTACTGTGATAGTGCAGAATTTAGGTATAACATCATGGCCAATGTAGAAACATGCTTGTATAATACAAGAGCTGGGATTCTAATTATATAATGTATATGAAATTAAACTTTGGCCATTTAATATCTCCTTAAGTCGTTATCAATAATTCAAGGGTTGACGTTGAAGGGAGTTAATTGTTGTAGTGATTGACCACGTTTAGGCACCAATTTGAAGCTGTTTTAGACCACACCCGTAATGGATGCCAACTTGCGGGAGATATGTTTCTAGGAATGTTCGTCCACGTACTGTACAAGCTTTCCGGCGGCCTGCGCCCCAGGTTTAGGAAGCAACTTTTTATTTTAATGCTTATTTAAATATTATATATGTATGCCTCGGCTTTGTTAGTAGTATTTCATAGGTCACGTATCTCTTAACAGGGCTGGTACAGTAAAGAACAAGGCTTACACAAATTATAATTGTACTTCACTTTTGTTTTTATTAATCCCTCACACGATTAAATAAAACTTCACTGATATATCCTATTATAGAGCTGTGAGATTATTATTAATTGCACTTTTAACAGGTAAGCTTTATATTATTCTCACCGCAATGAATTTCCATGTCTCACACTGAACCCCTACTGAAACAAACTGCTTGGGTACGCTTTCTTGTAGCGTCTACCGCCTGAATTTGTACATTTTCTCTATTTCTAGTTTCTGATTGGCTAATCCTACTCCAATAGAATATCTTTATTTAACTTTTAACTTTTATAGTTTTTGATTGGCTATTTATAAGCTATTTAAATATTACATTATTATTGTTCAAAGTACTATTAGTAGCCTTTTTAAACTTTCTAATTTATTGTTGTCTCAAGGTTACCTTATTATTAACAACTTTCGGCTTCTATTTTATAATTCTGTTTGCTACGGGAGGCAGCTTGCTTCTATTCTCACAGCTCCTACATTGTTAAACTACGTAATACATTCACATAACATTTTTATACATGTACATAATAACATAAACATAATAAAGTGACTGTAATGCACGGTTTATATATTATATTATACACATATTGCATTAAGGCGGGCTGTTATTTTTTTAATATTATATAATTAGGCTGATATTATTTAAGTGTTAAAAATATGCCTCAACGTGAAGGGCTGAAGAATCGAGGGGCTTTACTCTCTACTTGTTATCAAAGTACTCTACCGCCCTCTTCCATTGTAGAAATTAAAACCTATGTAAGTTGCGATTAATTCACGTTTTCGCCAAATATTCTCATTCTCCTTGGCTATAGAAGTTTAGCGTTCATTGTGTGATTAAATTTTGTCTTTCATTGAAGTTGAAATGCGGAAATATTCGCGTAAATAAATAGCACAGCACATCTTCCATTTTTACTTTCTCTACTACGTATAGTAAGTAGGGGAAGTATTGTATTCCACCCAAAAATTCGATACCGAGATTTCACCGGAAATACATGTTTTGAGATCCCTGAATCCAAAAAAGCATTTTTGGAAACATGTCCGTGTGTGTGTCTGTGTGTGTGTGTGTGTGTGTGTGTGTGTGTGTGTGTGTCTGTCTGTCTGTCTGTCTGTGAACAGCATAACTCAGAAACGAACAGTCGGATAAACACCAAGCTTGGTATTTAGGTTCAGTATCCTCCAGAGATGCGACACGAAGGTTTTCAAGAAAATCCCCCCACCCCAGATTACCCTATACATGGAACATTTTTCGAAAATTTTAATTTTCTCATAAATGGCTCTAACGATTTTGATTAAAATATCATATGTTTAAGATATTTTCATGACAAATAAAATGTATATCTTGAATTTTCTGGGAATGTCTCCAAAAGTATTCTTCATTGTGAACGACTTTTGCATAACTGGTAAACCATAACAGATAGGCAAAATTTTACTACACAAACAATGTAGATCTCGTTAAAATACACAATTTATGTCATATACATTTTTTGTTGAGTGAACCATTTTCGAGATATTGCTTGTTATTCCCTTAAATTTTTCAATACTTATTTTCTCAAATGGGAATTCGTTATTAATTTTTTTATCTTGTATATGCAAAGAGTATTAATCTGTGGCAAAGGTAATGGTGCTGCACCTAGCAACCAGCTATTAAGAGATATGTATATGCTTAAAGGCTACTGTATTTCTATATTGCCCTTATATATATATTCCCCTTACCTCTACAAGAAACTTGGCAATAAGACAGAGTCTGCAAATGTTTAGCTGGATTAACATGAGGTAGATGGAGAATAAGCGTTTGTAAAAATAGTTTGTACAAGAGTAGAGAAAGTCATGTGAGTGTAACACATCAGATTTTTCTGTTATATTATTCTGAAACAATGTTATTTTCTAGTTTCATTTAGTTAGCCTTATTTCTATACAAGGATCTGTTATATGGAGTATATTATAAAAATCCAAAGGCTAAAATCGTTGAACTGTTCTGTTATTGTTTCCAGCTACTATTAGGTTAGCAGGTAGCATTCGAGTTAGCCCCCTGAGAGAGTGATTAACACACTCATTTGTAAGACAATTAATAGAATGTTGTTTTATGGAACATTATGATGCTTAATAATAAATGCCAATTTACATAGAATTTAAGTACATAATATAGGTATAATAAGTTTAAATTTTCACTTTTAGGAATATATACTTCAGCAAATGATGGTTCAGGCCGTTACGTCTGTAGCCCGCATTCGGGAGGTCCCGGGATCGATTCCCGGCGCCCACCCACTCTGGCTCATGGGTTTTTCATGGTATCTCCTAGTCGCCAGGCGAATGCTGGGGTGATTCATCTCCGACCAGGACCCTCCTCCCTCTCTCTTCCTGTACCCATCATCTTCCTTGTCAGCTGTTCTAGGACCAGGCGATTTTTGGCTGGGTGGTAGCTTGCGCTCTGTAAAGGTTTCTTCCCTGGCGTCGCTGCGGTACCGCTCAGTTGGATCTTTCCTCAGCGTGGGACTCCGGCCCGGGAGACCCTGGAGGTTGGTGGCTTGTGGGCAGCGACCGTGCGGCTTCGGATCCGTTCTATCTGGAAACGTTAAGGGCATCCGGATCTGGTCGCCTTTCGGGTCTCTTCCCTCATCTTTCCCTCCCAGGTGTCTCATTGGAAGCAGAAAGGGCCAATTGGCCTACTTGCGGTGCTCTGCCCCAGTTACGGGGGCCTCTCCGTGATACGTATCTTTCTTTACCGCTATACTTCTGATAAATTTCACAGACGGTATTTATAAAGTATTTAACACTAAACCAAACTCCTTCCTCCACCTCCTCCTCCATCCATTGTATCTTCTGTTTCCGACCCTACGGGACATAATGGTCAGTACTGCCGATGGTGGGTATGTGATCAATATGACGAGCTTACCGGCCACTTGGCTAGGAGCAATTCCTCGATAATTGGACGCTAGGTTAGGTGAATTTATATAGTCACCGAGCGAGGTGGCGCCGCGGTGCCGTCTGCGACTCGCATTCAATCCCTGGAGCATCAACTCCAACCCATGGATTTTTCGTGGTTTCCCCGGGTCGGCAGGCGAATGCTGGTGTGGTTCACCTTCCACCACAACTCTCTTGCCCCTCATTTCCTGTGTACCCATAATCTTTATTATCTGTTTCAGATTGTAGGACCAGGCGATGGCGTTCGGCGGGTTGCGACTGGGCGGTGGCTGTGCGTTCTTTAGAGGTTTCTTACCTGGCGTCATTGCGGGACTGCTCAGTTAGGACCAGCCTCCGAGTGGGACCCGCTCCGGATGACCGCCAGGATATCAGGTGGCTTTGGAAGTGTTCGATTTGGGAACGTTAGGTACTCCGTCCATGCTTGCGCCCATCATTCAGATTCTTTGTGTTTCTCCCTTCGTCTCTTCCTCCCAGAAGTCACTCTAGAAGCAAAATGACCTGTTGCGACCTACTTGCACTGCTCTAACCCGATTTCAGGGACCTCTTCGTTTGTCCACGACTCTTTACCTTTAATCCACATAGTCAGGGACAGCAAATCAACTTGAAGTTGGTAACAATTAGCTTCTGCATATGGCGTTATAAGGGGTTGTCTGCTTTCCAATATTCTTTCGTGTGTTTGCCTAAACGAATCACTGAGCCAACTGGTTCAAGTGGTAGATTGTGACATCATTTTCGGAGATCACGGATTAAAACCCCATGTGTCATCAAATTTAGTCTGAATATTGATCTTTGGTTGGTTTTCCGCTATTATACCGAATTTGATAATCAGTAACGCGCTCTAAAGTTTCGCACGTGGAGCAAAATAAATTGAAAAAATGGATAGTATCCACACTACCGATACCAACTAGTGTAATTTAATCAAGCAGTTGGTAGATTACGCAAATAAGGCTATATATTAGACACACATACACACTGAATCATGTGTATTAAAGGATCTAAAGTAATCTCGTGATGTCCAAGTGACGTTAGGCAAATAAACCTATGAACGAAGAATGATTAAAACTGCATTCCCCGATGTCTGCAGAGTTTATTATCATTTGCGGGTAAATAATTACTTTGTATCCAACGTTGTTCGTTTAAATACATAGATTTAGTTATACTATCCAACTATTTTTTTAGAAATAATTTAATTTGTACTTTCTAAAGGAAGGATTAAGAGCATGATTCTAATTGCCTACAGACATTATGGCAGATAATGCTTAGCAAGTTTTCGAAACTAAAATTATATACGGAGATTATTCATTAAAAAAGTGGATTAAACTATATGAATAATCCTGTGATGGAATATATTACATATATTCCACCACATAGTATATTCCTATAATATACTTATGCTTGCTGCAGGGAATCCAGTGCTTTGCTGATGTGCATCAGTGCAAGCAAGGGATGATGCGTTTGCAGGATCACAGAAAGAACAGTAACGTTTATTTATCCAAGCATATGTTTTAGGGAAAATGAAATTAAAAACTCTTAGGTTTATCACTACGTTTTTATTTACTTAATATAAATGTAATTATTATAAAACAAAGTGCACGTAAAAATATAACATGTCAATCCCATTAGAAAAGCCAGTATGAAGTATCCCCTTGAAAAGACTGAGGCGCAGATGTCTACTACTTCTTTCTTTCAATATTTGTTAAGCACGAGACTCCATACACATTCTTTCATGCCTTGATTTCAACTCCTCCATAGTGCCTTTCAAATCCCCCTCCTGACACCAATGTAGCACATAGCGTTGCAATAAACCACGTGCGAAGCAGCCTCTACTCTATTCCGATCACTCACTAGAGCGTCGAACTCTTCCGATCGCTCAATAGAGTTTCACACAAAGGACACCTCTTCTCTTACTCTATCGCTGGTTGACGTTCGCAGAAAATGCTGAGTAACCAATACAGCAATTGACTTAATCACAACATGGTGCCGCGGAAAACTATCTCCTCTCTATAGCCGCAAAAGCTTCGAGGAACTTCTAACGCCGCCGAAGGGGAAGCGGGAAGCGAGTTCATTCTCGAAGTTCCGTGATCATCTTCGGTTATTCACCTATGTGCTTGCTTAGTCGTCAGCGCTCCATCCTCTCTCTTCAACCAATCATGCGCCGGCTTGGGTAAAGAACGCGCCCGCTATCCACGAAACGGCGGCCGGCTACGTCGCTTTTTAAATTGAAAATGATTATGCATATACACAGCGAAAAAATAAATAATTTCGTAAAATATGCATTTTACTGTGACTGTATCAAATGATCGGCAGCTACATTTGTATTCTTCGCATAATTATACCCAGAGCATATGTTAAGGTTAGTAACGAAGACATTGCTTATACAGAATATCTTTCAAAGAATATACAGTTTCTAGCTTCTTTGTCAATTTCATAACACAAGTTAAGTTCAGCTCACTAACTTGTATGTGCATTATTGCAAGTATGTACAGCTGATAGACGCGGCATTTTTAAAATGACAAGCTATGTTTTCAATTTGCATTATTCTACACCGGCTGTATTGAGCTTTATACATTTTGTGCACTACTTTATGAAATAGGCTGTGAATTCAAGTGCCTAAAGGACACCCAGGAGGCTTATTGTGCCTTACAATATGAGTGTTTGTTTTAAATCATTGAAATTTTATATATATATATATATAACACAAGCATCACAACAATACAATTTGCCTATAAATTATTCTTTATCAAACTAAACCTTTAACACGCAATAAAATAACACGTTTCATTACTTCCATATCAACATCCTCTCAGAATTTCAGTGACGAAACCTGCATGTTAACCTGAAGCTTTAAGATCAAGAAAGTATTACTTGAGAAATGTTCATGACTTATAACGTAATATTTTGCTGGTAAATCATGTGTGATTGGATTTTCATGAGTATTGTTTGTATCGACATATTTAAGTTTAAAAACCGCTTATAAATAAACCGAATGAAGTTCTAAATCTTTGCAAATTGAATACTACAAAATAGGGTGGCAATTCATTCGCCTTCCATTTACCAACGACATCACAAGTCTTCACGAGAAAGCAAAGTTCATGATGCATTAATAGGGGAAGTTTTACTGTCCGAAGTTAGGTAGCCCCGAACTTGCAGCATCTCAGTTGACTCCTTTCGCTAACTTGACAGCATAATAGTTTACTTCTTCTAATTGAAGATGGCATTAAAGTGGATCCGGAATTACTGTCAAGATATTGTCCGACTCAAACCTATGTATCTTCCTCTCAGTTCGCTAACATAAATTAATATTTATGTTACAGGACCAGTTCGGAGAGAGTAATCCACTACTCTGCTCGACTGTTTCTTTCATTTAGCTCTTACTCGCATTATCAACAGTAATAAAAGCCTCTAGGCGGCCAACCCTAGGCTTGTGGTCACGTTGATAGCTCAAGATCCGAATGAAACTATCATCACAAACTCTTCCAACCTGAAAAGTGTAACATTCCAGAAATTCTGTCTGTATTTGAGAGTATTGAATTCATAAATTCTCCCCATGCTTGCAAATGGAAATAAACTCAGGACTTTGTAAGAGCGTTATGTATCACCCACTTTCCCTAATTTGACAGTATTTTTAAAAATGTCCCTTCAGACCGGTTTCTTGATATTCACAATCTTACTCTAAGGTTGATATACAGATTTGGCTATACATACATTTGTGAGCAAAGTTTTTCTGCAATGAATATTATTAAGATTAAATTATGTTAAACTTTTACAGATTTTTTTAAAAAAAAATACAACTTTAATTGTAGAACACTATAAAATGTTGTTTCTTGTAAAACCTTTACTGTGTTATGCCAGTTGGATCACTCAAGGCCATCGAAGGGTTAGCAGGAATACCACACTCTCTGCAACTAAATGCTTAACTGTTAGAATGGAGTGACAATAGACTGATGATCCTTTCCAATGAGATATGATCGGGTAATTGCAGTATGTCTGATACTTAGCCCGGTGAGAAGTATTGCTATTGGATGTGGGACTCCAGTGTAACTTCTATTTCTTCCATATTTCCTACTTTAGGAAGTTTTGGAAGTCATGATGCGGAACCTTGAGAGTGGCATATTGTTTCTTTAGCTGATTCATTTCCGGATATGCCCGTACTTTCAGAATGAATGAGTGAATAATTGAATGAATTTTAAAACATAATGTTTTATTGTATATGCCTAAGTTGCACTTTCCTGAATATTTTACTGATACTTTTACGTGTAATACTTTAGTTCAGATTCAAAATAGTTCTTGACAGTAATTTAGTTAGATGGTCCTTCAAATAAATTCTATCAACTTACTGGTCCAATCTCAAAATAGATGGACCACCCCTATTCTAAAAGATAGAAGTTATATTGACTTGACCTTACAGATGACTTTAATAGCAAAAGGTAAGGTTGGAAGGAAAGCAGTGTAATAATTGGCGCAACAGTTCTAGACATGTGAAAATCTTAATGACAGCTATGAAGCGAGTTGCTTACCAGATCAGCAGGTGACCGTCGTCTGCATGCTGCAGGAGCGCGTGGTATAGTCATTGTCAAATATCCGCACACAGGTTATGCATTGCACTGGTAAACTTATAGTTTATATACAGTATATTTAAGCCCACCGCTGTAAAAAGCGCTTAATATAAAAACTTGTCAATCATCTGCTTCCAATTCTTCCACATTTGACAGCCCTTCCTCTTCAACGGAATCACATCATTGCCGTCATCACTGCTGTCGTTACTTTCTGCACCATTATCCTGGATGATAATTCTTTCTATTTGATTTCGCTTTCTTCCACTTGAACCCTGAACCTTTTATAATTTTTTCTGAGATTTGTAGCACCACCTTGAACATTTATGCTGTCTTTCAGCTTAATGAGCAATCTGCTTATTGTTGGCACAGTTTTTTCTTCCACATAGAAATTGTGAATCGTGCGCCGAATGAGCGTATCGTCTATTTCTGTAATACGTTTAGGGACGTTATGTTTCTTCCTAGGTGTGTCCAATTATACTCTTTCATCCAAATGCTTTTTTTCTTATCTTTGAGAACTCTGGAAACGGAATTCAGTGAAATACCAGTTGCTTTGGCTACTCTTTATTTCACTCTCTTAAGGCTTTTGTGGAATTCGGGTGAACATATATTTTCTTCCTTCATCTCTGCTTCTTGCTTCATGAAGTCGAGGATACTTGCAATTTTTTCCTGCTTTGACTATGTAATACCTTACACTTAACTTTGAAAACGTAGGAGCCATGGTTATAAATATAAGAATATAAAATAAGTACTATTTAGGTGCTGCTCTCTTTGAAATCACAACCAGATGCGGACACTTTCTATGCAGACTGTATGTGTTACGCACTGTGAGTAAGCAAAGGTATTATATCGCTTTCGTTGATTAAGCTAAACATAAACCATTCCTAGGCTCGGCAGCTGGGGTGGCAATCAAGGTCACGATTCCAGAAGTTTTGCGCCAGTTATATAACACCTCGTTTTTAAGGATAATTCTAGCCACTAAGTTGGTAGGATACTTTATCGAACTGCCGATGGATAACACTACAACTTAAACCTTATATTTTCATCCTACATTGCCGGTTTCTTAATGCCAGTTTTCTTATTGCCGTTTAGTAGCAGCAATAGCTTAACCTTCGTCTCCATGTCGCTGATGAGAGCAATCGTATATGTAAATGTCGTAGGTGGAATTCAGTTTAACCAGGCATGCAAATAATTCTTCATCCTTTCCTTCAGAAGGCAGATTTATTACTTTCTCTACTAGTACGGTAAGTAGGGGAAGTATTGTATTCCACCCAAAAATTCGATACGGAGATTTCACCGGAAATATATGTTTTCAGACCCCCTGAATCCAAAAAAAGCATTTTTGGAAACATGCCCGTGTGTGTTTCTGTGTGTCTGTCTGTGAACAGCATAACTCAGAAACGAACAGTCGGATAAACACCAAACTTGGTATATAAGTTCAGTATCTTCCAGAGATGCTACACAAAGGTTTTCAAGAAAATCCCCCCACCCCAGGTTACCCTTTACATGGAAGATTTTTCGAAAATTTTAATTTTCTCAAACATGGCTCTAATGATTTTGATTAAAATATCATATGTTTAAGATATTTTCATGACAAATAAAATGTATAACTTGAATTTTCTGGGAATGTCCCCAAAAGTATTCTTCTTGTGAACGACTTTTGCATAACTGGTAAACCATAAGAGATAGACAAAATTTTACTACACAACAAATGTAGATCGCGTTAAAATACACAATTTATGTCATATGCATTTCTTAGGTTGAGTGAACCGTTTTCGATATTGCCTGTTATTCCCTTAAATTTTTCAATACTTATTTTCTAAAATGGGAATTCGTTATTCATTTTTTTATGTCTTGGATATGCAAAGAGTTATAATCTGTGGCAAAGGGAATGGTGCTGCACCTAGCAACCAGCTATTAAGAGATTGTATGTGCTTAAGGGCTACTATATTTCTATATTGCCCTTGTAAATGTATATTCCCCTTACATCTACAAGAAAATTAGCAATAAGATAAAGTCTGCAAATGTTTATCTCGAATAACATGAAGTAGATGGAGAATAAGCGTTTGTAAAAATAGTTTGTACAAGAGTAGAGAAAGGCATTTGAGTGTAACACGTCAGATTTTTTGTCTTGGATATGCAAAGAGTTATAATCTGTGGCAAAGGGAATGGTGCTGCACCTAGCAACCAGCTATTAAGAGATATGTATGTGCTTAAAGGGTACTGTATTTCTATATTGCCCTTGTAAATATATATTCCCCTTACATCTACAGGAAAATTAGCAATAAGCTAAGCCTGGGAAGGATCGCCAACTACCTTCCAGCTACCGCCCTATTTCCCTCACCACTTGCATTTGCAAGGTGATGGAGCGTATGATCAACGGGCGATTGATATGGTGGATTGAGACTCAGAAATTTCTGGCGAACGCTCAGTGCGAATTTCGTCGCCAACGCTCTACCGTCGACCATATGGTGTCTCTGTCGCAGATATTATAAACGGATTTCTGAGAAAGTGTCAAAGAGAGGCTGTGTTTTTTGCCCTGGAGAAAGCTTATGACACTTGTTGGAGGAGCGGCATTTTACTTACACTTCACGCATGAAATTTACGCGGTCCTATTCCCATATTTCTGTGGGAGTTTATGACGGACCGCGTCTTTCGTGTACGTGTTGTCTAAGTTTTATCTAGTCGTTTTATTCAAGAGAACGAAGTACCGCAGGGCTCTGTACTCAGTTTCACACTTTTTGCGATTGCTATAAACCCCACTGTTGATTGTATTCCACCTGTCATTTCATCGTCCCTTTTTGTTGACGATATTACCATTTATTGCAGTTCACGGCGGACCTGTTTGCTCGAACGCCATCTCTAGAGCTGTATCCACCATCTCTACGCCTGGAGTAACGCCAACGGCTTTAATTTCTCCGCCGAGAAATCCGTCTGTATCAATTTCTGGCGGCGGAAGGCTTTCCCTCCGCCCTCTCTCCATCTTGGGCCGGAAATACCTCCATTTGCAGACGAGGTGAAATTTTTGGGACTGATCTTTGATCGAAATCTGAACTGAACTTCGCAAATTTCCTTTTTAAAAGCAAAGTGTGACCGTTCTCTTAATCTTTTACGTATTTTAAGTGGCACATCCTGGGGAACGGAGCCGACCGTCCTTCTGCGTCATTATCGCTCCTTGGTCCGATCCAAGCTTGATTACGGGTGCATTGTCTATTCATCGGCACGTCTATCTGTGTTACGTCGCTTGAATGCCATTCACCATCGTGGCATAAGAGTCGCTACAGGGGCGTTTCCAACTAGCCCTGTACCCCGTCTGTACGCTGAAGCTGCAGATCCTCTGCTTTCCTTCAGACGTGAGATGCTTTTGTGCAGCTATGCATGTCGACTCTCAAGCTTCCATGACCACCCGTCCTTCGAGTTATTTTTCGAGGATTCGCTTGATCGGCAATATTTAGTTAGCTCCTCTGCATTACTCCCTCCAGGGGTTCAATTTCGCCAGCTTCTTCGGCATTTGGACGTTACACCAGCGCCGACCCCTCCCAGGAGGGAAACGCGGCTTCCTCCTTGGTTGCGCGCTGAGGTCCACTGTTACCTTGGGTTAATGTCGATGCCGAAGAATGAGACCCCTTCTTCAGTCCTTAGATTCGCCTTTTTAGATCTTCAGGCGCAATTCGGAGAATGTCATTTTATATATAATGATGGGTCTAAGACTGGTGTTGGAGTAGGGTGTGCCTTTATTTCGGTCGACATAGATTTACCTTTCGTTTACCGTGGCAATGCTCGATTTTTACCGCCGAACATTTTAGTGTTTATCAGTCTCTTTTACACATCCAGCGGCATGACTTGCGGCACTGTGTTTTGTGTACGGACTCTCTGGGTGCCTTTCAGAGTATTAACGCGCTGTACAGTTACCATCCCCTCGTACAGCGCATACATGATCTCCTCCACTCGCTGGGTGCTTCCGGGATCAGTGTCTCCTTCGTGTGGATTCCAGGTCATGTTGGCATATCAGGGAACGAGTCTGCCTACGCCGCTGCCAAATCGGCAATTTTATCACCCAGATGGTTTACCTCTGTTGTTCCTTCCACATCTTTTTATGTTATTTTACGTCACCGTATCCTTCTCGCTTTGGCACGATGAATTGATGACCCTAAGGGGGAAAAAGTTGCGGGAGGTTAAACCTCTCCCTTTAGTCTGGGGTACCACTTCTCGTTCTTCTCATTGGGAAAAGGTAATTTTACCTCGTTTACGTATCGGTCATTGCCTCTTTAGCCATAAGCACCTGCTCAGTGGTGACCCTGCACCGCTCTGAGAGCAGTGTGATGCGCCCTTAACGGTAGTCACATCTTAGCAGAGTGTCAGGTTTTAGCTCACTTGAGCGTTCGTTTGTCTCTGCCTGTTGGCCTGGCCAACGTTTTGGCAGACGACGCGCATGGTGTAGAATGTCTTTCACGTTTTATTACTGACAGTGGTTTTAGTCGGCGCATTTGATGCGCTGTGCGTCATTTAGTTTTGTGATTTTCTTTTGTCTGTTTTAATGGGGGCTCTTCTCCCCGGCGGACGTACGGCGCTCTTGTCGCTTGCCTTCTACAGTTCCTGACACGTGTTTACTCTTTTATTGTATTATTTGCCATGACTTTATAATATACTGTCTTGTTATCAGTGTTTTAGACTAAGTAGGTTTGTGTCCCGTATTTTAATTCTTGGATTTTAAATTTTATACTTTGTAAGGTCGCTGATGACCTTAGATGTCTAGTGCCCTTAAACCCAATCTCATCATCATCGCCGGGCATTCGCCATAGCCACACCCTGCCATCGGATCGCTACATTGTGTACCGTGATTCGTCACTCCACACAACGTTTTGCCACTGTTCAATCGTGTAATGTTAACGCTCATTACACCAAGCGAGAATTCGTTTGGCATTTTCCTGTGTGATTTGTGGCTTATGAGCAGCCGCTCGACCTTGGAATCCAAGGTTTCTCACCTCAAGCCTGTCATAGTATTTGGAGTGGATCCTGATGCAGTTTGGAATTCCTGTGTGACGGTCTGGATAGATGTCTGCCTATTACTCTTTACGACCTTCTTCAAACGTCGGCGGTCTCTGTCAGTCAACATACGAGTTCGGCCTGTACGCTTTTGTGCTGTACATATCCCTTCACGTTTCCACTTCACTATCACATCAAAAACAGTGGACATAGGGATGTTTACGAGTGTGACAATCTCGCGTACAGACTTCTGACACAAGTAAACCCAATCACCTGACCACGTTCGAAGACCGTGAGTTCCACGGAGCGTCCCATTCTGCTGTTTCAGATGTCTAATGACTACTGAGGTCGCGGATAATTAGTACCAGGAAGTAGGTGGCAGCACAATGCATTAGGATCCACAACAAGTAGTATGACAGTTAGGCTTGAGGTGAGAAACCTTGGATTCCAAGGTCGAGCGGCTGCTCATAAGCCACAAATCACACAGGAAAATGCCAACGAATCCTCTCTTGGTGTAATGAGGTTAACATTATACGATTGAACAGTGGCAAAACGTTGTGTGGAGTGACGAATCACGGTACACAATGTAGCGATCCGATGGCAGGGTGTGGGTATGGCGAATGCCCGTGATGATGATGAGATTGGGTTTAAGGGCACTAAGATGAAAAACGTATGTTTGTGGGGGTGTCGGATACTTTTGATCACATAGAGTATATTCTTTTGGACAGTTAATAATGACTTTTAAATTCTCATTATATACCGAAAAGTCATTGATTTTATATCCATAAATTAGCATGCTTAAAAGTATGCTAACTAGAAACACTGATACCATAAATTCACCATTATCAGGGTTATTGTTCTGGCGAAGTCATAAGTAGATCTTCTACAGGGTCGATCAATTACTCCTTTCGCTCTTGGGTCATTTTCATGAGTAAATTTCTCTTCGGTATTCTTTCGTTGCTAATTTTGATTAAATGTTCTGTCCATTTCTTGTTACATGTTTTAACCTTTTCTTCAATTTATGCATGTACTTATTTCATTCGCCTGTAATAGCTCCATTTCTTATCCTGTTGTACATCCCTTTATGTTACGTAGGAATGGAATTTCTGTGGCTTGTATATTACCATAAATTACAACTATTAATTTATTATAAATATTCACGACACAATTATTTAAATTGGAAGCTATAACATTTGGAGTTGATACACACATTATTTTCTTCCCGCAGGAAGCTATTACGTACAGTAGCAAAAGTACTGAATCACATTCTTGTCCTCAAAGGTAAAGAGGTTTGTTTACCTTCTTGGTTGTGTTTGGATTATACCTCAGAATGCTGTTTTTAAACTTT
Source organism: Deroplatys truncata (assembly GCA_030765065.1). Classification (NCBI taxonomy): domain Eukaryota; kingdom Metazoa; phylum Arthropoda; class Insecta; order Mantodea; family Mantidae; genus Deroplatys; species Deroplatys truncata. The sequence goes on from CM060987.1 coordinate 48,540,296, forward strand.
TAGTTTGTTTGTTATGAAATCTTCCACGTTGAATCTATCTCTATTCTCTCGTCTTGAATATTAGAGCTTCGGAGGATTAAACAAAAAGTGGCAGAGAAGGAATTAACACTTTCATTATCTTTAAAATATATACATACTAGAGATTTCCGAGCGGCTGTCTAAAAATCTTGTTATTAAGCTACGCTTAAAATGCTATCTTGTCAGCACTTGTTACACTTGCAATCTGAATTCTGCACTGCTTGACAGAACGAATCATAGCTCTTATAGAGTGGAGAGATACACTTTAGTTCATCTGTTAGGGGACCACCGTTAAATATGACAGCTGCCGTGTGTTCAAGGTATGCGGTTTCTTTCTTTGCAAATATGTATTTTTATTTTCTCTACTACGTATAGTAAGTAGGGGAAGTATTGTATTCCACCCAAAAATTCGATACCGAGATTTCACCGGAAATACATGTTTTGATACCCCCTAAATCCAAAAAAAAACATTTTTGGAAACATGTCCGTGTGTGTGTCTGTCTGTGAACAGCATAATTAAGAAACGAACAGTCGGATAAACACCAAACTTGGTATTTAGGTGCAGTATCTTCCAGAGATGCGACACGAAGGTTTTCAAGAAAATCCCCCACCCCAGATTACCCTTTACATGGAAGATTTTTTGAAAATTTTAATTTTCTCATAAATGGCTCTAACGATTTTGATTAAAATAACATATGTTTAAGATATTTTCATGACAAATAAAATGTATATCTTGAATTTTCTGGGAATGTCTCCAAAAGTATTCTTCATTGTGAACGACTTTTGCATAACTGGTAAACCATAAGAGATAGACAAAAGTTTACTACACAGAAAATGTAGATCGCGTTAAAATACACAATTTATGTCATATACATTTTTTTGGTTGAGTGAACCATTTTCGAGATATTCCTTGTTATTCCCTTAAATTTTTCAATACTTATTTTCTCAAATGGGAATTAGTTATTCATTTTTACTTTCTCTACTACGTATAGTAAGTAGGGGAAGTATTGCATTCCACTCAAAAATTCGATACCGAGATTTCACCGGAAATACATGTTTTGAGACCTCCTGAATCCAAAAAAAGCATTTTTGGAAACATGTCCGTGTGTGTCTGTGTGTCTGTCTGTGTGTGTGTCTGTGTGTCTGTGAACAGCATAACTCAGAAACGAACAGTCGGATAAACACCAAACTTGGTATTTGGTTTCAGTATCTTCCAAGGATGCGACACGAAGGTTTTCAAGAAAATCCCCCCACCCCAGACTACCCTCTACATGGAAGATTTTTCGAAAATTTTAATTTTCTCAAAAATGGCTCTAACGATTTTGATGAATATATCATATGTTTAAGATAATGTCATGGGAAATGAAATGTATATCTCGAACTTTATGGGAATGTCTCCAAAAGTATTCTTCATTGTGAACGACTTTTGCATAACTAGTAAACCATAAGAGATAGACAAAATTTTACTACACAAAAAATGTAGATCGCGTTAAAATACACAATTTATGTCATATACATTTCTTTTGTTGAGTGAACCGTTTTCGAGATATTGCTTGTTATTTCCTTAAATTTTCCAATACTTATACTTTTTCTCAAATTTGTTATTCATTTTACTTTCTCTACTACGTATAGTAAGTAGGGGAAGTATTGCATTCCACCCAAAAATTCGATACCGAGATTTCACCGGAAATACATGTTTTGAGACCTCCTGAATCCAAAAAAAGCATTTTTGGAAACATGTCCGTGTGTGTGTCTGTGTGTCTGTGTGTGTGTGTGTCTGTGTGTGTGTCTGTGTGTGTGTCTGTGTGTGTGAACAGCATAACTCAAAAACGAACAGTCGGATAAACACCAAACTTGGTATTTAGGTTCAGTATCTTCCAGAGATGCGACACGAAGGTTTTCAAGAAAATCCCCCCACCCCAGACTACCCTTTACATGGAACATTTTTCGAAAATTTTAATTTTCTCAAAAATGGCTCTAACGATTTTGTTTAAAATATCATATGTTTAAGATAATGTCATGAGAAATGAAATGTATATCTCGAATTTTCTGGGAATGTCTCCAAAAGTATTCTTCATTGTGAACGACTTTTGCATAACTGGTAAACCATAAGAGATAGACAAATTTTTACTACACAAAAAATGTAGATCTCGTTAAAATACACAACTTATGTCATATACATTTCTTTTGTTGAGTGAACCGTTTTCGAGATATTGCTTGTTATTCCCTTAAATTTTCCAATACTTATACTTTTTCTCAAATTCGTTATTCATTTTTTTATGTCCTGGACTTGCAAAGAGAATGGAATGCGCCGCATAGCAACCAGCGTTAAAATATTTGACCATCGCTTAAAAGCTACCATATTCCCCTTGCATCTACAAGAAAAATACCAATAAGTTTGACATCTCGATATCTCGATTAACATAAAGCATATGGAGAATAGGCGTTTGTAAAAATAGATTGTACAAGAGTAGAGAAAGTTATGTGAGTGTAACACATCAGATTTTTTTATGTCCTGGACATGCAAAGAGAATGGAATGCGCCACATGGCAACCAGCGTTAAAATATTTGACTATCGCTTAAAAGCTACCATATTCCCCTTGCATCTACAAGAAAATTACAAATAAGATTGACATCTCGATATCTCGATTAATATGAAGCATATGGAGAATAGGCGTTTGTAAAAATAGATTGTACAAGAGTAGAGAAAGTCATGTGAGTGTAACACATCAGATTTTTTTTTATGTTCTGGACACTCAAAGAGAATGGAATGCGCCACATAGCAACCAGCGTTAAAATATTTGACTATCGCTTAAAAGCTACCATATTTCCCTTGCATCTACAAGAAAATTACCAATAAGATTGACATCTCGATATCTCGATTAACATGAAGCATATGGAGAATAGGCGTTTGTAAAATTAGATTGTACAAGAGTAGAGAAAGTCATGTGAGTGTAACACATCAGATTTTTTTGTCGTGGATATGCAAAGAGTATTAATCTGTGGCAAAGGGAATAGTGCTGCACCTAGCAACCAGCTATTAAGAGATATGTATGTGCTTAAAGGCTACTGTATTTCTATATTGCCCTTGAAAATAAATATTCCCCTTACATCTACAAGAAACTTAGCAATAAGTTAGAGCCTCCAAATGTTTATCTCGATTTCACATGAAGTACTTGGAGAATAAGTGTTTGTAAAAATAGTTTGTACAAGAGTAAAGAAAGTCATGTGAGTGTAACACATCAGATTTTTTACTTTCTCTTCTACTTATCTATCTAGTATATAAGTTCAGCATCTTCCAAGGAGGCAACTTGAAGATTTTCAAGAAAATCCCCGCACCTCTGAATACCTCTTTCATGGAAAAATTTTAAAACAAGTTGATTCTCTCAAAAATGACTGTGACGATATTGATTAAAGTATCATACTTTTTCATGGGAAATGAAATACATTTATTGAATTTTCTGTCAATAGCCCAGAAGTCCTCTTCATTCTGAATGACTATTGTATACTGATTAGGCATAAGAGATAAGACAAAATATTACTACACAAGGAATGTAGATCTCGTTAAAGCACACAGTTTATATTTTTTGAGTTAACTATTTCCGAGATATTTCTTATTATTGTTTTGAATTTTCAAATGTTTATATTTTTCTCAAATGAGAAGTCATTCGTTTTTACGTTTTTACCACGTGCATAATAGGCATAGAAGTTATTGCATTCCCCCAAAAATTCGATACCATGATTTCACTGGGAATACCTATTTTGTGGCCCCCTGTATTTCTAGAAAAATATCCATGTGTGTCTCTCTGAACATCATAACTCAAAAACGAAAAATCGGATAGTTACCAAACTTTGTATTTAGGTTAAACACCTTCCAGAAATGCCACGCAAAAATTTTCAAGCAAATTCCCTCACCCTAAACTACACTTTACATGGAACATATTTGGAAATTGTTGATTTTTATTATTAAAATACCACATATTAAAATATTTACACTAAACATAAAATGTATACATTGAATTTTCTTGTAATAACGTGTCAATTCCATTGCATTCGGAAGAAATGTGGTATAATCTTTTATAACTGATAAGCGCAAAGCCATAGATGAAAACGCACTTCACAAAAAATTTAGATCTCTTTAAAACACACAATTTATTTCAACAACTTTTCTTGTACCACAAGCGTTTCAAATATACCCGTTGTTAATGGTGCTATTGTTCAATACTTAGCCATTCTTTTGAAGTGCAGTACATTTTCATTTGTTTCTAGTGATGTCATAGAAAGAGTGTGGCATTTTGAGGTTGACGTGTAGCGCCAAGTACTAAAACAACTGACTATCGCTATTCTCTTTGAATTTATAACGAAATGTGTAATGCAGCTTTTTTCGGAAAGGTTTATTTCGACTAAAATGAAGTAGATATGAAAACAACATTTGTAAGAATAATTTGTATACTCATTAATAAAGAATAGAGCTATAGAAAGTCTTGTGAATGTAACACATTAGGTTTTCTTTTCTCGTGGTCATGCAAAGAGCCTGGAATTTCAAAGCCATCACATAATGACACATTCTTTAAAAATCTTACTACGGCTTTACCTTCTATAGCCTACAATGAAACGTGTAAATGTAAATTGAGAATTTATCTGGATTAGTAAGAACTGGATAGAATAATAATCGTTTGTTAGTACAACCTTAATGTGGTTGTGGGTCTACTTTGATATCAATAAAACGTTTTTTTGACAGAATTAGTTGATAAATTTAATCCAAAGTGGTATAATTAATTAAACGTTCACATCTTCCTTAAAAAGAGTTATTAATACAGGTAGATCAATGAGGTAAGAAGTCATGCTTTTATGTGCTATAAAAACTACATTGTGGTATATAAATGTATTCTGAGATAACAGGTCTTGTAGTTAGTAAATTTAATATTGAAGCATAGGGCGTTTAATGATCCCTTAAAGTTAGTTAAGTTGTTTTTAGATATTTCTACAAGGTTAACGGCTTCGAAACCTTGCTATCTAAAAGAAATACTGCAATTAAATAATATTGCAAGCAGGCGAGAGGAAATAAATACATTAATTTTTATTGCCATTAGAAGCGAAATGCAGCACTAATGGAATCCAGGGCAGTGGCCGAAACCTTGCTAATGTGTTTATAGAATCCCAGTCGAATGCCACAGCCATTGCTATGTTATAATGGTTTGTGTTCAGATTTTTCATTCACGAGATTGGATTTCGATTCCCCAATGGATATGCACATTTTCGTCTACATCATTACACCTTTATTGGATTAAAATGATTTTTAATGATCCATAACTCGACTGGAAGAGGTTACTACATATCTTGTTTTGAATGTACTGCCATAAATTGAGACATCTTAAGTAATCTTCTTAGCTGTCCAGATTCATTAATATGACCTGTAACTGTCTTGTCATTAGAGCTTCGGAAGATTGCAAATCTAAGTGGTAGCAGAGCGTGTTTATTATTTAAACGTTTAGCTGCTAAAACTATAAAATATTCGGTGAGTTGCCCATATTTCTATTAGTAGGTGTGCCTGAGTATCCCTTAAGATATCTTCATAGATTAAAACAGTACGAAAGCTACAAGCGCAAATATTTATAAAATGCCTTATTACACAGCGTAACTGTAACATCTGCAGGGAGATTCAAGAAGGGTAAAGTACATACTGAAGAAAGGATATTGTATATTCTATGTTTTTACTATTAAATGAAGAGAGAACATGCGAAGGTGTTAAATAAAAACGTTGCTTACTTCTAAGTGAATATTCCTGGATATTTTCTTTTTTATGTCGACGACAATTTCAGAATGACTTGTATGGGAAGCCTACTGAACAGCTTTATATATGATCTCTATAACTTTTCTGCGCTAACTTTTGGTCTGTCTTGTTGTTTCCAGGTATAAGGAATTAAAAGAGAACGAAGACTTGACCGTGTAGAGAAAATTCAAGATTTACTGTTGTTTGATAACTCCATAATTAAGACATTCTTTGCTATTTTAATCAAAATCGTTATGGATATTTTTGAAAAAGATAGATTAAAAAGTCTGCAAGATTTTCTCCATCTATTACTACATAGCTTCCAGAAATTATTTTTACGGAAACTTATTTCTGTATGTATTTCATTTTAATCAAGATATACCTTTGTAGAAAAGTTTCATTACTCATTTCGTTGTTGGTATAAGGGGAATGAAGAAAACTGAATCGATAGTCAGGTGTTTAAAGCTAGTTGCTAAATGCCGGTACTCTTTCTATGACAGCGCGAAAACAATTGAATAGTAGTAGCACTTTAAAAATTACAAACCAAATAAATATTCAAAACGATAGAATGTATATCTCGGAAATGACCAATGTTACAAACATTTTGTTGAATTGTTTGTGTAATACGTTTTTGTCTGTTCCTTAAGGTTTATCAGTTTAAAAAGTTCCTCCTGAATGAAGATTACTTCACAGGCTATTTCCAGAAAATTCAAGATACACATTTTATTCGTCGTGTAAATATAGTAAACGTATGATAGTTTAATCAAAATCGTTAAGAGTCTTTTTTTTTTAGAAAATCGAGAATTTAGAAAACTCTCCATGTAAAGGGTAGTTTGGAAATCTTCGTGTCATATCTTAGAAAGATGCTGAATCTTAAATATTAAGTTGGTATTTATTAGGCATAGTTTTTTAATTACGCTGTTCACACACACACACGCGGAACTTTTTCTAAAAACACTTTTTTACTCTCTCTACTAAGTAAAGTAAGGGAAGTATTGTATTCCACCCTAAAATTCGATGTCGAGATTTTACCGGTAATATCTATTTTGAAGTCCCCTGAATCCAAAAAAGCCCACATATTCAGAAAAATGTCCGTGAGCGTGTGATTGTGAACAGAATAACTCAAAAGCGAAAATTCGAATAACTAGCAAACTTGCTTATTAAAGACAATATCTTCCAAGGATGCGACACAAAGATTTTCAAGAAAAGTCCCCAACCCCCTTTGATTTTCTAAAAAGGCTCTATCGATTTTGATTAAAATTCCATATATTAAAGATATTTAAAAATAAAATGTATAGCCTTGAAGTTCTCTTCATTCGGAAGGAATTTTGTGTAAACGTTGATAGACGAAAACGTACTACACAAAGAAATGTAGATCTGTTTATAACACAGAATTTATTTCAAATAATTTTTTGTGGCATAAGCCATTTCTGAGATATCCGTTATTAATGGTTCGAATTCTTCATTTCTTGGTTATTCTTTAAATTCCTTTCAACGTTCAGTTATTACTGGCGATTCCATGGGAACAGTATGGAATTTAAGGCCGGCATATAGCGTTCAGTTCTATACCTTTGGCTATCGATGTCCCCTTTGTATCTATAACAAATGTGTAATGTAGCTATTTCTGCAAAGATTTATTTGGATTAAAAGGTAGTAGATATAAAATAAGCTTTAGTAACAATAGTTTGTATACTCAATAATAAGTGATAGAGGGTAGAGAAGGTCATGTGAATGTATCACATAAAATTTTGGGATATACCGGGCTTAAAACACTTATTTCCGGTGAAATCTCGATGTTGAATTTTTTATGGAATACAAGGCTTTCCCTATGTACTAGGTGTGTAGTAGAGAAAGAAAACAAACTACTCGACGTAAAAGGTTTTTGGTTTAGCTTCTTTCCTGAAAAGTTGCTCGATTTAATCACGTGATGTATTTATGTAAATTTTATTTTTCAGTCTCCCCCTTTCCCCTCTTTCTTTCTCTCCAGCACAGGCGCACCTCCGAGGTGGACGCGCGTGTATCCACGCACACACATGTGTATGCACAGACACACACTTGCACACACACACACACACACACACACACACACACACACACACACACACATAGAGTTAAGGCTGATATATTTGGATTTTGAAAACTTAAAGGAGCACATTTGTTAGGTACTGGAAGATAATAAAATGAGCATCAGTAGGCACGTGTCCTGTTTTTCCAACATTATAACACAAACTTGAAAATAAACATCCCCCTAAGCCTCTCCCTTACCCTATTAATAAAATTCTTAGCTATATATTTGGATATACATCACAGGAAATATTCTGAGCTTTGGAGGAACTGGTGATTTCATTTAAAAGGGATATGACGAAAGAGTAAATTGAAATTGAGTTTTATTTATGGACGCTCTTTAACTACTATGGTTTTTAGCGTCCCATTCTATATTGGGCGTGAAACACCGGTAATTTTGCTCAGAGGCCTCTTTATCAGGCTTGAGGTTCTTTTACGTGCCGTAAATCTACGAAACGGTAGCACCGGCTTTACTTCCCTTCCGAAGGAAGCCGTGCTAAGGATTTTTACGCTCGAAAAAATCCATCGCCCTCCGCGGGGTTTGAACCCGCGATCTTGGGAACTAGAGGCTAGCACGGTACCACTAGTCCACGGAGGACGACAAACGAAAGAGTGAAAATATAGGTGTTATTCTAGATGCAAAAATATATGCACAACATTGGTACATCACCTATAAATTTAGCATGTTTAAAGTCACTGCAATATCATGTATACCCAGTGTAAATTTATCAGAAAGAATTACAAGCGCTGTAATAAGTGAAAATATTCTGAAAATTCTTGGTTCAAAAAGGATTAACCCACTTTATGTTCAATGGTTATAGATCACTATAGATTACTTGCGAATAATTATGACAGTACTACTGCAGGAACAGGTTGCATTCTATTCAATTTTACTTTAGTTAAGACCATTTAAAATAAACCATAATGGTGACTTACAATAAAAATTATTAAGCTGCTTAACAGTTCTTCAACAATCAATCTGGTTGCTGGAATTGTTTCTTTATAGGAATCCCCCATATTTATAAGCGGCAATGAGAAAGCCGAATTCTTGTCAGAAAGGGAACATGCATTACAAAGGTGTGAAAATGATTAGACTTTGGCATATTTTACAGTAAAATGATTGTTAGCTCTGAGATTGAAAATAATTTAAAAAATGTCTAAAATCTAATCAAAGGTGAAGCCGATTAGTTATTTGCCACTGTAAATATATATTTTCCTCCAGCAATAACATCTATTAGTAATTATTTACTCTATTACATATAGTGAGTAGGGGATGTATTGATTCCACCCAATAACTCGATACCGAGATTTCACCGGAAATACTTGTTCTCAGATGCCCTGAATTCAAACACAGCATTTTTGGAAACATTTCCGTGTATGTTCATCTGTCTGTCAACAACATAACTCAAAAACGAAAAGTCAGATAAATACCAAACTTGGTGTTTGAGTTTTAATATCTTCCAAGGATACGACATGAAGACGTTCAAGAAAACCCATCCACTCCAAACTACCCTTTACATGGAATTTTTTGGAAAGTTTTTATTTTCTCAAACATGGCTATAACGATTTTGATTAAAATGTCATATGTTTAAGATATTTTCATGGAAAATGAAATGTATAACCTGAATTTTCTGGGAATGTCCTCAGAAATCCTCTTCATTCTGAATGGCTTTCGCTGGTAAACAGGTAAACAGTAAAAGACAGACAAAAGTTTGCTACAGAAACAATGTAGGTCTTGTTAAAACACACAATTTATGTCATATACATTTTTTTGTCGCGTGAACCTTTCCCAGATATTCCTTGTAATTTTTTTGAATTTTCCAATATTTATATTTTCCTTAAATGGAAATTCGTTGTTCGTTTTTTTTAAATGTCCTGGACGTGCAAAGATCCGTTGCGACATGACCAATGAGTTAAAGCGACGTAAAATAAAATAATGGAATGCTCCACATGGCAACCAGCTCTTAAAAGATTTGATTATCGCTTAACGTCTACCATATTCCCCTTGCACCTACAAGAAAATTAGCCATTAGATAGTTTCTGCAATCCTTTATGTCGATTAACATGAAGTGGATGGAGAATAAGCGTTTGTAAAAATAGTTGATACAAGAGTAGAGAAAGTCTTGTGAGTGCAATCAATCAGATTTTCTTTTTTTTTGGTGAAAGATCAGTGAAAGATCAGTTTTCCGACCCATGGTCTCAAAATCCTACATAGAAGAAAGCTTATATGTCACATCTACATGATTTTCTCTTCCCTTTATTGCTTATGATGGGTATACAAATTATTCTTACGGACGTTTAATTTCCTATCTACTTGATTTTAATTCATATAAAGCTATCCGTAATAGCTACGTTACGCATTTTGCTATAGATTCAAAGGGAACGTCGTCAGTCAAATATTTAAGAACAGGGCGCTAAATGCTGGCCTTAAAATTCCATACTCTTTGTCGTCTCCCGTGGTCAGTTACCATACTAGCCTCTGTTTCCGAGGTCGCGGGTTCAAACCCGGAGGAGGGCGATGGATATTTTCGGTCGTAAAAAGCCTTAGCATGGCTTCCTTCGGAAGGGAAGTAAAGCCGGTGGTCCCGTGTCGTAGATTTATGGCACGTAAAAGAACCTCAATTCTGATAAAGAAGTCTCTGAGCAAAATTACCGGTCTTTCACGCCCAATATAGAATGGGACGCTAAGTACCACAACAGCTAAAGAGCGTCCATAAATAAAACTGAATTCAATTCCATACTCCTTCCATGCAATCGCGAGAAACAACTGAATGTCGACAGGCTTTAAACGAATGACACAATTATGGAAGAATTTGAAGCATTAATAACGGATATCTCGGAAATGTCTAAACACAGTCATTTGAAATAAATTGAATGTTTTAAAGAGATATACATTTTGTGAACTAAGTTTTCGTTTATCGCTTAACGTCAACTAGTTATACAAGTTTATACAAAATTCCTTCCGGATAAGGAGTACTTCACAGCCTATTCCCAGAAATTAAAATATATATTTTATTTTTAATGTAAATATCATTAATATATGGCACTTTAATAAAAATTGTAGACCCGTTTTTGAGAAAATAAAGATGTTCGAAATGTGTTCCATGTAAAGTGTAGTTGGGGTGGGGGATTTTCTTCAAAGCCTTCGTGCTTCATCAAGTTAGGTATTTATCTGACTTTTCGTTTAACAGTTACGCTGTTCAGAGACACACACATACACGGACCTTTATTTAAAACTGCTTTTTGAGTTCAGGGAACCTCAAAACATGTATTTGGGTGAAATCTCGGCATAGAAGTTTTGCATGGAATAAAATACTTCCCCTACTTACTGTGTGTTGTAGAAGAAATAAAGATTATATGGTTTGCTTTACTGTGTTTTTGAGAGGCAGTACAGAAATGCTGAAACAAATTATGAAATAATGTGTAGTGTAGAGGATTTTGAGTACCAAAAATGCTGAAAAGAGTTTGCGAGGAAACTACGTTTAAATTTGTGCGTGCCATTAATAAACATGCACTTGTCAATTTATAACTTCGCGTAACTGGTGGTTTGAATGCCAAGTGGAAAGAAAGAGATATTTTCTGAAAGTTTGGAGTTAATATTGTTCATTACGAAAAACTTTGATTTTTTTTAATTTTTACAATATAAAAATGCTATATTTACAGTATGTTACAGAGTTCAAGCAACAAACTTTTGGCATTACGGAGGAGTATTGGCGAATACTTTAATAGATGGCGCTTAAGGTTTTCGAGTTCATGGTTGTTTGCAAGACGTCAGTGAGCCAGTACCCCACTGATAACTAAGTGAAATGGCTCTTCGGTAGCCTTTAAGGTTCGCATTTGGGTGGTCCTGAGTTCGATACGGCCAGCCGCGAAATCTGACCTTGTGTTTTTTGTATTTTCCCTGATCGGTAGGCAGATGCTGGTGCGGTTTTTCATCTACCACAAATTCGTTCCCATCATTTCCCTTAGTTTCATTCCGTTTCCTTCTCATCTTTCTGTGTGCTTTTAGGTTTCGTGGTATATGGCGGTGCCGGACACATAACTTGGATGCTTGATCAAAGGAAAGACTACTCCCCTTGAAGGCTAGAGGGCTGCTTGGTCAATCGGTCGTTCATTGTCCTAGGCAACTCCAGCAGTGGAATGGGTCTTCTAGCCTGGAACTATTACGGTCTTCCGCGTGTCTCTGTGCGCTGTGGCTTGCGACCTGTAGCCACCAGTGGTTCCTTCACTTCATTATTTCCTCCTGGTTAAGGGCTGGTTGCCATAATAGATTTATTCTTTGAATAATGTTTACAAATACCCCAGCGATAAAACTTTCCTATGTTGCTGTTGCTTACAAATAATGTGGCCATACCATGTTCAAACATTCCATTTAAATACCTCCGTAACATGTACTTAAACATTGAAAGAGGCGCGAGATATTAAAATGAGGTTCATTCCAAACTTACGCCATTCATCTTTTCCAGAACAGCAAAGGTCATAACTCTGAAAATACCGCAGTGGTAGCTCGCTTGTGGAGGAGAAATTAACTATTATAAAGTGATAATCAGTACTGCATTCGTATTTGTTTATTTATTTGCATTTATCAGCAGGAATATTCAAATGACAGATATGATACTTGACATTCACATGACTGTCTCTATCCCTGTTGCCTATTAGTGGGTATACAAATTGTCAAAAAGGGAACACGAATTACAGACTAGGAAAATGAATAGAATCAAGCACCTTTTACAGTAAAATGATGGTAAGTTCTGATTTTTAAAATAATTTACAAATGTCTAAAATTTAATCAAAACTATCACCTGTTAACACTGTAAATATCTATTTGATCCAATACCAAATTAGTAACCTTTCTTGGTTAAAGATCAGTCTTTCAACCTATGGCCTCAAAAATATACATTTAAAAGAATTTGTTGTGTTACATTCACATGACTTTCTCTACCCTCTATCGCTAATTAGTGGGTATACAGGTTATTGTTACTAAAGTTTATTTCATACCTCTTCATTTTAATCCAGATAAACCTTTCCGGAAATAGCTGCATTACAAATTTCGTTAAAAATAGTGATAGTCAAATGTTTTAGAACTGGACGCTATATGCTGACGTTAAAATTCCATACTCTTTCCATGGCACCGCGAGAAACAGCTGATTATCGACAGGACTTTATAAGAATGACTAGATATTGAACAAAGAATATTGTTTAGAAAGATTTTCGGTCAGGAGATTGGTATTTATCCGAATTTTCCTTTTTGAGTTATGCTCTTCACACACACACACACACACACACACACACACACACACACACACACACACAGATGGACTTTTCTTTTATAAAAATGCTCTTTTTAGATTCAAGGTACCTCAAAACATATATTTCCTATATACGTATTTGGGTGGAACCAATACGTACCTTCTCTACCCTAAGTACGTGGTAGAGAAACTAAAAATCATTACGTAACTTCAAAATTTGTCACCAGCGACCATTAGGTGCCTAATATCAAGGTGTTCCTATACCATCCCTTGTAACCCTGGAATTTTTCATTTGAACTCTGTGACATCCTGAGTGTATGAGTGGGTGAATTGGTATGTGTGTGTTTGTGTAAGTGTGGAATAAATTACTACAATTAGCGCTAACTTAAATTTTATTTCATATTTAAGCTTTGTTTTTAATTTTTTATTTTTTATTTTATAAATATTTCCATAATGATGGATTGCCTTCAAAACAAAGTGTAGAATTTAATCAGACAGAACAATTTAAGATAACACACACCCACACCCATATATATATATATATATATATATATATATATATAAATAATATAAAGTTTATGAATTTAAAATGGAAAAATAATAGTAATAATAACATACATGATATTCAAGTGTTTAAGTATTTAATATATGTGACTTTATACTTTATATATGTGGTTTCTTAAAGTAGCCACTGATCCCCAAGAATGGCTAATGTCACATCAGTAAAACTAATGGAGAGGGATGAAGTATTCGGAATACATTCTTCGTGATACTGTGGCAATACCACTAGCTTCGGAAATTCAATAACTGCCAGTTTATTAAGGTGGTATTTCTCACAGTAATAGGGGATGGTAGGGTTATGAATGTCCTGCTTTTCGGTATTCACTTCTTGGAGGTGTGACTCGCTTGTTTGGAACCAGATGTTGTGGTTCCGTTAAAAGCGAGTAATTCAATACACCTTGCTTCCTCGAAAGTAGTATATCCTGCATCTTTAAGAGCGTTTGCAATTACTGTGTGATGTCTGACGTTTTGTGGAATCACTCCATATAAATAGGAACCTAGAACATGTCCAACAGTTTCACGTCATTGCGGCAACGCCAACTACGGTTGTCCTGGTATTTGCCTTGTATAGCGGGTACAGCAGCAACGTTTTCTACCATTGCAGGTATGTGTTGTTTAAATAAGATAACACCTTTTGCTTTTTGTGGTTGGTTGCATAGTTATCACACTTTTTGTTTCTTGAGTAGTCTCAAACTTTCATGGCATCTATGTGGAAGAGACTATTTTCTGCCTCAACGTTTATGGATCGGAGATATTTCATGCTTTCTTCAAGCAGGTTGCGTGTCTGTTGCATATACGAGGTGCACTCCAAAAGTAATGGGTAAAAGTTCTCAAAATAATTTATCTGTACATAAATATACGACATACACGTGCTACTTCTCTACATAGTCTCCTTCTTTGTCTAAGCTCAATTGCCAGCGTTCAACCCACCTTTGATAACACTTTTTGTAGCATTCTTCAGGTAGCCGTTTTAAAGATTGGTAAACTGAAAAACCCAGATTTGCGCTCGATGAAAATTGCCTCCTACGAAGACCAAGTTTCGTGTATCAAAGGGAGAAAGTCAGGTGAATAAGCAGGGTTTCTCAGCGTCGCAGTACTATGCTCGAGAAGAAATTCTGTAACAACACGTTCCTGAGGAGTGGTACGTTGTCTTGTTGCATAATTAAATTTATCACCAATTCAGGTCGCTTTTCTGCAATTGCGGGTCATAGTTTGTTCTTAGGATGTTTTTTTAACGTTCATCAGTGATTGTCATGCCGTTTGGAAGAGGATGGGGGGAGAATAACCCCTTTTTAGTCCCAAAAGGCGGTTCAGTGGTGATCTCCGCTTTTTAAACTTTTCCATCCATATTCACATTGCTATAGTGCATAGCATTATCTCCACATACCGAAATAAGTTCACGGTGAATATTAACACAGCTTTCACCTTTTGCACCAAAAACGTTTTAGGACTACATGCTGTTCCTCTCGCGAAAACTCTATAATTATTAGTATAAAAAACACCACTCAAACGTTTACTACTCCTTCATTCACTAACAGGAACGGACAGACTGGCATACCTGCTGTTAGTAGATCTGATCTGCATCCCCCACTACCACATTGTGGTTACCAAACACATGCAATCTCCAGTAAAATTTTATGCGTTGCTTCTGGAGTGCGTCTCGTATGAATTTTTGCGAGGGCTGATCAATAAAGACAGGTTAATTTTTTTCACAGATATTTATTACTCCATTTCAATGTTGACATGGTCTTTTTCAAAGTAGACTTCTCCTACTTGAATGCACTTTTTATAGCGTCTCTGCCAGTCCTCGAACACATGGTACAGGCCATTCTTTGTCACGTCTTTGAGACACGCCTCACTTTTCTTCAGCACTGCTTCAGTGCTCTCAAATCGAATGCCCAGGAGCTTTGCCTTTAGTGATGGGAATATAAAGAAATCACAGGGGACAAGATTGCGGCTATAAGGCAGATGTTACACACAGGTAATTTTGAATTTAGCCAAAAATTCCTGGACTTGATTTGCAACGTGAGGCCGCACGTTGTTGTGATAAGTTCTGGATGTTTCCTTGCAATGTGCTTCCTCGGTGTAGCCAATACTGACGTGTAGTACGCTGCTGTAACAGTGGTGTGAGTGGGAACAACAATCACAGCAGCTGTGTTGATGTTGACTTCAGTCATAGCAGAAGCCGAAGCACCAGACCCACCTTGCTTAGCACAGAGGACTCGCTCTACTTTGAAGTCTTTGAACAGCCTAAACACTGTTGCACGAGGTAGTGCATCTTCACCGTATGCTTGCTTCAGCTTTTCCAAAGTTTCAGAGGCTGTATGATTTAAACGAAAACAAAATTTTATTGCTCCTCTTGTGTCACCTTCATTTTGTGGTATGCGAAATTCAACGGGTCAACAATATACAGCATTACTACCAACCTACCGATACGAGAGTGCTGCTGCCTATGGACATTATACATGAAACCCCGCTCTTTTTAAATATTCATGGTAGAGACAGGAATCTCTCAAGAAAGCTACAGGAAAAAATCAATCTCTGTCTTTATTGATCAGCCCCGTAGTTTTATAGAAAGCATTGCATTAATTTGCTACAATTCACCTTCTCATTTAGTTGTAAATATGCCTAAGCCTTTATATTTCTTAGAACAATTTTTTTAAATCATATTCAAAATTGGCTCCTAATCCTGATATAAATATTGTTAAAACAGAAATCACTAATAAAAAATGTAATAATAAATTTGGTATCATAACTAAAAATGCCAAAATTATACTTAAATATAATTAAAAACTCAGAAAACCATTTTTATAAATTAGTGAAAAAACCAAATAATTTAAAACATTGATAAAATTGCTTTTCATCCCTACTTTACACTTAAAGACATTTTAGGATTCATCATTTTATCAATGTTGCTAATTATTTTATCTCTTAAAGAACCCTATGGAAACCATTGCATCAGGAATGTCCATTTGCAGATTTTATTGGCCTATCAATTTCGTCCAAGAGTTTCTTTGGTATCAGCTCTAGAATTTGTAAATTAGAGAAGAGGAAACGGATGTACTCAAAGTGATGCAGTAATTTGTATCACAAATTACTTAAATGTAAATAATGATTGTAATATGAATATGCATTTTTATGTGACATTGATTTGAGATGTTTCTTGACTGTAATTATTGTTGATAAGTAAGTTTATACTGCCTTACTGAAACTGACAATAATAGCGTGCAATAATGCAGCGAGGGGGTGAGCTGTTTATCATTATTGGAAACGAGGAAGTTACGTAATATTGGCGCGTTTTTCCGTTTAGAATATTCTGGAACGTTTCCCTAGAGCATATGTATTCATAATTTTCATTGGATATAAAAATAGACGCTAATGTTGGCGCGTTTATTTAGCCAATAGTAACTCAGTTATAATCTTTAGGCATATCGGTGTGTATGTGTATAAATAGAGGCTAGGTTAGAGGTAAAGTCAGTCAGTCGCTCAGTTCATCAAAAATCTGTGTACACTACACGTCGTCTTCAGTCAATCAGTTCGTCGAAAGTATTAGTACGGCATACATAGGATATAGATTCACAAGTTACGCGCAGCAGAATTATGAAAGATCTAAAGTATGGTAAAGTTAATTATACAAAAGATTGAAGTACGTGGATTAAAAGAATTATCAGTAAGAAGTTATTATAACAGTCTCAGTTTGGCGAGTGTTAAGATCAATGTATAAATGTGATAGTTAACGTGTTCGACAATAAATGTGCAAAACAAATTTCTTCATCAGTGTTATATTTGGATAAAAGATTCCTTTCCGTTTACACAACCCTGATCAAGAGACATGTTCGACCGAGAAATAATAGCTAGCCGGAGGACAGTAAACAAAAAATTAAATCAAATAACAGTCGCATTCTTTCGAACACTAACACTGCCGCAAATTGCTAACACCAGATGGAGCCACAAACCGAACAAATGAATGACGTCACAAGATGGCTTCACATGAAGTAAACACACATACACAAACATCACAAGTAATAACATTATAAGTAATACCACCGCAAAAGACATTTTTGCTCTGCATGATGGAACACTGAAGATATCAGACTGTTCAATTTCTTGTTTAGGACTCTCAGATTGGGGTTATGGTTGAATATAGCAGAATCATAAAAATTCAACCACTGCAACAGGAATCCCCATGGGAAAACTTAGCATCTCCTTTATAGCAGCTTCGATTAACTCTCTATTGCGGTAATTATTTTGCTACATATGCTGCACTTCCTCTAATTCCCAAACTGGCTTTTATATCCCTTTCACCAGCACCACAAGTTAAGCGACTCGAATTGTCATGATCGTTAGTGCGATACGAGACTGGCCATAAATTCAAAATCCAAACTCGCGAGTTTGAGTCCCAGTGACTGCAGTCAAATGTGCCTGTGGTAAAGGACGGGGAGGGCCCAAGTAAAATAACCGGTGTAATAGCACGCTTGGATGCTGACGGGGTTGTTATAATAGAACATAAAATAGCTATAAATAGCCTAATTTTATGGTTTAGTGTTAATATAATATGAAATTAGAAAAAAAAACAGTCCGTTAAAATGCTAAAACCTAATAATTTACGAAATGTAAAGGCTTAAACTATCAGCTTCGTCCAAGAATTTCTTTGGTATCAGCACGGGAGGGGTTGTCTAGAATTTTTAAATTAGAGAAGGACAAACGGATGTATTCAGTGACATTTTTGGCCTGCACGAAGGAACGGTAAAAATATGACTGTTCAATTTCTTGTTTAGGTCCCTTAGAGTGGGTTTGGAGTTGAATATAATAGAAGCATAAAAATTTACTCCAAGTCTCATCCTTGCCAATGGTGTTTATATCGAACACAGGGTATATTGTTAGGGTCTTTACTAGGGTTTACTTTTGCAAATATTTATAGCTGCTGTTTTTGTAGGGTTAAGTGTAAGTCCTATTAACAATAACAATAATATAATTATAAATAATAATAATCCTGTTACCTTTTTCCATAGCACTATTTTTCAGATAGTTTTCTGACACGTTCTTAACATTTACTTTCTCTTAGCTAACCAGAACAGTGAATTTTTGTGTTATCTTCAAGATTCGAACCATATTAAAGCATTACAAAATTATACACACTTGTTAGATGTATGTATTTTGCTTACTGTTTTATAAAATGAGCTTCATATCTCAACTGTTAACTCCCTAACACGTTTATTCCTTTGACATTTCTAATTACGAGATACCTACTTGGATACCTTTTGTCAAATAGTTAACATTCATCCAGGCAGGAACTCTGCAGGTGCGAGGTTCGTCTTTTGCTAAAGCCAGCACTCCATCTAAATAATGTAGCGGGAATTTTCTGAATAGGTTCCCATGGAAACCGCACGCTAATGCACAGTTAAGGACTGCTGTTTCCATGGTAACTAAATTGGAATCATTTCGCCTGAAAAAATTTAAGTGAGGAAACGTTACCTCTACTGTAAATATCAACACAAACTACTCCCCACGCTACAGCATAGCGAAAGAATTTGTGTGCAATTATGTCTAATACATTTGTTGTCTTTGGGAGTAAAAAATACAATTTACTTCAGTTTTACACTTTATTATAATTAAAATACCTTTTCTTGGAGAAATTGTGCAAAACAGCGTTTTATTTAGTTGTATATTTAGATTGGACAATAATATCTAGTAAATGTGCCCTCTTTGAGAATAAAAAGTGTAATATAATTCATTTTTACATTATGTTTCCACTAAAAAGAATTAATTTTCGAGGAGATATTGTGCAAAGCATGGTTTTAATTAGTTGTATACTATTTTAATATGTTTATTATAAGTGATGAAGAATAAAGCTATTGCTCAAAATTATATATTCATATTCGAATAATCTAGGACTATGCACGTAAAACAGGACGCCATTGCATGCGCGAAAAGATAAACTGATACGCGCACCTCCTCTTTTCTCCACATTCTCACCTGTGAAGACCAGTAGAATGCCTCCCAAAGGTGCGGGCAAGGCTTACATGGAAACTATAACTACAATTTCCTGTATTAGCTGTTTTTCAAAGAATAGGTATGAGCAGATTATAAACTGACAAGTACAGGTCTGAGTACCGAGTGAGGTGCACCGCTATAACCTGTGCGACTCACATTCGGAGGTCCTGGGTTCGATCCATTCTTACCCATGGGTTTTTCGTTGTTTCCCTGGATCTGCACGCGAATGCTGGGGTGGTTCCTCTTCTACATGTCCTCATTTTCCTCTATCCATCATCTCCTTCATTATCATCCACTTCAGGGATGTTGGAGCAGGTGACGGTGTTCGGCGGGTGGATGTGAGCTTTATAGATGTTTCTTCCTGGCGTCGGTCGGGACTACCCGGTAGGGACTCGCCGACGAAATTGGCCCCACCAGGGAGGACTGTCGGGGGTTAGGGGCTCTGGCGTCGGAGGCGTTCGATCTGGAAACGTTAGGGACTACGTCCATGCTTGCGCTCGTCGTCATCCGGATCCGGTATCCCCCCTCATCCCTCCCTCCCAGGGGTCACGATGGAAACTACAACCGCCTACTTTGCTTCTCTACCCCGGTTTCGGGGTCCCTTCTGTAATACGTAGCTTTATCTTCTACAGGTTAAACGAAAATTGCCACTGTTAGTTTGCGAGGTTTTAGTTTTAAAGATTTTCTTGCATTTTAAACATTTGTTACATGTTTAACTTGATGTAAATTATTTTGGAGAGTATCACAAAGATGTACATTTTTAAGCTAGTCTTTGTAGGATATGTATGAGCAGCTGTATCGAATCGAAAATTTGAAAGTGAAAATGTATTTGCCATTAGTCATGCAATTCAACGTAATTAAAGCTTCGGTTTAATCTCGGGAAACAAAAGGTTAACGGTTCACTATAATAAGTACCTTAGCAGTTTATAAAAAAACACAGCATTTGAATTATAATTATTCTAAAAGCTTCTGCAATAAAGTCAAGGACTCCAACTCGAAGATAATTAAAAGTAAGTTAACCTTTAATATTTAAAATATTTAATAGCTCTTAAATTAACAATATATTAATATTTAAAAGTAAATCCGTAGAGTTAATTTCATTATTTATATTTTATGGCATCAAAAGAATGTATAAACTTTTCAACTGATTATGAAAAGCTGGTGCATTAATTAGAATCGTTATGTACAGCTGTACCGCTGAAGAGAATTAAAGCAAATTTTATTTCATACATTTATAGTGGAATATGCATCTAAATATTAAACAGAACTAATTAAGGTTTAAATAAATACCATAGTTGGTACGTAGTTAGGGTTTCTATTCCTTTAATTATTACATACAGACGCAGACACGTAAAGTGAGTTTTAAAATGTTTGTAGAGAATTCAGAATTAACAACTGAGTGTTTTCCCAGGTAGATCACCAAGCGTCGTATTTCAGACATAACAATTAGGTAAGTACTTTATTCAATTAAGCTATTCGAGTCAGGGAATTTAATGCCCTACCGACTAGCTGTCATGGTAGCTCAATGCCTAAGACCAACCCGCGAGAGAATGTGTTCAAATCTCGGTTGTGACACTCAGTTTTTTCCGTTACAATCCATATTTTACAATATACGCTTGTGAAGTGTTTTACAGAATTTCGGAAATATAGAAATTAGCTCGTTTGTGAAAACTTTATCGATTCTCTAACACTTATTTCTTAAGCTAGTATTTTCTTGGAACCTTGCAAATTCCTGCTGCTGTTCCTACTGTGTTCCTCTGACGAGAATGTGTGTGTGTAAGGAATGTGTTGACATCAACAATTCTAGCGCTATCTGAGAAAGTTTACGGCTCTATTTTCAACATATCAAAAGGCTTAAGGCCTCTTAGAAAACATACATTCTTGTGCTAGTAATGTTGAATGGATAGTTGCTTTTGTTTGCTTTTCACGTCACAGATTTTAGCAACGTTAGCAAATATTTATCGGACTTGACTAAAGAGTTCTACCTTTCTTATTGGGCATTAATAAATGAATAGAAGACACACACTGCTCCAAGTGAAACACCTGGAATACTAACGTTGCGCGATGTTTTAATGTAGATAGTAGATTTATTTATGACGTCATCGTGAGCTGCCACGTTTTTCTATCCTATTTCACTGCTCCGGAGAGCAGAACATCCCGCAAACGTTTTCTCATCTTAAAATTATGATGCAGTTAGAGGTGACTGCATTCATGAACGCCTTTTCACAATGTTAATGAACACATTAACGCCTTCTGCTCTCATCCTGTATCACCTACTTTCTTCTGCAGACTGCATTTTTTTCAGAATTGTTGTGACATTTCTAGAAGTATATTTGAATAACTTTGACTCCGACCACACAGGCAGTTTTATAACGTTTGCTTGGAAACCTTTAGCAGTTTTTCAGGCTGTTAACCTATTTTATATGGAAGGTTGCATCATTCTAATAAGCAACCTTCCGAATTCCCAGGTATTAAACTCAGAAGGAAAGAAAGCAAGAAAGAGAATGTATATTATTGCTCACATGCAGGTTGTTGAAACTACAGTGTGCTGTATATATCACAAGAAGGTTTTTGTTTGTAGTGAGCTAAAGGGAAAAAAGTAGGATTGTCTTCATTTTTACATGCCCATAGACGACGAACAACCTAGGCTCCAAATCGGTACAGCTTAAATCATAGAATACTTCGGAAGCAACTTATGCTATGAACAATGTGTTTAACACAAATTATGTATTTTAATGAACCGCAAGATTGTTTCTTTAATATGTTATTGTGCAGATATTACCAGCTTAATCAAGTTCATAGATATTAACGAGACGTTATAGGCTATTTGCAGAAAATTCAGGGAATATGTATTAGTCATTAGGAAAATATCTGCAACATACTATATTTTAATCTTTTGTTGTTCAATATCGCTAATTTGTATCTATCATAGCAAATTAAGCACACTCAATTGTGAAGTTTTAAAAAACCAGAATTTCAGATTTCATTTAATTCAAATTTTATTACATCGTGAGCTTGTTTTTCCCTTAAATTTTTCAATACTTTTTCTCAAATGGGAATTCTTTATTAATTTTTACTTTCTCTACTACGCATAGTAAGTAGGGGAAGTATTACATTCCACCAAAAAATTCGATACCGAGATTTCACCGGAAATACATGTTTTGAGACCCCTGAATCCAAAAAAGGCATTTTTGGAAACATGTCCGCGTGTCTGTGAACAGCATAACTCAGAAACGAACAGTCGGATAAACACCAAACTTGATATTTAGGTTCAGCATCTTCCAGAGATGCGACACGAAGGTTTTCAAGAAAATCCCCCCCCCCAGATTATCCTTTACATGGAACATTTTTCGAAAATTTTAATTTTCTCAAAAATGGCTCTAACGATTTTGATTAAAATATCGTATGTTTAAGATATTTTCATGACAAATGAAATGTATATCTCGAATTTTCTGGGAATGTCTCCAAAAGTATTCTTCATGGTGAGCGACTTTTGCATAACTGTTAAACCATAAGAGATAGACAAAATTTTACTACACACAAAATGTAGATCGCGTTAAAATACACAATTTGTCCTATATATTTTTTGTTGAGTGAACCATTTTCGAGATATTGCTTGTTATTCCCTTAAGTTTTCCAATACATATACATTTTCTCACATTCGTTATTCAATTTTTTTTGTCCTGGTAATGCAAAAAAATTGGAATACTCCACATAGCAAGCAGCTCTTAAAATATATGACTATAGCTTAAAGCCTACTATATTCCCCCTGTATTTACAAAAAAATTAGCAATAAGATTAACATCTCGAAATCTTGATTAACATGAAGCATATGGAGAATAAGCGTTTGTAAAAATAGTTTGTACAAGAGTAGAGAAAGTCATATGAGTGTAACACATCAGATTTTTTAAAAACCATTCCTTTGGCTTTGTCCGTTCCGCTACAACCAATTTAGTGTTTGATGGTTCCTAAGTCCCATTTTGAATGATTTATTCACTTTCATATAGGCAAAATTTATCGCATTCTACTAAGTTGTGCCGTTATCTCATTAGTTATCGTCAGGCTAAGAATCCGGCAGAAGTAAGCAACAGTGTATGTGCAACCTTATTATAGAGTTCCGTAAATACAGTACTGTTAATGTAAACAAAGACGCCAATGACCTGTCTTATTTGCTACTGTAAACAGTATAATCTAGTGATGGTGGAAAATGAAGTAGGACACATGCATAGGAATGAGAGAAAGAAGTGTATTGTACCTCTACTCACGAAACGGATTGTACACGGCCTCACACGTAAACAGCACCTCAATGTGTCACTCGCTCCATCCTACTCCATCCTACACTTCACTTCACTCTTAAACTGCCTCGGATCCTTAGCCTGTTTGATGTGAAGATTCGCATGCATGCACACACACGGACCTTTATGAGTTCATGGGGATCTCGAAGAACATGTTCTCAGTTAAATCTTTATATAGAATTGTTGAATGGAATACAAAAAGGGAGAGAGTAAGAGATAAAAACAAGTAGTGATACAAATCTTTGTATTGTATCATGTTACAATATACCCCATTCAATCAAAACTGAATGGAATTTCTTACTTATGTTATGTACGGCTTAACTCCCCAAAACTAAGCTCTTATATTGCTCTTTCATTTGCAGTCTATTAAGGCATGTAATAGATGGGAACTTCGTGAGAATGTTTGCCTTGCATCCTTGAAATATATTGACCTAAACTACTAAGTTTGATGTGCATTCCATTTTAGCTAAGTTTGATTTTCGAGTTTTAGTGGCGCGTACGCAGATATAGGCGCGCACACACAAGCGAGCGTACACTGTCGTACATAAAAAGTGGCTAATTTCCATAGGTCGCCATAGTGAATTTCTCTCTGTGAAGTTCTATCTTAGGATAATTAATTTTGCCTCCATCCGACCCGTATAATTTCTGGCCTGAAAAACAATAAATAACACAAAAGTTAACCAATAAACGACGTTTATAATCTATGTGAAATGTAGGGGTGGTTTGAATTCCCCTCTATAGAGAGGTTTCGATATGATTGGCGTACAAGGAAAGGTTAAACCAATTACAAATAATTCGGCCTTCTAGAGGAAGGAGTAAAGAATCATTTGCATGTCTGGTTAAACTGATTGACAGCTACGACATTTAGGTACATGTATGAGAGCTTTCATCAGCCAAATGGAGACGAAGGTTGAGATATTTGCTGCTACTAAACGGCAATAAGTAAACGGGCATTAATAAAATCGCAATGCAGCATGAAAATATAAGGTTTTTAAATTGTAGTGCTACCTTCGTCAGTTCGGCCATACTATTTTTGGGAATGTAAGGTACCCTGCTCATTCAGTGGCTAGAACTATCCTCGAAAAGCATAGGTGGTCACACTGGAAGGGGATGTGGCTGCACTTTATCAGTACCGACATAAACAGCTCGGTCATTATGGGTCACATTTTATGCATGCAGTACACGCACATACACACCTTTCCTGTTTACAACAAAATCTAGATATCAAAGTTTTGCATAGAACGTAATCCTTCATCCACCTGTCATAGTTAATTATAAGAAAATATAAGAGTTTGTGTTTGGCAATAGAGTGTAGAGAATGACATCCTCGACTAAGGGTGCGGGACAACTTAAGAATGCAGTGAAGTTTACTGTGTATCGAGTAGGATGAAGTGAGGTGCTGCATAGAGGTTTTGTTTACCTGTGAGGTCGTGTACAATCCGCTTCGTAACTACAGATACAGTCTGGTGCAAAAAAACGTGCTGGTCCCTTTCGTTTCCTATAGTGTTAACATTAGCAGAATCCCATTGTCAGTTGTGTTCCACACCTACACGGTAACCTCTTATTGATTTGGAGAAAGTGAGCGATGAAATGGGTGGGAAACGGGAAAATGTTACTTGATTGACTAGAAGGCACTCGCCAGACGTTAAGCATATCTGTCCGTCTCTTATTGGTTTGACTTAAAAAGTCTCGCATTCAAAACCTAACCAATGAAAAAGAGGTCGATTTCCAGCTCAGGCGCAAATTGAGTTGGAGGAGGAAGAAAAGCAAACATTATGTGGCGTGGTGGAATGAAATTGCTTGTAAAAGTGTCCTCTTTATATGTGTCATTTGAAAGGAACAAAATATGTGGACAACAAACTGCAAATTATTCGCTGGAGGAAATATCACGAATGGGGTTACTGGACACGCAAAACAGTTCGCGTTTTTAAGTATAAATGCAAAATGCAGTTCTCATGGCACAAAATCATCAGAAACATATCAGAACGTGATAGGAGCCAAATTACAGGGCATGTGGAAAAAAAACAGTTTAATAAATGAAGTTTTCGGGTGGAATAGAAATGTTTTAGTTTTAATAACTCATGTAATAGGTTATGGCATTATGGAGTAGTTATTCCTTTTCTATCTTTATTATTATTATTATTATTAGTAGTATTATTATTATTGCTTTTATTGTTTTCTTCTGACAATAATTGTTTGCAAAGCAGCAAGAGCAATAGACATAGTTATTTTGATTTATAATGTATCACAAACAAGCGTGGTAAGGAACTGAGTTATACGAAATGAACTACCTAAAAGAAAAAGCATTACAAAAAAGGTCGCAAAACAGCATTTTCACATTACTTGAAAAGGATGGCACCTTCTTTATATTCCTTTTATTGCAAAACTATGATAATAAAGTTCTTTTAATTCACTATGGAAATGTGGAATAAGAATAAAAGTTCAATGTCAGAGTGGGGCTCGAACCACCGACTGAGCTGCGATGTCGATATGACACAACTCATGAAATTATCCATTGATTCCAATTTTCTCAATAAAACAAGGCATCGTCAACTTCTCTTGAGATAACATACCCCGTGTCGACACACATACCTTTTCATTCTGCGTCTATCTTATGAGGCTATGGAAGAACAATTAATACAGCTGAATTTATTACGGTTTCCCAACACAAAGTTTGTTCCAAAACTTCCTTGGTTCCTAGCCTCTGCTGCACATCCGCCATCGCGAAAAAGTCTCTGCTAAAGCCCCCAATCAATGGCTTGATAGAGCTAGGTAAAGGGTGGGGTTGAGCAGCTTTACTAATCTCTTACCAACTTAAAACACAGCACATTATGTCAGCACGTCGTTTTGCACCCGAGTGTATAATACACTTCTGTCTCTCATTCCGATTTATGGTCCTACTTCATTTCCCACCATCACCAGATTGTACTGTTTACAGCAGCAAATAAGCCAGCTCATTGGCGTCTTTGTTTACATCAACAATACTGTGTTTACGGAATTCTGTAGTAAGATTACACATTGGTTGCTAAATTGATCCAGATCCTTAGCCTTGAAATCGCTAAGGATAAACTCCCCTCTTCCCTCTGATGTTATTCTGGAGTACTTTGAGCCTGTTTTCGAATCAGTATTTAAGTTATACCAGGTGTTAAAATAAAATGTATTCCATATTTTGAGAGGTTTTAGTATGGACAAAAACCAGAAAAATGTACAGTACACATGGGCTCTAAAATGCATACAACCTTAAGAGCTATGAACACTTGTTCATCTTCATTACTTGAAACATCTCTTTGTTATTACGTACGTACGACCTACAGCAGACTGTAAACAAATGAGGACACATTACTCTGTTATTGTCTATGGATACCGCATGCAGTAAATATTTGTTAGTATTGTTACTGTAAACCATATTCACGGTTCTCGGTAAGTGCAGCGCATATTCTTATTTCTAGTGAAATCAGTTTGTGTTTTGATAAGTTTATCAAAAGGATTTTACATTGCACTTTTATCTTGAAATCTTCAGTGTACGCAACCCCCATTAATGATGTACAAACACATCAAGTCCTCAGCAATGCCTGCCAGAGCATCCGTGACCAACCTAGTGTGGTGAGAGTGCGTGATTCCCTAAAACGTCGGACAGAAGCACGCCTTACTATGAATCGGCACCATATTGAGCACTTGCTTTAGCGATGGTTCACAAGTGCAAGTCGTATGTAATCCCAAGCAGATTACATTAGATGCTATGCTGTTTCATTATAAGAGAGTAATGCGTCCTCATTTGTTTACTACATTCTGTCGTACGCAATAGCAAAGAGCTTGCAGTAGAGTAGATGTTTCGCAGTAGCGAAGATGAACAAGTATACATAGCTCTTTAGGTATGCATTTTACAGTCCCTGTTTACTGTACTTTTTCTTGTTTTGGCCCATACTACCACCTCTCAAAATATGGAATACTTTTCCTTTAGCATCCTGTGTAGTCTGTAAAACTTTACAGAAAAAAACTGGGTGGGTCTAAACAGACAGGTGTATACCGCATAAATATTTTTAGTTAAGTTATTTACATGGATAAATTAGGTACCAGGTGTTAATAATTCTTGTGCCACAAGCATATTCCATATCAGTGGTTGGTGCTCTGTGGCAGTCTCTTGTTTCATGTGCTTGTTCCTGCCATGATTTGTGGTAATCGTCTTCTTGTCATGGAGGTGAAACATAATGTGTGTGAATGAGGGAAAGAATTTGCTAATCATCGATGGGTATAGTTATTATAAAAATATATTTAAATAGTGTCGAAACATTCTGGACAAGCGGTACATAAAAATTATAATTATGAATGAAATTATTGAAAAATTATGTGCCCCTCATCTAAGGCTTTCACAAGGTTTACTAAGTTGCTAAAAAGAAGTTTTTTACTAAAACTGATTCATATATAATGAGGCAGTATTTTTAACATTTAAAGGATTTCAGTCTAATTATATAATATAAATTCAATAACAGCCCGCCTTAAAGCAATATGTGTATGTAACAATATATAAAAAGTGTGTATTACAGTCATTGTAAATGTTTATATTATTGTATACATGTTCAATAATGTACGTGAATTTATTACGTAATTTAATAATGTAGGAGCTGTGGGAATAATAGGTTAAAAGTTGCTAACAATGAGTTAACCTTGAGGCAATAATGAGTAGGAATGTTTAATAATGCTACTAGTCATTCTTTGAGCAACAATAATGTAATTTTTGTGACAGTTTATAAAATAGCCAATCAACAACCAAAAAAAGCTGGCATTAGAATATGCGTTGCTGTGCTTAACCCATTATGTCATTGTACTGTCGACTTTTATGCGGAATTAACCCATGTAAATGCGGAATTTGTCAACACCCGTAGTTTTCGTTACTTGTATCGGACTTATGGTTTGAGTGCTGATGCACGAATTCAATTTAAAGTATTTCAAAGTCCGATAATTAGTTATGTTTTATTACTTTCTCTACTACGTACAGTAAGTAGGGGAAGTATTGTATTTCACCCAAAAATTCGATACCGAGATTTCACCGGAAATACATGCTTTGAGACACCCTGAATCCAAAAAAAGCATTTTTGGAAACATGTCCGTGTGTCTGTGTGTGTGTGTGTGTGGTGTGTGTGTGTGTGTGTGTCTGTCTGTCTGTCTGTGAACAGCATAACTCAGAAACGAACAGTCGGATAAACACCGAACTTGGTATTTAGGTTCAGTATCTTCCAGAGATGCGATACCAAGGTTTTCAAGAAAATCCTCCTAACCCAGATTACCCTTTACATGGAAGATTTTTGGAAAATTTTAGTTTTCTCAAAAATGGCTCTAACGATTTTGATTAAAATATCATAGGTTTAAGATATTTTCATGACAAATAAAATGTATATCTTGAATTTTCTGGGAATGTCTCCAAAAGTATACTCCATTGTGAACGACTTTTGCATAACTGGTAAACCGTAAGAGATTGACAAAATTTTACTACACAAAAAATGTAGATCGCGTTAAAATACATAATTTATGTCATATACATTTTTTTTTGTTGAGTGAACCATTTTCGAGATATTGCTTGTTATTCCCTTAAATTTTTCAATACTTATTTTACTAAAATGGGAATTCGTTATTCATTTTTTGCCTTGGATATGCAAAGAGTTATAATCTGTGGCAAAGGGAATGGTGCTGCACCTAGCAACCAGCTATTAAGAGATATCTATGTGCTTAAAGGCTACTGTTTTTCTATATTGCCCTTGTAAATGTATTTTCCCCTTACATCTACAAGAAAATTAGCAATAAAATAGAGTCTGCAAATGTTTATCTCAATTAACATGAAGTAGATGGAGAATAAGCGTTTGTAAATATAGTTTGTACAAGAGTAGAGAAAATCATGTGAGTGTAACACATCACATTTTTTTAAGTTAATTTGTTCGTGTTTGTATAATCCTTCATGGTTTGATTTCCAGTGCCTTGTTTTAAGTTTCAATTGTTCTGAAGTTGGAATGTTTATAAACTGTTCAAGTGGACGTGCATAACGTGAATTTTCAGTGGAGTCTAAGACGTAGCAGTAGAACATTACTTCCATTAAGTGAACGAATCAAAGAAACTTAGGCAATCTCTATGCACTGCTCTTCTACAAGAACTCTCGCAATTAAATCTCACAAAGCACACTCCATGCCTTTCATTTACATAATTTACCTCTGGGACTAATTCTCCACCATGTCTGCGGAGAAAGAAGGACGCCAAGACTTTGTTTTCTTTTACTTTTAAGGGAGAAAATAAAGCTAGGTTATATTTTAGTTCTGCTATTACTACCCTTTAATTGCAGTTTTAATATTTTCCTTTCAGTACTACATATCTTGCGTCTTAGGTTATTTATTTTAAAAACGAAATCTTAAAGTATTGGAATCAAAGAAGCCCAGGTTTTTTCTCTCAGGGCTTTCAGCATTTATGCCGATTAGGTTCTTTTTTTTTAAAAAGGAAACAGGAATATTTTTGGTACTTGATACACTTTTAATATGGATTAATTAATACCTTTGTATTACCGGATTATAATTCAGAAATTCGTATATTATAAAGGTAATTACTGTTTATCTTTATTGATGATTACTTATAACCTTGAAATATCGATCTATTTTGCAGTCATAGCACCTTTAAGGAATAGTACTAGTAATACAAATGACTTATTTGTATCCGCTGGATTCTAGTGTAGGATTATTATGTTGTATTTTATGGAAAGAGTTTAAAAAAAAGGTGTTTTGTCCTCGGTAACTCGGATAAGGCAGGTGTTTCCTCAGGAGAATTTCTTCCAACTGAGGTTCTTACCTCTAAGTAGCTGCGTGGACCGGAGGTAAATAAATACTGCTGATTACTCCTACTTGTTCTTTATGTATTTCCACATTTAAATAATTATCTCTAGACCACAAGACTTTGCACTCGCCTACTCCTACACCCGAATAGAATTATTAGTAGTACTTCGACACAATTCATTTATGACTTCCCCGTATTCAAGCCGTTTCCCATAGCTGGATCACTACTGACGCTAGAATTTCCTAAGTTACGTTCTTGCCATATTAATGAAGCCTATGCGTCGTCGTAGCACAAAGATAAAACACAGAATGACGATGTAATATCGTCCTAACATCAGAAACTGAGCTCCTATACAAGACAAACTATTTCAGTCTAATTTGTAATTTCACTAGTTTCTTCTCTAGATACGTGACTTTTGATTACTTCTATTGGCTCTCGTGACATATTTTAACTTACTTCAATTTGCTTATATACGAGGGCTGATCAATAAAGACTGAGACTGATTTTTTTCACAGATATTTATTACTCCATTTCAATGTTGACATGATCTTTTTCAAAGTAGTCCCCTCCTAACTGAATGCACTTTTTATAGCGTCTCTGCCAGTCCTCGAACACATGGTGCAGGCCATTCTTTGTCAGGTCTTTGAGAATCGCCTCACTTTTCTTTAGCGCTGCTCCAGTGCTCTCAAATCTAATGCCCCGGAGCTTTGCCTTTAGTAATGGGAATAAAAAGAAATCACAGGGGGTAAGACCGGGGCTTAAAGGCGGATGCGGCACACATGTAATGTAGAATTTAGCCAAATATTCCTGGACTTGATTTGCGACGTGAGGCCGCGCGTTGTCGTGATGAAGTCGCCACCCATTCCGATGATGTTCTGGACGTTTCTTTGTAATGTGCTTCCTCAGTGTAGCCAATACTGACGTGTAGTAGCTGCTGTAACAGTAGTATGAGGGGGGGAACTGCATGCTGGTAAATCATTCCATTCCAAAATACCAGGCCCACCTTGCTTAGCACAGAGGACCCGCCCTTCTTTGAAGTCCTTGAACCACCTAAACACCGTTGCACGAGGTAGTGCATCTTCACCGTATGCTTGCTTCAGCTTTTCGAAAGTTTCAAGGCTGTATGATTTAAACGAAAATAAAATTGTATTGCGCTGTATTGCTTCTCTCGTGTCACCTCCATTTTGTGGTATGCGAAATTCAAGTAGGGTCAACAATATACAGCATTACTACAAAGCTACCGTTACAAGAGTGCTGTCGCTTATGGACATTATACATGAAACCCTGCTCTTTTCAAGTATTCGTGGTAGAGACATAAAACTATCAAGGAAACTACGGAAAAAATCAGTCTCAGTCTTTATTGATCAGCCCTCGTATTTTAGAAAGTTACAAGAATATAGCATCTGCATTTATAACATTATTTGGCATGATTCCTTTTCTGTTCGCTTCATTGGTTTCGGGTGACTACTACAATTTTCCCGAAATTGTCTAAGTTTCCGTCTCAAGCTCTGCTCGTTCTGCTACTTTTATTATACATTGCATGAGGGCTACTGCATCTGGCAGAACCTTCCGTTCTTGGCATATGCTGCTTCTTTCTAAACACAGTCCCTCTCCCACAGTCCTCGTTCAATAACTCCGCTTTAGTATTATTGCGATTCTTTCGCGCTTTTATTTCTTTATCTTCCCCTTCTTTACTTAACATTTATCATATATTATTTTATATAAACAGAGTGTATCCTTTATTGCTGTCAAATATTTGGGGGATGTGCTCCTGACTTCAAAACAGTAAAAAAAGTTCATATGAATATGCACCTGAAAAGCATTTATTTCCATGCTCTGGCGTACACTGTGTGTTTCGTATTTCGTCAAACCCAGCTGGAATACATCCTCTCAAAATGTCAACATCAGGCACAGGAGTCTCATAAACCAAGGAATTTAAATGCACCCAGACGAAGAAATCCATTGGATTCAAATCAGGCGATCGAGCAGGCCATGCAATGGATCCCCCTCGACCAATCCATCTTTGCGGAAATC
The DNA here is from genome assembly GCA_030765065.1 of Deroplatys truncata. NCBI lineage: Eukaryota > Metazoa > Arthropoda > Insecta > Mantodea > Mantidae > Deroplatys > Deroplatys truncata. Next base: position 48,573,094 of record CM060987.1, read on the forward strand.
AATCATTCAAAAACTTACGAACTTTCATACTGAAATGACCTGGAGCACCATGGTGTAAATACCACATTAGTTGGATGATCTCCAGAGGTACATTACTAGTTAAGTGATGAAACTAATTTCTGAGAAACTGGAGATAGGTTTGTCCATTCAGACGAGGAGGGAAGAAGTAGAGGCCAAGAAAGTGATCATGAATGATTCCACCCCAAACGTTGAGAGAGAACCTCTGTTGATGGTTGTCCTGTCGTGCTTCAAGGATTTTCAAATGTCCAGTTAAGAGTGTTATGAAAATTGAAGATGTCGTTGCGAGTAAAACCAGCCTCATCCGTGAATAAGATACAGGCTAGGAAATTTATGAACACAGCGCACTGCTGTAACATGCGTTGACAGAAACGTCTTCTTGGTTCAAAGTCCGCTCATTTAATTCTGGAAAAAGTTGAAGGTGATACGGGTACAGAAGCTTTTCATGCAGAATTCTCCAGATAGTCATATGACTAACTCTTGGCTTACAACCATACGTCATGTGCTTTGTGATGGGTCCAAATCCACAGCACGAATAACTCGTTCTTCAAGCTCAATGCCTCGTACTGCTCTTGGTCTCCCAACATCCCAAGTACTCCTCCAAATGCAACATTCTCTCTCAAGCGGTGGTGAATTCGTGCGAATGTTCTTGCACACGGTAATGGCATATCGGGGCACCTTTCTGCATAAAGTTCACGTGCTCGTGCTGCATTGCCGTCTGCACGGTCATACGTGTAGTGTATTTCCGTCTGTTCACTCATGGAATACATCTTCTTTGACCTATAACAATGAAACGGTTGATTTTCAGACCCATGCACATATGAACTTTTTTTTACTGTTTTTATGTCAGGAACACATACCCCAAATATATAACAGGAATAAAGATACATCCTGTATATATAAACATAGTGAGTATATATTTAGTATTATACCCAGAGTGTTAGATTATAGGGATAGGAAAAGCATGTGCGGGAATTGATGCCCATGCGATTGTTGTTTTGTACAAGAGTTCACTGTTCACAAGTCCTACTCCTACTACTACTACTACTATGTTACTACTACTACTACTACTACTACTACTACTACTACTACTACTACTACTGTTACTACTACTACTGTTACTACTACTACTACTACTGTTACTACTACTACTACTACTACTACTGTTACTACTACTACTATTACTACTACTACTACTGTTACTACTACTACTATTACTGTTACTACTACTACTACTACTACTACTGTTACTACTACTACTGTTACTACTACTACTGTTACTACTACTACTGTTACAACTACTACTACTACTGTTACTACTACTACTACTACTACTGTTACTACTACTACTACTACTCTGTTACTACTACTACTACTACTGTAAGTACTACTACTACTACTGTTACTACTACTGTTACTACTACTCTGTTACTACTACTACTACTCTGTTACTACTACTACTACTGTTAGTACTACTACTACTCTGTTACTACTACTGTTACTACTACTCTGTTACTACTACTACTACTCTGTTACTACTACAATTACTACTACTACTACTCTGTTACTACTACTGTTACTACTACTACTACTCTGTTACTACTACTACTACTCTGTTACTACTACTGTTACTACCACTACTACTCTGTTACTACTACTGTTACTACTACTACTACTCTGTTACTACTACTACTACTCTGTTACTACTACTGTTACTACTACTCTGTTACTACTACTGTTACTACTACTCTGTTACTACTACTACTACTGTTAGTACTACTACTACTACTGTTACTACTACTGTTACTACTACTCTGTTACTACTACTACTACTCTGTTACTACTACTACTACTACTGTTAGTACTACTACTACTCTGTTACTACTACTGTTACTACTACTCTGTTACTACTACTACTACTACTACTACTGTTAGTACTACTACTACTGTTACTACTACTACTACTACTACTACTACTACTACTACTACTACTGTTACTACTACTACTGTTACTACTACTACTACTACTACTACTACTGTTACTACTACTACTACTCTGTTACTACTACTACTACTACTGTTAGTACTACTACTACTCTGTTACTACTACTGTTACTACTACTCTGTTACTACTACTACTACTACTGTTACTACTACTACTGTTACTACTACTACTACTACTGTTACTACTACTACTACTACTGTTACTACTACTACTGTTACTACTACTACTGTTACTACTACTACTACTACTACTACTACTACTACTACTACTGTTACTACTACTACTGTTACTACTACTACTGTTACTACTACTACTACTACTACTGTTACTACTACTACTACTACTACTGTTACTACTACTACTGTTACTACTACTACTGTTACTACTACTACTGTTACTACTACTACTACTGTTACTACTACTACTACTACTGTTACTACTACTACTACTACTACTACTGTTACTACTACTACTACTGTTACTACTACTACTGTTACTACTACTACTGTTACTACTACTACTACTACTACTGTTACTACTACTACTGTTACTACTACTACTACTACTACTGTTACTACTACTACTGTTACTACTACTACTGTTACTACTACTACTACTACTGTTACTACTACTACTACTACTGTTACTACTGCTGTTACTACTAGTGTTACTACTACTACTGTTACAACTACTACTACTACTGTTACTACTACTACTACTACTACTGTTACTACTACTACTACTACTCTGTTACTACTACTACTACTACTGTTAGTACTACTACTACTACTGTTACTACTACTGTTACCACTACTCTGTTACTACTACTACTACTCTGTTACTACTACTACTACTACTGTTAGTACTACTACTACTCTGTTACTACTACTGTTACTACTACTACTACTCTGTTACTACTACTACTACTCTGTTACTACTACTGTTACTACTACTCTGTTACTACTACTGTTACTACTACTCTGTTACTACTACTACTACTGTTAGTACTACTACTACTACTACTACTACTGTTACTACTACTGTTACTACTACTACTACTCTGTTACTACTACTACTACTACTGTTAGTACTACTACTACTCTGTTACTACTACTGTTACTACTACTCTGTTACTACTACTACTACTACTACTGTTAGTACTACTACTACTGTTACTACTACTACTACTACTACTACTGTTACTACTACTACTGTTACTACTACTACTACTACTACTACTGTTACTACTACTACTACTCTGTTACTACTACTACTACTGTTAGTACTACTACTACTCTGTTACTACTACTGTTACTACTACTCTGTTACTACTACTACTACTACTGTTACTACTACTACTGTTACTACTACTACTGTTACTACTACTACTACTACTGTTACTACTACTACTACTACTGTTACTACTACTACTGTTACTACTACTACTGTTACTACTACTACTACTACTACTACTACTACTGTTACTACTAATACTACTACTACTGTTACTACTACTACTGTTACTACTACTACTGTTACTACTACTACTGTTACTACTACTACTACTGTTACTACTACTACTACTACTACTGTTACTACTACTACTGTTACTACTACTACTGTTACTACTACTACTGTTACTACTACTACTACTACTGTTACTACTACTACTGTTACTACTACTACTGTTACTACTACTACTGTTACTACTACTACTGTTACTACTACTACTACTACTACTACTGTTACTACTACTACTGTTACTACTACTACTACTACTACTGTTACTACTACTACTGTTACTACTACTACTACTACTGTTACTACTACTACTACTGTTACTACTGCTGTTACTACTACTGTTACTACTACTACTGTTACTACTACTACTACTACTGTTACTACTACTACTGTTACTACTACTACTGTTACTACTACTACTGTTACTACTACTACTACTGTTACTACTACTACTGTTACTACTACTACTGTTACTACTACTACTGTTACTACTACTTCTGTTACTACTACTACTGTTACTACTACTGTTACTACTACTACTGTTACTACTACTACTACTACTACTACTACTGTTACTACTACTACTGTTACTACTACTACTGTTACTACTACTACTACTGTTACTACTACTACTACTACTACTACTGTTACTACTACTACTACTGTTACTACTACTACTACTACTGTTACTACTACTACTGTTACTACTACTACTGTTACTACTACTACTACTGTTACTACTACTACTACTACTACTACTACTACTACTGTTACTACTACTACTACTACTGTTACTACTACTACTGTTACTACTACTACTACTACTACTGTTACTACTACTACTGTTACTACTACTACTGTTACTACTACTACTGTTACTACTACTACTACTGTTACTACTACTACTACTGTTACTACTACTACTACTACTGTTACTACTACTGTTACTACTGCTACTGTTACTACTACTACTGTTACTACTACTACTACTGTTACTACTACTACTACTGTTACTACTACTACTGTTACTACTACTACTGTTACTACTACTACTACTACTACTACTACTGTTACTACTACTACTACTACTGTTACTACTACTACTGTTACTACTACTACTACTACTACCACTACTACTGTTACTACTACTACTACTACTACTACTACTGTTACTACTACTGTTACTACTACTACTGTTACTACTACTACTACTACTACTGTTACTACTACTACTACTGTTACTACTACTACTGTTACTACTACTACTGTTACTACTACTACTGTTACTACTACTACTACTGTTACTACTACTACTACTACTACTACTGTTACTACTACTACTACTACTACTGTTACTACTACTACTACTACTGTTACTACTATTACTACTACTACTACTGTTACTACTACTACTACTACTACTGTTACTACTACTACTACTGTTACTACTACTACTACTGTTACTACTACTACTGTTACTACTACTACTGTTACTACTACTGTTACTACTACTACTACTGTTACTACTACTACTGTTACTACTACTACTGTTACTACTACTACTGTTACTACTACTTCTGTTACTACTACTACTGTTACTACTACTGTTACTACTACTACTGTTACTACTACTACTACTACTACTACTACTGTTACTACTACTACTGTTACTACTACTACTACTACTACTACTGTTACTACTACTACTACTACTACTGTTACTACTACTACTGTTACTACTACTACTACTACTGTTACTACTACTACTGTTACTACTACTACTGTTACTACTACTACTGTTACTACTACTACTACTACTACTACTGTTACTACTACTACTACTACTACTACTACTACTACTGTTACTACTACTACTACTGTTACTACTACTACTACTACTGTTACTACTACTACTACTACTACTGTTACTACTACTACTGTTACTACTACTACTGTTACTACTACTACTGTTACTACTACTACTACTACTACTGTTACTACTACTACTACTACTACTACTGTTACTACTACTACTGTTACTACTACTACTGTTACTACTACTACTACTGTTACTACTACTACTACTACTGTTACTACTACTACTGTTACTACTACTATTGTTACTACTACTACTACTACTACTACTGTTACTACTACTACTGTTACTACTACTACTGTTACTACTACTACTACTACTACTACTACCACTACTACTGTTACTACTACTACTGTTACTACTACTACTACTACGACTGTTACTACTACTACTGTTACTACTACTACTGTTACTACTACTACTACTACTACTGTTACTACTACTACTACTACTGTTACTACTACTACTGTTACTACTACTACTGTTACTACTACTACTGTTACTACTACTACTACTGTTACTACTACTACTACTACTACTGTTACTACTACTACTACTACTACTACTACTACTACTACTACTGTTACTACTACTACTACTACTACTACTACTGTTACTACTACTACTACTGTTACTACTATTACTACTACTACTACTGTTACTACTACTACTACTACTACTACTGTTACTACTACTACTGTTACTACTACTACTACTGTTACTACTACTACTACTACTACTACTGTTACTACTACTACTGTTACTACTACTACTGTTACTACTACTACTGTTACTACTACTACTACTACTACTACTGTTACTACTACTACTGTTACTACTACTACTGTTACTACTACTACTGTTACTACTACTACTGTTACTACTACTACTGTTACTACTACTACTGTTACTACTACTACTGTTACTACTACTACTGTTACTACTACTACTACTACTACTACTACTACTGTTACTACTACTACTACTACTACTACTGTTACTACTACTACTACTACTACTACTACTGTTACTACTACTACTACTACTACTACAACTGTTACTACTACTACTGTTACTACTACTACTACTACTGCTACTACTACTACTACTACTGCTACTACTACTACTACTACTCCTACTGCTACTACTACTGCATATCGTCATTTGTGTTCATTATTCTAGTAAATATTCCGACGCGTTTTATTTCCCTTTTCTTATGTTTAATTGTTGAATACCGGTTTTGGTATTTCCAATCGGGCAAAGGTTTCTAATTTAGTCCCTTACAAGTGATAAGCATGTGTTTAAAATTAAATGTTTTATTGCGTATAATAACTGAAAAACCTACCAGGGCAAACATGATTTAACAACCATATAAATAAATGAATGGAACTTACTAAAACGATTTACATAACTGAGTGCTGGGATTCAAAATTGAAGTATTATAAAAGTCGCTATAATCAGTGTTGAGATTCCTTGAAATCGATTGCAGTATAGTAAGGAATTATGGAATAAGAACTCAAGTGGACAAAAAAAACCAATAAAACCGATGGAATATTTTAAGCATGTAAATGGTTAAATGATTTTACGAATATTAAGGATTTGGGGAAATGGGATAGACTATATTCATATTTGGATTTAATAAGACTAGACATTTAAATCGATGGAGGGGGAAGTGGTACTATCTGATTCTCCTATATGTTTAGTCGACTAGTTTTGAAACATATTTATGTAATGTTTTACAATAGTTTAAAAAGAATATAATACTTTACAACTATTCTGTAGCCGGAATTTATATATTTAGCTTACTGCAAAAAAGTCATACGTAGCTATAATTGCTATTAAAACGAAAATACTTGCATATAAGCATAGGCGGATCCAGGGAGGTAACGATAGGGGCTATAGTCCTTCCATAATTATAGAAAAATATAATTATTGTTATACTTTGCTTTAGTTAAATCAAAATCAACATCTTTATTCTGTTTACTTAAACTAGATAAAAATCTATTCGTTCATTCATTGAGTGCATTTAAATTGAGTTGTATTTATGGACGCTCTTTAACTACTGTAGTCCTTAGCGTCTCATTCTATATTGGGCGTGAAAGACCGAAAATGTTTCTCAGAGACCTCTTTATCAGGCTTGAGGTTCTTTTATGTACCGTAAATCCACCGGCTTTACTTTCCTTCTGAAGGAAGCTATACTAAGGAGTTTTATGCCCGAAAAAATCCATCGCCTTCCGCCGGGTTTGAACCCGCAAACTCGGGAACTGGAGCCTAGGACCACATTGAGTGCATTTATTTTAGCGGTCGACTATACAGGAGGTTTGGAAGTTCCCCTTACAAACCTTTAGGAGCTGTACGGATCTGAATGGATTATGTTTTGAATAGGAACCCATGTCCGGAAATGTACCGTTTCCGTGTTGTAACCATTTGAAAACAGGTGTTCAAAGTGACCACATTTGCTTAAGTACTTTAGTTAGGCGTGACTCAGAACATCACTTTTCTTACAATTCAACTCATTAGGTAATACTACTAAAGAAATACATAGGAAACTTAATCAATTTTCACAAACACTTCTGTTTACAGTTAAACTTAATAATTTGTTTTTGTCTTCCTCACAAGATGGTTAACATTCTGATCCACCTCAACCCAATAGGAAATAATACTTAAAAAACAAAAAGCAACGTTTATCATGTCTCACAAACACTTCTGTTTACAGTTAATCTGAACAATCTGTATTTCCCTTCGTCACAGGCTGCAGCTCTGTTTCGATGTGACCACCACTAAAGCAGTTGCACACATTGTACTTATGAATGATGCTCTTGTAAAGTCTTTCTGTCACTCCTGGTATCTCTGCAGTTTGTTGTGCAGCGACCACAATTCGTGCCAAAATTTCTTCCTCTGATTCTACAGGGCTCAAACCAGGGTAGAGAGGCAGGGTACAGGACAAATGACATCAGCTGCTCGTCGTGACTACCCGGTTGCATACCAGGCAAAACGACTTGAAATTGTTCTAGCGCAGAAGTGGTACATCTCCGCACATGGGTTCTTATTCAAAACATGATCTATTCAGTTCCCTCTACAAGTTCTAAAAGTTTGTAAGGGGAATTTCCGAACATCCTGTATATCGAAAGATGTTCCACTAACTCGAGAAAACCGGTCGAACAAACATTCTTTGAACTTATTTCTTAGTAAACAACTTAAGAATAGGAATTAATCCCTCAAGCTATGAGGACAAACTGCTTAAATAGTATTTTAATAAGGCATGTTTATTTATTTAATACATGTTCCATAAGCTTTCTCAGAATTTAAATTAATGTTTGAATTTAATTACTTACAATATGTTTGAAAATGGCGGCGCCGTGGCCGAGAGGTTAGACCGCTCGCCTCCCACCGAGGCGGCTCGGGTTCCATCCCAGGGACCTGCATGTGGGATTTGTGGTGGACGAAACGGCGTCTGGGCGGGTTTTCTCCGGGTTCTCCGGTTTCCCCCGCCATTCATTCCACCAACTGCTCCATCATCACCTTTCCTTTCATCCATTTCACCAACATTTCGTTTCATCTACTTCCTTCATTCCATACCAGGCATCGGGCTGATCACCCATCCTGGATGCTCTGTCTGATCCATGAGTGTCTGTTCCTCGACGGGCCTCTGACCCCAGGCACCCGCTTGTAAGTCCTTGGGGGTGTAAGTCCTACATAAGCGGAGGGTAAACAGATAATGAATGAATGAATGTTTGAAAATCCTGAAAGCCTAAAATGTTCTACTATTGATTGCATTCTGCTCATTATTGAGACATATTTCAAAATGTATTGGCCCCTCCCTATGAAAGAATCCTGGACCTGCCTCTGATATTAAAGAAATGAAGGAATGTTTTTCTCAGGGATAAGAACGATATCCAATACTACTGAGCACAGCACTTACATTATGTATAAAGAAGCTTTGTGGACAGTCCACAATTTTTACTTTCTCCATTACGAAAAGTATGTAGGGGAAATATTGCATTCCACCCAAAAATTGGATATGGATATTTCACAGGAAATACTTGTTTTATGGCCTACTGAATCCAACAACATTTTTTTTTTAAAAAATGTCCATGTGTGTGTGTCTGTGTGGTGCATAACTCAAAAACGAAAAGTTGGATTTTTCGTTTGAAGATTTCTAACTTTCTCAAAAATGGCTCTAACAATTTTGACCAAAACATCATATGTTTAAGATACTTTCAAGAAAAATAAAAATGTATATCTTAAATTTTCTGGGAATGTCGCCAAAGGACCTCTTCATTCTGAATTGCTTTTGTAAACTGGTAAACTCTAAGAGATAGACAATAGTCTTCTACACAGAAAATGTAGATATCGTTAAAACACACATTTTATGTCATATACATTTTTTTGCTCTGTGAACCATTTCTGAGATATTCCTGGTTATTTATTTGAATTTTCCAATACTTAATACAAGGTTATTAAAAAATAAAGAACATATTTTAAATATTTATTTCTAATTAAGGACAATAGATGGCGGCACATACGACACATCACTGAATAGAGGAAAGTTTTAAGTTTTAAGCCCCAGCTATTAGTTCGACTCAGTGCCAACTGCGGCGCTGCAATTGTTTAAGAGAAAATGGCGACGCCACAGGAAAACTTGTTTTGTGTGCTGCATTATGCAAAGGGTGAATCCATTGTTTCATTGCAGCGTACGTTTCGTTGCAAGTTCAACAAAGAGCCGCCTCGTCATAAAAAATTTACAATTGATACAATAAATTCGTAGAAGATGGTTGCGTATGCAAACGGAAAAGCACTGGTCGTCCTCGCATAACAAATGGTGCTCATTTTGAACACATAAAGTTAAATTTTGAACTTTTCTCTATTCAGTGATGTATCTCATGTGTCGCCATCTATTGTCGTTCACTCGAAATAAATATTTAAAGTCTGTTTAATTTTTTAATAACCCTGTACGTTTTCTGAAACGAAAGTAGCAGCAACATAGCAACCAGCTCTTAAAAGTTTTGACTATCGCTTAAAGCCTACCATATTCCCTTTCACTTACAAGAAAATGAGCAATTTTTGCAAATGTTTATCTGGATTAACATGAAGTAGATGGATAACAAGCGTTTGTAAAAATAGTTTGTACAAGAGTAGAGGAAGTCATATTAGTATAACACATGAGATTTTTTTAAGTAAATCGAAAACATGCTCTCAGTATTCAAGAACAATTGAGAAGTTATATCTCGGCTACTTAATAAACTTAATGTTTTATACAACAGTTATTATTTAAAAAATCTGATGTGTTACACTCACATGACTTTCTCTACTCTTGTACAAACGCTTTTTCTCCATCTACTTTGCAGACTCTATCTTATTGCTAATTTTCTTATAGATGTAAGATATATATTTACAAGGGCAATATAGAAATACAGTAGCCTTTAAGCATATACATATCTCTTAATAGCTGGTTGCTAGGTGCAGCACCATTCCCTTTGCCACAGATTAATACTCTTTGCATATCAAAGACAAAAAAATGAATAACGAATTCCCATTTGAGAAAATAAGTTTTGAAAAATTTAAGGGAATAACAAGCAATATCTCGAAAAGGTTCACTCAACAAAAATGTATATGACATAAATTGTGTACTTTTGCGGTCTACATTTTTTGTCTATCTCTTATGGTTTACCAGTTATGCAAAAGTCGTTCACAATGAAGAATACTTTTGGAGACATTCCCAGAAAATTCAAGATATACATTTTATTTGTCATGAAAATATCTTAAATATATGATATTTTAATCAAAATCGTTAGAACCATATTTGAGACAATTAAAATTTTCGAAAAGTCTTCCATGTAAAGGGTAATCTGGGGTGGGCAGATTTTCTTGAAAACCTTCGTGTCGCATCTCTGGAAGATACTGAACCTAAATACCAAGTTTGGTGTTTATCCGACTGTTCGTTTCTGAGTTATACTGTTCACAGACAGACAGACAGACACACAGACACACAGACACACATATACACACGGACATGTTTCCAAAAATGCTTTTTTTGGATTCAGGAGGTCTCAAAACATATATTTCCGGTGAAATCTCGGTATCGAATTTTTGAGTTGAATACAATACTTCCCCTACTTACTATACGTAGTAGAGAAAGTAAATATGTTGAACGACATTATATTAAATTCTTTACAAATCTAGTTTTTCTATGTTACTATCTTTAATATCAACAAAATAAAACTCTCTATTCCGGTGAGTTGTGACAAACCGCTCGTTATTATTCATTTCAAAGGAGATTATTACGATAGTACATGTTCCAGGTTTTGGAAGCATTATTGGATGTATAACTCTGTATTTCTACCTTCGACATTCACACCGGAAATAAGACATATTTCAGTGAAATATTAGGAACTAACAATTATTGCAGATTTTTTCGCCTGATACGATAAATCGCTGACGAACGTATCGATTAGAAACGCCAATACTATGCCAATATAAAGTAGATTAATCGTCAGCGATTTTTCACTGCCTATAGAACGTCACTGGTGAGCCACGGCATCTGCTTTCTTTTTATGGCAGTTAATCCAACAGATAAAGCTTTGAAGTGTACACAGCATTTTGTTACCCCGTGAACAAAGACGTCTCCGTCTGACACTGCCTTATCGGCTGCTCAGACATCCAAAGAAGGAGCACTTAAAGAAAGATGGAAGCAGATAAGACACATCGCATGCGCCGCTTTCTGTAAAGGACTTAGTGAACTCTGTGGTTGTTATATAGAGAGCTGCTGAAGAGGAGTTACAGTTACAAAGGAACAGTTACAAAAACATGATTTGCACAGTGAAATGCTGTTGAACCAGCCGTTTGAGCGTGGGTTTTCGTCACGATGGCCTGATTGCCACAAGCTTTGTCCGTATTCCGATGACATGTCATCTGTTAGTTGTTGCATCATAGGTAATGCGTATATAAACCCTTGTCATGGATCCAAGGTTATGTAAATGCTTATTTAATAACTAATTGTTTTGGTCGCTTTATGCAATGCTTTTATATTTACGGAACCTTTTCGATTTTATAACATCACGTTGTCGTTTTCTTGCTTTTGCGTCTTTAATTAGCAATTTTGATACACAAACTGAGTATAAAAATCTGAATGTGTTACACTCACATGACTTTCTCTACTCTTGTACAAACTATTTTTACAAACGCTTATTCTCCATCTACTTCATGTTAATCGAGATAAACATTTGCAGACTCTGTCTTATTGCTAATTTTCTCGTAGATGTAAGGAAATATATATTTACAAGGGCAATATAGATATACAGTAGCCTTTAAGCACATACATATCTCTTAATAGCTGGTTGCTAGGTGCAGCACCATTCCCTTTGCCACAGATTAATACTCTTTGCATATCCAAGACAAAAAAATGAATAACGAATTCCCATTTGAGAAAATTATTGAAAAATTTAAGGGAATAACGAGCAATATCTCGAAAATGGTTCACTCAACAAAAAAAATTTTATGACATAAATTGTGTATTTTAACGAGATCTACATTTTTATGTAGAAAACTTTTGTCTATCTCTTATGGTTTACCAGATATGCAAAAGTCGTTCACAATGGAGAGTACTTTTGGAGACATTCCCAGAAAATTCAAGATATACATTTTGTCATGAAAATATCTTAAACATACGATATTTTAATCAAAATCGTTAGAGCCATTTCTTAGAAAATTAAACTTTTCGAACAATGTTCCATGTAAAGGGTACTCTGGGGTGGGGGGATTTTCTTGAAAACCTTCGTGTCGCATCCCTGGAAGATACTGAACCTAAATACCAAGTTTGGTGTTTATCCGACTGTTCGTTTCTGAGTTATGCTGTTCACAGACAGATACACAGACACACACACGGACATGTTTCCAAAAATGCTTTTTTTTTTTGGATTCAGGGGGTCTCAAAACATATATTTTCTGTGAAATCTCGGTATCGAATTTTTGGGTGGAATACAATACTTTCCCTACTTACTATACCTAGTAGAAAAGTAAAAAGAGTATATTATTGACATTTTACATAAGGATAAGGCTTCCCAAAAATTTCACTATTGAGAAATAATAATTTTAAACAACAATAACATAGAACTGGTTACACCTTCAATTACTTGGGCTGACAAGTATCGTTTAAGAATGACTTCGACCTGTACTATAAACTAGCTATATCCAGGGTGTACAATATCTCCAAAACTAAGCATTGTGGAAAGAAATGTCTTGAATAAAAGTTGTTTGATATTATGGGAAAAAGTAAATGCCATTAATCGTATTTTATTTGGAGGACATTGTGATAGCCATTTTAGGGTCAATTTAATTTTTTAAATGGAAAGTTACCTTTTGTATCTTGCTTTATCATTAATGAATGGTTTTATAAAAGCTGTTAATTTTGTGATGAGGAATAAGAAAATAAAATAAAAACTGTTGGTTCCCAATTACGAAACGTAACTTGACCCTCGAATGACCATCCGTGCATGGTCCAACTATTCATTGCACTCTACAAACACAGGCATTCCGAATTTTCGTTTGTATTTACCTTGGTTTAAGAGCAATTGCAAAGTGCTTTATACAAACATTGTATAGCTTTGTTATGAGGAGTGAGAAATCCAATGGTCTTTGTTGCAGGATTCTAGTTCAAGTGGTTTACGAGAAATCGTATTTTGCATAGTTTCCACCCCGACAATTGTTTGTCCCATTCAACCTGCTTAGTTGCTAGGCACGATGTTGTTATTTTTGTTTGCATTGTGTTTTCTGTTCATTGCTTGGATTGCGACTTTCTGGCAGTTAGTTTGTGACAGTTCAAGCACTAAGCAGAAAAAGCCGACATGCTCATGGTGTATGGAGAGTGTAGGAAGAATGCAGTTCGTTCCTGTACGGTGTATGCGGAAACGTATCCCAATAGACATGAACCATCTCGGCAATCATTTATCAACTTCTTCAACCAATTACTTGAAAGTGGTACTGGAACACCTAGAAAATGTAACAGAATCAAACAAGTGTCTGGAGAAGAGGCAGAAATTAATGGTATTCTCCATCGACATAGGTTCCCTATCACCTTCTCTCTCCATCAAGAGCTGCATGGAAACGATTTTGAGAATCGTGTGAAGTTTTGTACATGGGCATTAAGACACGATACTCAAGATTCAGCATGTATCTTGTTTAGTGATGAGGCAACATTTACTAATCATGGCCAGGTAAATCGCAGAAATATGCATTATTGGTCTGTTGATAATCTCCGTTGACTTCGTCAGGTGGAACGTCAGCGTCCATGGAGTTTACACGTGTGATGTGGGATAGTGAACCATTAGCTCATAGGCCCTTTGTTCATAGAAGGAACAATGAACTCGCACAAGTATCGCAGCCTCCTGACAAACCATCTGCCACAGATGCTAGATGTTCCTTTGCAGACTAGGAGGAACCTGTGGTACCTACATGATGGCTGTCCACTACATAGTGCACGAATTACTACAGCTTGTCTAAACGGCTTGTTTCCAAATCGTTGGATAGGTCGAAGAGGACCTGTACCTTGACCGGTCCGTTCACCGGATCTGACCCTTTTAGACATTTTTGTGTGGGGAAGGCTGAAAGACAGTGTCTACAAGGATGTATCAACTACACCAGACGATATGAAACGACGTATTATTGCTACCTGCTCTGAAATTTCCGCTTAAATGCTAGAAGTGTGCAGCAGTCTTTCCATAGCAGACTGGAAGCGTTTATTGAAGCTGCCGGTGGTCATTTTGAACACAACCTTTGAGGGCTATGTTCTCTT
The DNA here is from genome assembly GCA_030765065.1 of Deroplatys truncata. Classification (NCBI taxonomy): domain Eukaryota; kingdom Metazoa; phylum Arthropoda; class Insecta; order Mantodea; family Mantidae; genus Deroplatys; species Deroplatys truncata. The sequence continues at coordinate 48,588,304 of CM060987.1, forward strand.
TACTTGTAAGAATCCACAGAAGTATTGTAATTCCCTTTTGTTTTTCTTTAGTTTGTGCTACCACAGGTTGTACAAGTGTCGGTGCGTAAAAGTTTCAAGATAAATTTCTCATCAACCACTTGTAAGAAATGCTACTGACATTCTAACTTACCCTACCTTTATTCTGTTGATGTAAATAAGCATTGCTTCATATAAAAATTGTATGTTTACTAAAAAAATACACTTTCTCAGTATTATTAAAATCTGTTTATGGATTAAATGTACGACCCCCTGACTACCAATCAATGCTGTGAAAACTACACCAATAGCACTTTCCGTTTTCGAAATATTTGAGGTGCAAGGTTTAGGGATTCACCCTGTATATATGTATAAGATAACTTTTTTCGGGAATATTCTTAGGTTTCCTTTATTTATTTTCTCCCATATTAATATCTCCGTATCTGACTATTGGGGTGATTTTTACTATGTAGAATTAGATGGCTGTGTCGATTGAGAGTTGGCGTAACTCCTGGTTGTGTTGCGTTGATCTGATAGCAGGAATTACTTTTTCCTTCGCATGTAACGTGAATATGTTTCCTATCATCTGCAGCGTTATTCCTAAGGATTTGAAACTGTTTGTAAAATTTATTGATTGATTTTCAAGATCCAGGATATCTTTCGTTACTTGTCTTCCATCTTTCCTGAATACCGTTGCTGTTGTCTTTTCAAGGTTTATTTCTAGTTCTTTGTCATGAGCCCACAATTTCAGAGGTTTAATACATTTGTAAATCTTGTCTGGAGGTTGATGTGATGCCATACCATCCGCATATACAGAATGTTCCGAAACTACTCGTTCAAAATAATACAAGTGGTGGAGAGCATCAAGACAAAATCTGTTTGGATAAGGAATATACGATCCCTAATGGCAATTTCTAATGCTAGCGATGATTTACACAGAAGGTTATTTAGCATGCTAATTGCAGCACTGGCATTCACAGAAACTGCTCGAATGCGCGACCATTGTCCAGATGGCACGCAGTACATCATCGGACCATTGATTGTCGTGTCTGTTAGAAGACTCCTGGCATGTCCTCGATGGTACCAGCAGCGACGGCAATTCTAGCGACGAGGTCTTCTTCTATTTCCACATCGATTTCATACACCTTCCGCTTCGTATGCCCCCAGAGGAAGAAATCCAGTCAGGTCTGGGGCCAGGCCACAGGGCTACCTCGACCGATCCATCGATTCCTCACAGCAATGCTGAAATTGGTTGGCACTCCGTGTTGGAAGTACCTACATCCTTTGTCTTACATTCAGAGGTTCTGGCAACACATGTTCCATGGCATTGCGATAGCTCCGTCCGTTGAGGCGGAATGGAAGAATGTATGGTCCAATCAACGTATCACAATGCCGTGCTTTCAAGTAGACCTCAGAGCCAACCGTTTGTACAAGATCAGATATGAAGGTCAGTACATATTCCCAGTCGGCGACACCGATACAACAGCTTACGTCAGCACCACTCACAAACAGTTCCCTAACATTACAAGCTGACTTCAGAGAGCATATGTTCCTTATCGAAATATATATTTTGTTTTGATCTCCACTACTACCTGTATTAATTTGAACGATTATTTCGGAGTATCTATATGAGTTTGTTCTCTGTTGGAGGTGTTCTGCTGTAGCGTCACTATATTGAACGTGCGAAGATATCGTCCACATTGGCGTTCCCGGAGAACAATCTCACTAATAGTGTTTCGTCGCGAGTGGCTCATTTATATACTTGGCACATTGTGCACATTTCCTCTATATTATTACAAGAAAATGGCGATTCCCATGTTGTTATATGGGAGTGAAACTTGGGCCCTAAATAGAACAGGTAAGGAAAAATAGAAACAGCTGAGATGAAATTTCTGAAACGAACTGCCGGCCATGCTCTACGTGATCATCTTACAAATGAAAAAAACCTGATGTCTTACATTCACGTGACTTCCTCTACCCTCCATCGCTTAATAGTGGATAGACAAACTATTCTTACTAAAGCTTATTTTTATATCTACTTCGCTTTAATCCAGATAAACCTTTCCGTAAATAGCTACATCACACATTTCGTTATAGATACAAAGGGAACAGCGACAGTCAAATCCTTAAAAACTGGACGTTATATGCTGGCCTTAAAATTCCACACTGTTTTTATGCAATCATGGAAAAAAAATCTGATGTCTTACTCTCACATGACTTTCTCTACTCTTGTACAAACTATTTTTTACAAACACTTATTCTCCATCTATTTCATATTAATCGAGATAAACATTTGCTGAAACGATCTTTTGACATACAAAGAGAATTACAGTTTACACATAGGACCTGTTCTAAAAATATTTGTCTATCGCTTAAGGCGTAATATGTTCCCCTTGTTTTGTAATTGCAAGTGCAACTTAGAAATACAGTAGCCTTTAAGCATCGACATATTATAGGTGGTTGCTAGGTGCAGCACCATTCTCTTTGCCACAGATTAATACTCTTTGCATATCCAAGACAAAAAATGAATAACGAATTCCCATTTGAGAAAATAAGTATTGAAAAATTTAAGGGAATAACAAGCAATATCTCGAAAATGGTTCACTCAACAAAAAAAAATGTATATGACATAAATTGTGTATTTTAGCGCGATCTACATTTTTTGTGTAGTAAAAGCTTGTCTATCTCTTATGGTTTACCAGTTATGCAAAAGTCGTTCACAATGAAGAATACTTTTGGAGACATTCCCAGGAAATTCAAGATATACATTTTATTTGTCATAAAAATATCTTAAACACATGATACTTTAATCAAAATTGTTGGAGCCATTTTTGAGATAATTAAAATTTTCGAAAAATCTTCCATGTAAAGGGTAATCTGGGGTGGGGGGATTTTCTTGAAAACCTTTATGTCGCATCCTTGGAAGATACTGAATCTAAATACCAAGTTTGGTGTTTATCCGACTGTTCGTTTTTGAGTTATGCTGTTCACAGACAGACACACAGACACACGGACATGTTTCCAAAAATGCTTTTTTTTGGATTCAGAGGGTCTCAAAACATGTATTTCCGGTGAAATCTCGGTATCGAATTTTTGGGTGAAATACAATACTTCCCCTACTTACTATACGTAGTAGAGAAAGTAAAAACTGTTTATAGAAAATGTTTGTTGGTCTGTAAGTCTGTGAACAGCGTAACTCAAACTCAAGCTTAGGTTTAGTACCTTCCAAAGATGCGGCACGAAGATTTTCAATAAAATTCACCTACCCCAATCTACCCTTTACATAGAGCATTTTTCAGAAATTTTGATTTTCTAAAAATGGCTATAACGATTTATAGTAAAGTATCATATATTAAAGATGTTTACATAAATAAAATGTATATATTGAACTTTCTGGGAATAGCCTTTGAAGTCTTCTTCATTCGGAAGGAGTTTTCTATAATCTTGTATAACTAATAAACGTTAAAGCCATAGACGAAAACGTACCACACAAAAATGTAGATCTCTTTAAGACACACAGTTTATTTAAAATAATTTTTTGTGGCATTAGCCATTTCTGAGGTATCTGTTATTAATGGTTCGAATTGTTCGTTTCTTTGTCATTCTTTAAAGTCCTTTCAACATTCAGTTGTTTCTCGCAATTGTATGGAAACAGCGTGGAGTTTAAGGTCGGTATATAGCGTCCAGTTCTTAAACATTTTACTATCGCTGTTCTCTTTGTAAGTGTAACGAAATGAGTAATGCAGCTATTTTTGCAAAGGTTTATTTGGATTAAAATGCAATAGCTAGTAAAATAAGCTTTAGTAAGAATAGGTTGTATACTCACTAATAAAGATAGAGGGTAGGGAAACTCATGTGAATGTTAACATAATATTTTTTATACCTGTAATACCTGGCAATGTCACCGATAGATATGGCTTTAAACTGGTAGACAATGAATTTAAGTTGTTAAAAACTGTGGGGTTAATGATAAATTTGAGCAAGAAAGTTGATAATTCCTGAATTGAAGCTGTTTTTCTTTCTTCAGATCAAAACCTGTTTATACCGCAGTTTCAGAGATTATACCAATACATTTACTCTAATAAACGTATGTAAAATACTTTTATAAGTACCACCCAAAAAAGCTGATAAACCGGCACAGATTAAAAAATCTGATGTGTTACACTCACATGACTTTCTCCACTCTTGTACAAACTATTTTTATAAACGCTTATTCTCCATCTATTTCGTTTTAATCGAGATAAACATTTGCAGACTCTATCTTATTGCTAATTTTCTTGTAGATGTAAGGGGAATATAAATTTACAAGGGAAATATAGAAATACAGTAGCCTTTAAGCATATACGTATCTCTTAATAGCTGGTTGCTAGGTGCAGCACCATTCCCTTTGCCACAGATTAATACTCTTTGCATATCAAAGACAAAAAATGAATAACAAATTCCCTTTTAAGAAAATAAGTATTGAAAAATTTAAGGAAATAACAAGCAATATCTCGAAAATGGTTCACTCAACAACAAAAAATGTATATGACATAAATTGTGTATTTTAACGCGATGTACATTTTTTGTGTAGTAAAATTTTCTCTATCTCTTATGGTTTACCGGTTATGCAAAAGTCGTTCACAATGAAGAATACTTTTGGAGACATTCCCAGAAAACTCAAGATATACATTTATTTGTCATGAAAATCAAAATATTTTAATCAAAATCGTTAGAGCCGTTTTTGAGAAAATTAAAATTTTCGAAAAATCTTCCATGTAAAGGGTATCCTGGGGTGGGGGGATTTTCTTGAAAACCTTCCTGTCGCATCCCTGGAAGATACTGAACCTAAATGCCAAGTTTGGTGTTTATCCGACTGTTCGTTTCTGAGTTATGCTGTTCACAGACACACACACACACACACACACAGACACACACACACACAGACACACACACGGACATGTTTCCAAAAATGCTTTTTTTGTATTCAGGGGATCTCAAAACATGTATTTCCGGTGAAATCTCGGTATCGAATTTTTGAGTGGAATACAATACTTCCCCTACTTATCTACGTAGTAGAGAAAGTAAAAAAAAAGCGTAGCTCTATTAAGATATTGATACATACCTTAAGACGTAAACTGCAATATCATATTTTGTTGTTTGTGCATAACCAAAGTTAGAATTTTATCAGTGTTTCTCTATTTGCTACAATCTTTTGAAGTCGCGACGAATGCTTTCTGGAGTCTCTGCACGTTCTCGTGTCAGACTCTCCATTTTAATCTTGGTATTATAATAGCTAATAGAAGAGTATTCATCTGTTTTGAGGAGGGAGACAGAAACTGATCCATTATTCCTGTCAATAGAGAGTGGAGCTGCTTTGTGCTGCATAAGCAAAGATTAGATATATTTACTTACTTTTACTTTTAAGGGCTTCTCCACTCTTCAGCAGTTGCCCTGTATTCCCATTCGCCATCCTTCCCGATTGAACGAGTCATCCTCCTTCAGGCACCGATCGTCCATCATTCTATGAATCTGTCCTCTCCAGGTTGCTCTTGGTCTCCTCACTTTCTTCTTCCACGAAGTGACCGTTCTAAAAAGGTCTTAGGCCACCTATCATCCTCCATTCTTTCCACATGTCCATACCATTGAAGACTCCGCCTTTCAATTCTCACCACCACTGTTTCCTCCATATCCATCATCTGTCTCACCTCTTTATTTTCCCTTCTTTCTATCTTTGGTATTTTAACACTACGTCTTATTCGTCCATTTCCACTGCAAATATCTTAGATTTTTGTCCCTGTACCAAAGTCCACGCTTCGGCATCAAAGGTCATTATACTTTCCACGACAGTCCTTAAAAATCCTCTTGTTTGTACAAATCGACATAATGCTGGTCCAGAAAACCCCATTCCATGTTTTTATGGCTCTTCGTGCTAGTTTGAGCCTAATGTTTACATCCGTTTTACAGCTTCCTACTTCATCAATAAGCGATCCCAAATATTTTTAACAGCTTTAATAATTCCTTGGGGTAGTGAGATGTCCCGTCCACTTCCTCCTACTATAGGGTATTCCGTTTTATCCATATTTACTCGTAACCCTCCTACTTCAAAAGCATCCAAAAGTTTCTTCATAATATATTTCACATCCTCACGACGCTGAGCCATCCACCTGGTCATCTGCAAATAGTAGTGAATGTACAGTAGATATATTTACTTTGTTTTAATGTAATCAGCTGATGATACCAATTCCCGCCATAACATGTTCCTCATCGTGTTGTTATTGACCAAAATAATCGTGAATCATACAACTGTATTCACAAAGTGAATATTTGCTCAATGTACACCAAATCATTCAATCTTTCGTTCTTTCTTTTTTCTAGGTCATATCTGTATATACTTTCATCAAAAGAATACAGAATAGTGAGATAATAAGGGCTATTATTATTATTATTATTATTATTATTATTATTATTATTAATTTAACGTTTTATTTGTATGCTACAGTTTCAATTCTGATGTTAATGACTGTAACTGAAGGAATGATTCTGATTAAAGAAAACCGAATCGAATCCGGGCCTAAGAAGCCAGAATGTTGACAACTCGATCGCATTTTGTTTATTTCTTTACATGAGTGTTAAAAATATTTTCGTACCAAAGCAGATCTTTCGAATAATAATAATAATAATAATAATAATAATAATAATAATAATAATAATAATAATAATAGTAATAATGATAATAATAACAATAATAATATGAGATAGTCCCTTATTTTGGGCAGGTTCCTCAATTTGGGAAGGTCATATTACTTTCTCTACTACGTATAGTAAGTAGGGGAAGTATTGTATTCCACCCAAAAATTCGATACCGAGATTTCACCAGAAATACATGTTTTGAGTCCCCCTGAATCCAAAAAAAGCATTTTTGGAAACATGTCCGTGTGTGTGTATGTGTGTGTGTATGTGTGTGTGTGTGTGTGTGTGTGTGTGTGTGTGTGTGTGTGTGTGTGTCTGTCTGTGTGACTGTGAACAGCATAACTCAGAAACGAACAGTCGGATAAACACCAAACTTGGTATTTAGGTTCAGTATCTTCCAGAGATGCGACACGAAGGTTTTCAAGAAAAACCCCCCCACCCAGACTACCCTTTACATGGAACATTTTTCGAAAATTTTAATTTTCTCAAAAATGGCTCTAACGATTTTGATTAAAATATCATATTTTTAAGATATTGTTATGACAAATAAAATGTGTATCTTGAATTTTCTGGGAATGTCTCTAAAAGTATTCTTCATTGTGAACGACTTTTTCATAACTGGTAAACCATAAGAGATAGACAAAATTTTACTACACGAAAAATATAGATGGCGTTAAAATACAGAATTTATTTCATATGCATTTCTTTTGTTGAGTGAACCGTTTTCGAGATATTGCTTGTTACTCCCTTAAATTTTCCAATACTTATACTTTTTTTCAAATTCGTTATTCATTTTTTTTATGTCCTGGACATGCAAAGAGAATGGAATGCGCCACATAGCAACCAGCTTTAAAATATTTGACTATCGCTTAAAACCTACCATATTCCCCTTGCATCTACAAGAAAATTATCAGTAAGATTGACATCTCTATATCTCGATTAACATGAAGGATATGGAGAATAAGCGTTTGTAAAAATAGTTTGTACAAGAGTAGAGAAAGTCATGTGAGTGTAACACATCAGAATTTTTTTGTATAAAAAAGGTGATGCTACCATGCGATGAACATTGGAACTAGAAGATGTCACATGGACTGATCCTGGAAGAAGACGTTTTCAATAGAGCGGCATTGTTTTATGTTGTTACAAGCAGGGGAGCATTTTTCACTTTTCTGAAGCTTTTGTCCATTGTTAGAAAGCTGGAAACATATTAAAAGGGGTGAGAGCCTAATTAAATAATTACACTTAGGTTAATTATAACCTGCCTCAGGTTTTAATTTACATGAAAGATTTTGTAATTCATGAACTTCAAATTGTATTGATTTATTAACATTCAGGTGCTTCAATTTGGGAAAGTCTGGGATTCGTAATAGCAGGCACCCTAAATTAGGAACCCAAATTATGCCTTGTAACGTTGTTACTAGGCCGATTTAGAAGTAGTAGATGCATAGAAGTCACAATTACTTAACAAAATAAATAAGCTAGAAAAATAAAATGCCGGGCTCATTATAGAATGCATTGGAAATACAGCATTCCCAAACAGTAATAACTGTTTTGTAGTACCAAAGCTCAAAGGAATTGAACAAGGTTTTAAAGCATCTTTAAATAAATGCAACAATCCATACAGCCCTAAAGGTACTGAATAAATTAACACTCAAATATATAAACAAAGATATGTTAAAATTGAAGCAGAATGCATTTGAATTTGTCCCTCTCACACATCATTTGCCATTTTGAAATGAAATTTAACACGCGATAATATGATAAAACTCACTTGCATGAGATATTAAATGCCGCTCCACACGCTACAAGAATTTAGAATTTTGCTAAAAGTACATGATATAGATAATTTAGACAAGGCCGAAATGTGTGGAGACGGCCACTACCACACACCAATCTCAATAAAGGTCCTTCTTCGCTGGTCGTCGAGAAATAACTGTCAGTCTATTTTTCTTGATGCATCGCTCGGGGTACACACTGGGAAGGTCAGGTGATGATAATGATGTGGAGCCCACATAAGCGCTACCTATACTGGCAGAAAGGACACAACCTGGCGAGCGCTGTAGAAACCTGGTGCAGCCGACTTCTGGTGTAAGGCAGGATGCCGGCGTAATAATAAGCAAGGGCCGAAAATTGTAGTTCATGATTGCAGGTTCATAAAAGAACTACGGCCATATCCGCAAAACAGCCATTCGGTGAAAGAAGAGCTACAAGTGGCTCAGCCTGTAGTCATATGTCAATCATTTTCCTATTAATTGTGAAATGCGGTACTTTTCCTGTGTTACTATTAAATACCTTCTATGTTATGCCTTTCAACATACAAAGTAAAAAAAAATAAGTATAATGTCTCAAATTAATTTGAAGTAAATGCTGTTCCTCAAACTCGGAAGTCTAGATTCATTATGACAACTGACATCAGCCTTCTGCCAAATATTAGAAGTCAAATATGACCCAGAACATCCCGCACTAGGTCTGCTCAGCTGATCTCTGTATCTTCTTATAATCACCAGTTAAGGTGGTAACACCGAAGCAATTCGGGACGTGAAAAGCCCGGAGCAACAAACCAAAAACCTCTACCTGGCAAAACATCTGACAAGAAGGAAGATCATTGACTCTTCATCGGAGTCCGACGCACATTAAATTTACAAAGGAAGCCTAAACATTGACTTAAAACAGTAGGATTAATCAGACAGAGACCCAGCCACTGAAGCTAGCACCGCATGTAGTAGGTTGTAGGCCCTTTGTGATTTAGGTGAGCCCTGGGAGGAAGGGAGGAAGGGGAGACCCGAAGGGCGACCAGGCGGCGATACAGGGACGGGATTCCTAACGATTCCAGAAAGACACCAATCCTGAGCGCGAGTTTGCCTGTGCCTCGGGTTCCCGGGACTAATGAGCTCTAGAGGAAGGGGTATCAGCCAGCCATCCAGGCGCCAGGGAGAAATTCCACAGTCCCGCCGCAAAGCACAAATTATCGTCACCTGGCCCTACAATCTTGAAACTCACTAGGATGAAACAAATGTCAGGAAACTACGCACAGAAAAAGAGGCACTGCCCCAGAATTCGCCTACCGATCTGGGAAAACTATAAAACACACCAGGTCAGATTGACTGCCCCAAGGTATTCAAGCCCAGTACCTCCCAAATGGGAGCCTCAAACATACGGAGCCAACTCGCAATGGCGTGATATAATCGGCGCAACAGTTCTAGACACGTGAAAATCTTAATGAGAGCTATGATGCGAGTTGCTTACCAGATCAGGTGGTGACCGGTCGACTGCATACTGCAGGAGTGCGTGGGACAATCATCATCAAATATCCTCACCGGTTATGCATTGCGTTGCGCAGATAAACTTAGTTATATACAGTATATTAAAATCCACGCTGTAAAAAGCGCTTAATATAAAAAACGCTGTCAATCATTGCCTCCAATTCTTCCACATCTAACAACCCTTCCTCTTGTGCGGAATCACTCACATTATTGCCGTCATCACTGCTGTCACTACTTTCTGCACCATTATCCTGGATGAGAATTCTTTCTATTTGATTTCCTGCAATTCCGTATTTTTCGGAATAATGATTCTTAATTTATTCAGCATGTCGCCATACATTTTCCCATTCTGGCCTTCCAATTTCAGCAAATTGCTGGCTTTATAACTGCTCCACATATTTTAATTTAAAAGTGATATTTCTGCATGCCACACATTTTTTGATATCAGCCCAGATTAATTCGATTGGGTTTAGATCTGGGCGATACGATGACAGTCTAAGTAGATTATGGGATGTTGTATTACTATCTGGTCAAGTATATATGACTTCTGAAGCTGTTTGAGGGCTTTAATTAAGTTATATAGCTTTGTTTTACTCATGCTTTCATCTAAAGCTTTATTATGTCTAAGTAACCAAGCTCTCATTTCTTCTTTCAAGGTAGTAGAGGTAGGTGGTTTGTGAACTTGAGTGTTGACGCATTGTGAAGCATTGTCGATGACCAGAACAGACCCAGCAGGCATATTAGGTATCAACATGGCGTTGATTCACTGCATGTAATTTTCTGTATTCATTTCTTGATGAAAATCTCCTGTTGTTTGCTGCGACTTGTAAAAGAAGGGCATTTGGAACGAAGCCGATCTTTCCAACAGCATGAGCGATAATAAGTATTTGCCCTTTGGCAACAGGTGCCTGCAAACCTAATTCGCTCGTCACTCCAACTTTTAGATGCTGTATGACTGCTGTGTATGTATGACTCATCTTCATACATTATAGTATTTTTCTGAAATTTGTAGCACCACCTTGAAAATTGATGCTGATATAAGTAAACATTGATATAAGTACATATAAAATTAGTCATTTGGAAAGGTAGAATCAGACTGAAAAATTAAATGCCATAGCCGGGATTTGAACCACAGATCTTAGGCTTTCCGTGCCGTTGCTCTAACTGACTAAGCTATCATGGCAATATTTAATTTTTATTTTTTATTTTATTATTAGTATTATTTTATTTTATTTATTTATTTTGCTTTTCTGTTAGAACTCTTCTATTTGATTTCGGTTTCTTCCATTTGAACCCTAAATCTTTAATAATTTTTCTGAGATTTGTAGCCCCACCTTGAAAGTTTCTGCTGTGTTTCAGCTGGATGAGCAATCTGCTTATTATTAGTACAGTTTTTTCTTCCACATAGGAATTGTGAATCGTGCGCCGAATGACGCATTCGAAATCTTCTATTTCTGTAATACGTTTAGGGACCCCAGGCGTGTCAAATGGCATTCTTTCATCCATATGTTTTTTTTCTTATCTTTGAGAACTCTGGAAACGGAACTCGGTGAAACACCAGTTGCTTTGACTACTCTTTCTTTCACTCTCTTAAGGCTTTTGTTGAACTCGGACGAACATATATTTTCTTCCTTCATCTCTGCTTCTTGCTTCATGAAGTCGAGGACATTTGCAATTATTTCCCTACTTTGACTGTGTAACAACTTAGCACTCAACTTTGAAAACGTAGGAGCCATGGTTATAAATATAACAAATATAAAGTAAGTACTATTTAGATACTGGTCTCTTTAAAATTACAACCAGATGCAGACACTTTCTATGCAGACTGTATGTGTTACGCACTGTGAGTAAGCAAAGGTGTTATATCGCTTTCGTTGATTAAGCTGAACATAAACCATTCCTAGGCTCGGCAGCTGGGCTGGCAATCAAGGTCACGATTCCAGAAGTTTTGCGCGAGTAATACCAGTGTGATCGTGCTTGTTTGAAACGTATATGGAACGAAGCAGGGGTTTCTAGTCCCCCTGACCAGTGTTATGATTGCTATATTACAAAAGTATTCAGTTCTGCTTAAAACCAGATGACAAACATGGCCAGTTCAAACAAATCAGTATCACTTCAAATTCCAAGAATGTCTTCATTCAGTAATCTGCACACGTGGAACACCTCTTTATACGGTAATCACATTGTTCCGCGATTTCTTGCGAATAGCTGCAGGCGGGCAGAAGGTGGAGTTCATGTCACAGTAGACGGTGAGTCATAACCTGCCACATAGGAGAAAGAATGTGTTGCGCTTCCGGAATGAAGAGATCTAGTTCACGAACTGTATGTACCTTCCGAAAGCACGTGTAAAGTGAAAATGGTTGCATGATTTGACATAAACTCAATCAATAGTACTACATGATCCTCAACTACCAATGGCAATTTGGAAATTTTTAGATTTGTGGATAAAACGGATTTATTTGAGAGAAGGATCTGGCTGTTCCTTTTACTTACATTGCTCTTGTACTGCACTCGATCAATGGGTTCTGTATCGAAATGTCATTGATAGTGTAATTTTAAGACCCTTGAATTAAAAAATGCATTTTAGAAGAAAACAAAAGAAAGAAAACATAATTAAAAAGGTATGTATTAGTACGTTTCACGGAGGGGCCCCGTAAACGGGACCGAGTACTGCACCCAGGCCAGTAGGCCCATTGTGCTTCCAACGTGACTCCTGGGAGAGGAGGTTGCGGGGAGAGACCCGAAGGGCGACCAGATCAGGATGCCGGCGGGCGCAATCATGGACGGGGTGCCTAATGTTTCCAGATGGAATGCATCCACTCCGTATGGTTCCTCTCCACAAGCCACCAACCTCCAGGGACTCCCGGAGCGGAGCTCCACGCTGAGGAGAGACCTAACTGAGCGGCCGCACCGACGCCAGGAAAAAACCTTTACAGAGCGCAAGATACCGCCCAGCCGCAACCCGCCGAACACCGTCGCCTGGCCTACAACCCTGAAACAGATGACAAGGGAGATGATGGGTACAGGAAATGAGAGCAAGGGAAGATGTGGTAAGGATGAACCTCCGCGGCATTCGCCTGTTTATCCCGGGGAAAGCACGAAAAACCTTTGGCCAGAGTGGGCGACCGCCGGGGATCGATCCCGGGACCCCCCGAATGCGGGCCATAGACATAACCACTGAGTCATCCCGCTCGGTTAATCAAAAGGTAGTAAATTTTACTCCTAAGTCTCCCGTATAAATTTGAAAGAATCGGCCACCCAAAGTATGAAGTAGTTTATGTTGTTGTAGTTGTTGCACCACGTATGGTATACCAACTAGAAGCTGTTTTAGGCTACACACGTAATGGATGCCAGTTTTGCGGCAGATTGTTTCTAGGAGTGTTCGCCCCACGTACTATACAAACTTTCCGGTGGCCTTCGCCCCACGTTCACTTTTCCGGTGCCCTTCGCCCCCACATTTAAAATTTAAATTTTATTTAATGTTTCTTTATATATATATATATATATATATATATGCTTTGGCTTCGTCAGTAGTAATTTGTAAAGCAGGTATCTCTTAACAAAACTGGTACGGCTTAAGAATGAAGGCTTACACAAATTATAATTGTATTGTACTTTGTTTATTAATCCTTCACACGATTAAAAAACACTTCACTGATGTATCCTACTATAGAGCGTGAGATTTTAAACACGTAAAGTTTATATTATTCTCCCCACAATTAATTTTTTTGTCTCACACTGAACCTGTACAAAAATCTAACTAACTGCTTAGGTACTCTTACTTGTAGCGTCTCCCTCCTGAATTTGTATATTTTCTGTATTTCAAGTCTCTGATTGGCTAATCCTATTCCAATAGAATACCTTTATTTAACTTTATAGTTTTCGATTGGCTATTTATAAACTGTTTTAAATATTATATTATTGTTCCAAGAATTATTAGTAGCATTATTAAACTTTCCATTTTATTGTTGTCTGAAGCTTACCTCATTATTAGCAACTTTCGGCTTCTACTTTATAATTCTGTTTGCTACGAAAGGTATCTTGTATCTATTCTCACAGCTCCTACATTGTTAAACTACGTAATATCTTCACATAACGTTATTACACATGTGCATAATAATATAATCATAATACAATATCTGTAACATACACTTCATACATTATATTATACACATATTGCTTTAAGGCTGGCTGCTATTAAATTTTATATTATATAATTAGACTGATATCATTTAGGTGATAAAAATACTGCCTCAAACAGTTTACTTTCATAGTTTAGTTTTTAATATTCTCAAAAATGACTAACCATATTAAATAATATGATAAATGTTGTCACCAAGGGATTTTCATCTGTTTCCTCATCTAAAGCAACTCCTTGGTGAAAAGCATTTCAACGATGTTGATGTGAAACAAGAAGTGCAGGCTTGGCTTTCGTTACAGACGGCATCATTCTTCGACGAAGACATACGAAAACTGGTTTCCCGTTACAAGTGCCCGCCGGCCCTCCTAGTCGTGGTCGCTGGAAGGTATAGCTTCGGAGTTCCACTAAGCTGAGGATTCGCGGGTTCGAGTCCATGGGCATGGGTGTTTGTGTGATGTGTATGTGTAACGGTAATTGCGGTAATAAGCGGTGAAAACAAAACAGAGAAAAGATGGTAATGATAAACTTAAAAAAAACAGGAGTACATTAAAAAAACCTCCTCTCAGAAGCGCCTGAATAACGGCGGTTACTGTGTACAGAAGTAGTGTAAAATGTAAGGTAATGAATGATAATAGAGTATTTGGAAAATAATGTTCTTTTATTTTTCAAGAGTTTTCGTTGCTTACTTTAAAAACACGCCCCGTATATAAATTTATTTATTTATTTCATTTGAAAATAAAAACTTAGGCTATCTCTGCGGTCTAGTGAGAAGCGTTTAGACTTGTAACCTCAAAGCTATGACTAGCCTATAGTAGTGTATAGAAGAGAAGTAATATATATCATTATGGAGATATATATATATATATATATATATATATATATATATATATATATATATATATAGACAGCATGCCTGAAAGTAGAGCTTCTAACAAATGCACACGAGCTAAAAGCTTTAGGTTATCGCACTAGTTTGATTATATCAAGGTAATTAACCTTTATATTTTCACGTGTTTAATAACTGGACTCGGTTTGATTAAATTATACTTCTTAATATGTATTTTAAATTATTAATTTCTAATGGCGCTCACATTATCTGCTAACAATACAAATCGCCATACTTCAACGTATCGTAATTCGTTCTAGAGTTAAACTATACGTTATAGTGCAGCCTTCTGCTTTCTTTGATCTAAAACGTTATTTTTCTATCTAGTATAACGTATATAAAGATTAAATAGCGAAAATCATGAATTCAGAATAAACTGAGGTGGAAGAGGCAGAAGAAATTACAGAAGTAGCAGAAAGAATAACACTAGAAGTGCTTACCCAAAAACTCCAGACAGCAATATGATATAGCATTTAATTACTTCATTGCCTGGTGTGAAGCAAAACATGTTGAAAATAGTTTCACTGAAAATAACTGCTAGCAAATCAACAAAATACCTGACATCTCGCTTTTTAACGCAATTTCTTTTGTTACAGGAACGCGTTCTAAACGTGATCTTTGTTAGTTTCAGGAATCAATATGAGGTTATTGATATTTTACAAATTCGAGGGCTGTCTAAAAAAATCTGAAGTGTTAACTCACATGACTTTCTCTACTCTTGTACAAACTATTTATACAAACGCTTATTTTCCATCTACTTCATGTTAATCGGGATAAACATTTGCAGAGTCTATCTTATTGCTAATTTTCTTGTAGATGTAAGGGGAATATATATTTACAAGGGCAATTTGGAAATACAGTAGCCTTTAAGGACATACATATCTCTTAATAGCTGGTTGCTAGGTGCAGCACCACTCCCTTTGCCACAGATTAATACTCTTTGCATATCCAAGACAAAAAATATATAACGAATTCCCATTTGAGAAAATAAGTATTGAAAAATTTAAGGGAATAACAAGTAATATTTCGAAAATGGTTCACTCAACAAAAAAAATGTATATGACATAAATTGAGTATTTTAACGCGATCTACATTGTTTGTGTAGCAAAATTTTGTCTATCTCTTATGGTTTACCAGTTATGCAAAAGTTGTTCATAATGAAGAATACTTTGGGAGACATTCCCAGGAAATTCAAGATATACATTTTATTTGTCATAAAAATATCTTAAATATATGGTATTTTAATCAAAATCGTTAGAGCCATTTTTGAGAAAATTAAAATTTTCAAAAAATATTCCATGTAAAAGGTAATCTGGGGTGGGGGGATTTTCTTGAAAACCTTCGTGTCGCATCTCTGGAAGATACTGAACCTAAATACCAAGTTTGGTGTTTATCCGACTGTTCGTTTCTGAGTTATCCTGCTCACAGACAGACACACACACACATACACACACGCACACAGACACACACACACACACACACACACACACACACAGACAGACACACACACGGACATGTTTCCAAAAATGCTTTTTTTGGATTCAGGGGGTCTCAAAACATGTATTTCCGGTGAAATCTCGGTATCGAATTTTTGGGTGGAATACAATACTTCCCCTAGTTACTATACGTAGTAGAGAAAGTAATAATATATGCACACGTGTTAAAAGTTGTTTTATCCCTTGTATTATAATCTACTGTTATCGTCCACAATAATTGCTTCAACTTGGAGCAAGTTACATCACAGACCTCTACATATCTATGTTCTCTTTATCCTCTTTAAAAGATTGCTGCAAGCAATGTGTAGCCTTCGTGCGAAGGAATGTTTCTTGAACTGGAAGTTTTGAATACTTATTTTAGCAATTTGCAACATATCTTAAGGTACGTATTATATTGTGAAAATATATACATTTGGGTTCATTAAATTGTGAATTACATAAAATTGATAGAATTACATAAAAAGTAAGTAATTTAATTTATGCCAGCTACGTATTTAGTACTGTTTTAAGCATAAATGTACCTAAAGATTTCCGTTTAAGCATTACGAATGATTAAAAAAGGATATAATGAAAAGTATGTATCATTTGTCCCCTTTATTGTAGCTATTCCTTTTCTGTAATATGGAATACGTATGTGCGCGCATGATATTGTGCTTCGAGTTTTATAAGCAACAAGGTTATTGTCCGTTTGAGGCAACGTCTTACTGCTGTTATTCGCTAGTGTCGTATTAATGGACGCGCCTCAAATGTTAGGAAGCTGGGACCCGATATTAGGTGAACTAATCCGGCGATGATGTCACTCTTGCTGGTTTGTGGTTTCAGACTGATGGGATGGCTTAAAGGATTTTGTAGTGATCGTGTAGAAGTTCGTTTCAACTGTATTGTGCGTGGAAGCTGAGGTAAAAATATGTTTTCTCGAGTTTTCCATCATGTTGTCCTTCGTAGTCTAGAGTTACCATCTAGCCAATAGTCCACGAGGGCGCGAGTTCAAATCCGGCGGAGGGCGATGGAGTTTTTCGGAATAAAAATCCTTAGTATGGCTTCCTTCCGAAGGGAAGTAATGCCGGTGGTCCCGTGTCGTAGACTTACGTAAAAGAACTTCAAGTCTCATAGAGGTCTCCGAACAAAATTTCTAGTCCTTCACGCCCAATATACAGTGGGACGCTAATGACCATAGTAGTTAAAGAGCGTCCACAATTAAATCTCAATTGTTTTTGGCTGCTTCCAACGCACGGAGGCGTTGGTGCATTTAAACTGAAAGGTCTGTGTACTGGGTGGCTCCTGATGTAATGGTTGTAGAGAAGATCTATAGATATTCCTCGACCCTGTCGATCCTGCTGGAATATTCAGCAGCTCCACACATTGATTCCGTACGGCCGCATGTACGAGCTCTAGTGTAGTTCTTGGTGACTGTTGGCGAATTTGGAGATTGCTGCTGATTCGAGAGATACCTTGTTGATTGTTCCTTGGGTCCCCGTAAGCGGGGAGTTCCGACACCTTCAGCTGCAGTGTTGCAGGCGCTGTGGACCCTGAGCACGCCTGGTACTTCTAACGTTACAAGAAGTACACTGGGCCAAACGTTTGGATTGGGTTGGACTCTGCGGGACTGCTCACGAAGATTGTGGACGTCTGGGGGTTTTCCGCCCCGACAGGGTTGTGAGACAGGTTCTCCCGTAGCGCCCTGAATAGCCGGTAGACAGTTGCTAGATTGCTGTCGGCCCCACTGAGGTTGTTCGGTAGTCATCCCCTTTCTGGGGTTGATGGGCGTAGCTAGCGTATCCACTTCCGCCCTGTAACGGGGGAAATTCTGACGTACCGGCCCAAAGGAAAACTCTCCGGGAGTGGGAATATCACTCGAATGACGCCCAGGGTCATGTGGCGGTCTAGCCTCCTGGTGCCTTATGGTTTTCGGGTGTTGATGGTACTGATCCTGGCCTGTTTTAATGTTTAGCTTCAACACGGATGACGCCTATTCCCACTTTTAAACAATCGTATCACATACGACAGGAAAATCAAACTGCTTGTGATTGGCTTGGGAGTTGGCCAATCATGTGGCTAGAGAATTTTTCCCTAATCACAACTTTCGAACTACCTTTTATTACTAACTCTTCCAGCTGGATATGGTATTACCCCTATGAAAAAACACAGAAGCCTGAAAGCCTTAGGTGGGAATGATGTCGAATGTGGTGTGCGCTGTCCTAATACCTGTCGTTTATTTACTTTCTGAAAGTATGCCAGGATTTATATTATGCTGTTATTTTATCTAATATTTACAATGCAGCTACGTTTTGCCAATGAGTTTCTTTTTTGGGGAAGCTAATAATTCGTTTGAACGCTTCCTGCGCCTGGCGATTGTACAAATTACTATTATTCTAGTTTTCATCACAATTATATAAATTATTTTACTATAAGTAAATGCTTTATTTTAAATCTTAGTAGCTTATCCAATTTATTACAATATTTCACTCGCCACGATCCCTCTGAATTATATTCTAGAAGCCTTTTATCAGCACGGTTCCTCATAATAAAACCGGCCGAAAAAACGGGTCAAGCTATTGATTTTACACCAACAGCTTCACTTCTATATTTTATCACTTGGTTACCATTTTTCACTGCCCGTTATCACAAACTGTATTTTATGTTTTTTCAAGAGTTTTACATGTTATATTTCTGATGTGCAGTTAGCGCGTTTTGCATGTTTTTCAAGCGACACATTTTTCCCCGGAATTGTCATGCTCTGCCTGCAGACGACATATGATAAATTTTGCAGCTCTCGTTGTGGCCTGCTATCACAACCATTCCCATCCTCATAATAAATGCAGGACACAAAAATGTCACAAAATGACCCTTCAGAGAAGCTGTTTTCTGGATCCTGCTTCCCCCACACGCACATTTCCGGAATGGTTTGAGTTCATAAACTGTATAAGCTTTTCCTACACTAGAATGAGTTTTGGTTATCTCCAGCACAGTCAGCTGAAAACCACAGCTTAGCCTAAGCAAAAAAAAGTATAAATGATTTAATTAGAATTCTATTTTCCAACAAGTGATTACCTAACAACTGTATTTTCGTTGCTAATCTCGCATATAATTTGATATATTATTAAAACTTCGACATATTGATAAATAAAACCGAACAAATAATTTCCATTTAATTTCATTGAAAATGCACGTCCTTTCATCAAAAAAAGAAGAAAGCGAGAACAGCACAACTCAAAGACGAAAATTCAAAGGACTAACTAAGGTCCTGTATTCCTCAAGGACGCAATACGAATATTTTAATGAAATTCCCCACTTGAAGCAATTTCGCTACCGTAAGGGTGTTGTTTGGATTAGGTTGGACTCGGCGGGGCAGTGGTTCAGTATACCCACTGGGGATATGAGACGCTTCAAAGTCCTCCGGTACCGCCCTGGAGAGCCGGTAGGCGGCCCGCTAGTGGGCTGTCGGTCCCATCGAAGTTGTTTGTTAGTCTTCCCCTTTTGGGGGGTTGACACGCGTAAGTGGCATATCCCCTTCCACCCTGGAATGAGGGATCAGTTTATTTATTTCAGGCGCCGGCCCACTAAAAAAGTCTTTGGTGGTGGTAGAGCCACTCGGTTAGCGCCCTCCTTCCTGGGTTCAGCAGGAGCTGTTGCTCCTGGGGTTTTTACTTGAAGCAATGCCTTACATGAAAATAGTTGAGTTATTTTTTAGTTATTTATCAGTTATTTCTTAAACCTGGCTGTAACAGTTATGATAAGATATTTATTTGTTTTTTGTAAATGGCCTATGATGCACTATGCAAGCCCAGTTATGTAGTGCAGTGTTCAATTGTGTCAAATAGCCGTTTTCATTAAGTCACAACTTCTGAAATATTCGTTGTATATTCAAATTTTACCAGCTTGAAGTTTGGTGCTTTCTAGCATTTTTTAATATCTGCTGTTGTTTTTACTTTCTCTACCTAAGGTAGATAGGGAAAATATTGTATTTCATAAAAGAATTCGAAATCGAGATATCAGAGGTACACATTTTGAGGTCCCCTGAAACAAAAGAAAAGATTAAAAAATGATGCGCCCACGAGCCTGTTTGTTTGGGTGCGCGTGAAAAGTATAACTATTCATTCATCATTCATTCATTATCTGTTTACCCTCCTCTTATGCAGGACTTACACCCCCCAGGACTTACAAGCGGGTGCCTGGGGTCAGAGGCCCGTCGAGGAGCAGACACTCATGGATCAGACAGAGCATCCAGGATGGGTGATCAGCCCGATGCCTGGTATGGGATGAAGGAAGTAGATGCAACGAAATGTTGGTGAAATGGATGAAAAGAAAGGTGATGATGGAGCATTGGTGGAATGAATGGCGGGGGAAACCGGAGAACCCGGAGAAAACCCGCCCAGATGCCGCTTCGTCCAGCACAAATCCCAAATGCAGGTCCCTGGGATTGAACCCGGGCCGCCTCGGTGGAAGTATAACTAGAAAATGAAAACTCGAATACATAGGAAACTTAGAATTTAAGGTCAGTATCTTTCGAGGATGTAACACGAAGATTTTCAATTCCTAAACTACCCTTTTTATGGAAATCTGACGATCTAAGAGGTTTAAGAATTGTGCATGACATAAACTCTGTATCTGGAATTTTATATGAATATCTCATAAAGTCCTTTCTTTCGGAATGAGTTTTGTTTAATTTTATGTAATTTTTAAACTTAAGGGATAAACCAAAACGTATTCATCAAAATGTATATCTCGTCAACGCATACAATGTACGTGAAATAATTTTTTTTGGGGTATTTTTGCCATTAAATATTTTCGTTGTTATTGACTGGAATTTCAAAACACGTTATCATACACTTTTTTGGAGTGCTAAGTCAAATTTATTGTTGGAAAGTTAGAATCAGACTGAAAAATTCAAACCCTTAGCCGGGAATTGAATTACGGATCTTCCGGTTTCGGTCCGATTGCTTTAAGCATGGCAACTTGCCGGCATGGCAAATTAAATTTCCAAACTGACTCGCATTTGTCCTGGTAAACCACAAGGATATATCAAATTATTTTGAGATGGCATACCCAATATCGACTTACAATCTCCTAAGTTTCATAGTTTAACCAACTATTAGGTCAATCACGGTAATTAATCGTTCTTGCACACAAATCGTGTCTAGGGCAAGGTTGGGAAGATAGAATCAGACTGAAAAATTCATTGCCATAGTCGGGATTTGAACCACGAATCTTCCGGTTTCTGTCTTGGTTGCTGTAATTAACTGAGCTATCATGGCAACATGCCAGCACGACATGTTTACCATTTACCGTGTAACGATGTGTGTGTGTGTGTGTGTGTGTGTGTGTGTGTGTGTGTGTGTGTGTGTGTGTGTAATGTATAATACGGAACCAGAACAACAACAATAAACAGCCAAAATACCTACATAATAAAAATCAGATGTGAAACCTTCACATGACCTTTTCTACGCTCTATTTTCATTAATGGGTATACAAACTATTGTTACTAAAACTTATTTTTCTACCCATTACATTTTATTCGCAATAAGCCTTTGCAGAAATAGCTACATTACACATTTCGTTGTAGATACAAAGGGAACGGCGATAGTCAAATGTTTAGGAGCTGGACGCTATACGCAGACTTAAAATTCCATACTGTTTCCATGGAGTCGTGAGAAACATCTGAAAATCAATGAGACTAAAATAATGGCAAGCATTGAACAATTCTAAACTTTAATAAGGATATCTCAGAAACGGCTTATGGCACAAAAAAAACTTATTTTAAACAAATTCTGTGCTTTAAAGAGATCTACATTTTTTGTGTAGTACGTTTTCGTCTACCACTTAACGTTTACAAATTGTACAAGATTATACAAAACTCCCTCCGAATGAAAAGGACCTCATAAGCTATTCTACGAAAATTCAAAACATACATTTTATTTTTGATGTAAATATCTTTAATATACGTTATTTTAATCAAAATCATTACAGCCATTTTTTAAAAAATCGACAATTTCGAAAAATGTTCCATGTAAAGCCTAGTTTAGAGTGGGGGATTTTGTTGAAAATGTTCGTATTGCATCTTTGGAAGATATTGAATCTAAATACCAAGTTTGGTATTTATTCTACTTTGCGTTTCTAGTTATGCTATTCACAGACACAAACACACACTCACGGACATATTCAAAAATGCTTTATTTGAATTTTTATCGCCTCAAAATGTGTATGTTCCGTAAAATTTCGGTATTAATCTTTGGGTGGAATGCAATGCTTTCCTTACTTCCTATACGTGGTAGGGAATGTAAAAAATCAGATACAAATCAAACGCAGTATATCTCGGTATATAAAGTCCTCCTTCAGGATGAGAAGGTATAGCATTTATATCGTGTGTGTGTTTTTACTTTCTCTACTACGTATAGTAAGTAGAGGAAGTATTGTATTCCACCCAAAATTTCGATTCCGAGATTTCACCGGAAATACATGTTTTGAGACTCACTGAATCCAAAAAAAACATTTTTGGAAGCATGTCCGTGTGTGTGTCTGTCTGTGTGTCTGTGTATCTGTGAACAGCATAACTCAAAAACGAAGAGTCGGATAAACACCAAACTTGGTATTTAGGTTCAGTATCTTTCAGAGATACACACGAAGGTTTTCAAGAAAATCCCCCCACCCCAGACTACCCTTTACATGGAACATTTTTCGAAAATTTTAATTTTCTCAAAAACGGCTCTAACGATTTTGATTAAAATATCATATGTTTAAGATATTGTCATGACAAATAAAATGTATATCTCGAATTTTCTGGGAATGTCTCCAAAAGTATTCTTCATTATGAACGACTTTTTCATAACTGGTAAACCATAAGAGATAGACAAAATTTTACTACACGAAAAATGTAGATCGTGTTAAAATACACAATTTATGTCATATACATTTCTTTTGTTGAGTGAACCGTTTGCGAGATATTGCTTGTTATTCCCTTAAATTTTCCAATACATATACTTTTTCTCAAATTCGTTATTCATTTTTTTTATGTCCTGGACATGCATAGAGAATGGAATGCGCCACACAACAACCAGCGTTAAAATATTTGACTATCGCTTAAAACCTACCATATTCCCCTTGCATCTACAAGAAAATTATCAATAAGATTGACATCTCGATATCTCCATTAACATGAAGCATATGGAGAATAAGCGTTTGTAAAAATAGTTTGTACAAGAGTAGAGAAAGTCATGTGAGTGTAACACATCAGATTTTTATTATGTGTGTTGATTGTTTATTTTTATCGTTTTAGATCTGTATTTGTAGTTTCCCAACCTTGAATTTTTATTGCTATACACATTTTTCACTGTTTATTGCATATTTCTTCCAGTCCATATATAAATATATTTACAGTGTTAATGACATAATATAGGCATGAGTAATAACTAAACTTTATGCGCTGAATAATTAATCCCACAAAAAGCTAGCCAATTCCCTTATAGGAACTTAGAATGGCTCAGAAAAAAAACAATCATATGCATTTTCTTTCCCATTCAGTTCTACCATGTGTTTATTGTGCCCTTTTATAGCCACTTCAAAGCATCCGTTCTGAGATTATATCGTTCAGTTGCGCCGTTTTCCATTCGCGAATGAATTCTGAACAGGCCACTGTAGAGCATTTGAAAACTAATTTGTTGGGCGCTTTTTCTCTCTTTTTGGCTACGGCTTCTATGAGCCAAACTAAATGAGCTTCTCTATATGCTTTACGAGAGCTATCCAAAAACCAAAGTCCTTCTTTTTTCTTGTTTTAACTATTGAGCGTCCTGCCCACTGACGACGACTGAATCAATTACATGATGACGCAGAATAGGGTACAGACCATCAGCCTCAGAATAGGCGAACATTTCTGGAAAAAAACATAAAAGAGGTTTTAAGAAGATTACTTTAACTCAACCATAAGTTTCTTTTGAGGCCGCTAGAAAAAAAGAGTATAAACTAATTCAATCCTGATACCATTAGCAATATAACAGAGCAAACTTAATACATTTATTATAAATCCATTCCCAGTGCATCTCATTAAACTGTTATATTTTAACCATTATCACTACGTTTCAATATCATCAGTGTACCTTTTCACCTTAAACTATCCCCAGTAAACCGATAGAAACTCATAGAAATTACCATATTTGCAAAAGTGAATGCAAAATGACATCGTTTACTGCACCGCTTGAGTAGGTTCCTTTTGTACATTTCTTTTTTACCGGAAGTAAACAGTTTTAAAAAAGAAACGAAACACCATGGAAATATGAAGGATAACTTGAGTCTAAGCTCAAATGCTGGTTGGGTCAACCTACCTGGTTGAAGCTGCCATATCGTGAACGCGCGCGCGATGGTAAGCACATCGTGGCGGAGCCCCTCGACCGGACTTGGGAACAGTAGCCGTGTGGAAGAATAGCCCATTATGTGCATCTTCCCCACTCCAGAGGATTCCGTTGGGAGATCGTGTCGTCCTCCGTGTTGTAGTGGTTACCTTCTAGTTCCGATATCGCGGGTTCAAACCCGGCGGAGGGCGATGGAGTTTTTCGGGCGTAAAATCCTTCACATCCTTCGGAAGGGAAGTAAAGTCGGTGGTCCCGCGTCGTAGTTTTACGGCACATAAATGAAACGCAAGCCTGATGAAGAGGTTTCTGAGCAAAATTTTCAATCTTTTACGCCCAAAACAAAATGGGACGATAAGGACCGTAGTAGTTAAAGAGCGTCCATAAATAAAATATAACTTAATTTAATTTTTAATTTTTGGGACATCGAGTAGGTTCCCTTTCTAGAACATTCAGCTTGGTGTGCGGGACCAATACAATGGGCTGCTCTTGTCTGTGCGTGCAGCTCAATTAAGAAGTCAAGAAGTTAACTGCCGCCAAGAAGTCGTAGGTTTTGGACAGCTAAAGTGGACAGTATGTCGTGAGTTGCCACTCCGCAGTTCAGTTGTTAGTAGTGACTCAGCAGTTCATTTGTGATTCGATGGACCAGTTGTGTTCTGTTCTGTTTACTCTCAAGAGTAAAATTTGTGCTACGCTGGGCACCTAAGTGATACATAAAATGTATTTAGTAACAATTGGTGTTCTCATTTGTTACAATACTTTATTCTTGTTTCTTCTGCTTCTTCGTATGTTCCTAGGCCCACTGCGACTTATTTCATACTAGTATTTATCGTCCAATATAATCTGTACGGCAAAATATTTAACCTTGAAAACTGCTTGTGTTGCATTTGCGGAAATGGTTTAATTATCCACTTCATTGTAGGTACAAGGGGGACAGAAGATACTTATGCGCTACCTTTGGAATTCCATACCCTTTGCAGGACTTCACGTGAAACAAATAAACCGGCCTAAGCACAACAAAACAAAAAAATGAAAGGGATTTGGAAATCGTAACTAATCACAATGAGTGTGACGAAAATGGTTAATACAACAAAGCAGTTGTGACTGCATGTTTAACAAGATTCCAATTTTTAGTCCAGTAAGCTTTTGTCTATCTCTAATCTCCCTCTGTTTATTAAGAATTGTACAAAAATTCATTTAGAACGCAGGAAACTTCGCAGGCTAATCACGAAAAATTCAAGATATGCTTAGTATTAGTCTATACATTTCTTAAACATATTCCATTAATAAAAATCACAGGAGCCAATTTTGAGAAAATCAAAAGTAAAAACAAATGTGTTATACAAGGATACTTTTTTACGCTTTTTCACAATTGAAAGACAGACAGTTTTCTCTAGAATTACACCATTTAGGACAATGACATTTTTACTGCTATTAAGGAAAGTTTTTAAGTATACTGATTATAAAAATATTTAAATTTCGTAAAATAATTTCTTAAAATTATTACCTTCAGTTATAGGTACCAATATTTTTATTGTGTTTTTATAAGTAGCTTAAGATGGCCGATAAACTATTTGTCCATTTCAGGGAGTAATTTAATTTAAAAAAAACGGTAGAAAGAAAATAATTTTTGGTATAATGTTTTTACACTTATATATTTTTTTTCGTAGAAACAATACAAAATAGGATCAAATGCCTTGACCTACTAAATGCAACTAAACATTCTGTACAACGACAAAACGTTTTATGCTTCTAAATTAAATAAATTTTGAGTAAAAGTCTACCTGAAGTTTAAAAAATAAAACTTACGAGAAATGGCAGAAAACAACAGTGTGAGCAAATTGTTACATGCGAGTATACTATAGCATTTCTGGACCATAGCCCTTTAAAGGTCTATATAACAAAGGATTTACATAGGTATGTTCCTTGTACCATTTGTAATTGATTACAATAAAAAACAAGAAATCAGTTTTTTGAATTTAAATCTCTACCAGGTAACCATAAACGGTATTTGTATGGGAATTTTCTGAAAAAATTTTAATGTCACATCTGTGAAAGATTTTGAATTATGATGTTCACAAGACTTACATACACACGCGCGCGCGGAGCTGTTTCTAAAAGCAATTTTTTTCTGAATTCAGAGGGGCTCGAAATGGGCTTCCGGAAAAATCTCGATACATAATTTTTGTGTGGAATGCAAACAAACGGGACCAAACCATGGAGATCATTTGATAATTGCTGTTAAGCAGCATGCAAAAGTAGGCGAGTCAACTGCCGCTTATTTTGCGGTTTTATGTAACAGGAAGTTTGCGGTTTAAATGAAAACATCTGTCGTAAATACTGAGATTTATATCTCCCTAGGAATATCTTAAATGAATACTATTGATTCCAATTATTGATGGCTCATCTCTAATAACAAGTGTGCCCTAAAATATATTTATCCCCTAAATTACTTCTCTCAGTCCAGGCATGGGCTGTCCTGTCTCCTGTCCGATGTTGTTGTGGTTTTTAATGCCCGTTGCTCGCGGCTTACCTTTCTGCAGCCTCCGCGTCGAATCCAGATGTTCGAAGTATGCTGGTTCTCTGCATTTTTTTATCCTCGGCTAGCTGAAGTCATTTCTAGAATATGTGAGAGCATGGACTTTACCTTGGTAAAGGAAACGTAGATCTCGGGTGTGTTAAAGGAGAGAAAATAGACGTGCTTTAGTTACTAAAAGACGACACTGCAGTTTCTTTTATTTAGCTACTTATGGTGGTACACAACACTGGTATTGTCGCCGTTAAAACACTTCCACTGCTGTTGAAACACGGCGCTGATATGACGCGAAGTTTATATACTTATTAGATCTCTTTACGCATAACGATTCTTAGGTGTGTTGCGAAAACTGTCTTAATTCACTTTTGGCGCGGTATCTCTAAAATATCCTGCAGCATCTCTCTCTGCCTGTAGTTTAGAAAAATGACCCTGATTTTGATCCTAGCAGATCTATTTATAGTTGCAGGCTTCTTGGGCTGCTTCATTTCCTATTGGTGCATTTTTAGCGCCCCTCAACGCGTCCCACTATTTCATATAAATTCAGAGAGATCTCATTCGTCCAATTTTAACATAAATTGCGGCTTTTCCTAATTTTACCGTTAAGCGTGTTGTCTCCCTCACTCTGGTCACGGCGAATTATCGTACAAAGGAACAAAAGCTCTACGCCCTCGCTGTACGAACAATGCGTTTGCTACCAGGGAGACATCGTAAAACTGGACTTTTTGCTTCGAAGACACTTTTCCTGCAGCTAAAATATCTCGTCGTGGACAGTATTTTCACATAGCGCTTAAATTATTTACATTAAACAATTTATAACTCCTCTAATATTAGTAACCTAAATACAGACATATTGTTAAATCACCCTTCTTAAGCTACACAGGCAGTAAAAGAAAAGGATTTCTACATAGCATAATTTAACCTCACTAAAAATTAATTAATCAAATTATTAATAATTACATAACTCGGGCTCGGCCTAGAGTTGCCGTTTCAATGCGCAGTGGTTTATGTCGGTAAGGAAATGCTAAACTTCCTGTGTGGCAGAGGAGGTTTAGCCTAGTCTCCCATTCCTTACCTAATTCTAGCACTCCAATTAAAATTTGACTTACTCCCACGTTTCCTTTGCCCCTGAGCCTCCTGATTATATGTTGTATGACAGAACACCTTTATGAGACGGACTCCTCCAGAGGCTGATGTGAACCATCGTTGTGAAACATGTCTTCCAACCACTCAGTTGAAATGTTTTCGTACTCTTCCCCTTTCACTACTCACCTAGGCCTGATTTTTCTCCATAGGATGTGTGTCTGACTTGACCCTAGACCAATAACAGACTGCGTCACCGCTGGAATACAGATGATAGGAGTTCCTGCCAACATTAAATAAAGAAAAACACAATAGGAAACCATAAAGAAAAATACAATAGGAAACCAAAAACATAAACAGGTTTGCGTGCACTCGACTACATAATAACAAGTGTACGTTGCGAATTGGCAATTATTTCATCCATGTAAACAATCTCTGCCAGTTGCTAAGTAGCTCAATGGGAACCTAGCATGCATAAGAAGAATAATTGCGTTATAAGCTTTCTTATGGGCGGAAGATTAACGTCCCTTTTAACTACCTAGGTTTGCGCAGATGCTGAATAAAATGGATCAAATAAGATTACAGTGAGTCCGGTTTTTGCTTTACTGTTGTTTCTGGGCATTACTAGAAACCCTCAGTTAAATTCCTCCAAACGAGAAACAAAGTCGGGCCCCACGTTTTAAAATACAGACTCGTTAACCTCCACTATAGTAGGAGGTGGAATATAAACAATTCATACATGTTGGAGTAACTTACTTTATAATGATGTTAAAATCCAAAGCAAACGTAATACTTTTATTTAATATTTAACTTGTATTGATTTGTTTTATCTGTTACTAAACCCAGTACTATTCAGTATTTGGATATAATATGAACCTAAAAGATAATGTTCGGCAACTTTATATTGGTTTGAAAGTTATTCGTTGTAAACAATTTATCTGTTAAAACAATTACTACCTTACAGAACTAGGGGCCAAGGAATAAACGACATACTCGTGAAATTCCTCATTATTGCACAGTTACTTAAAAGTAATACACTTGCTTTAATAAAAATTTCTTTGAAGCAGTACAGAAACGATAGGAACTAATCAATACGGTTTACCTGGACAAACCCCATTTGTTATCGTTTCTAGGGTACTTCATGACTTCAATTTTATTGGCTGGTGGTGTCACCTTGTAGGTGTTTGTGCTGTATATCGCACAACTATTACCTGTGCTAATTCTGTCAACTCACTGGTAAATTAAGAATAGGTATGAGTGAGGAATGGAGACCGTGTAAATCTTTCGCGAGGCTAATTGCGAATATACAGTTAATGTCTGTTTGGGAATGCTCTTGAATATGAGTAAATTCTCAAGAAGTTAGCATTTTAGCCTCAAACATCAACTATAGTGTTTCCTAGCTATTTACGTGCTCTTAAACAGGCAAGCTATAGCCCCCTTCCTCCTTCAACGCACTAAGGGTGAAGGAGGTGCTGCGGATATTTTAAGACACGCCCTATTAACGCCCTTAGAGACGATCAGAAATCGGATGTAGATTATCTCATGTGGGATGTGTTCAATTTAATGCTAATAGTTAAATGGGGAAATTACCGAACTTTCATTATGATTGAAATTTTAGAAAATAAACAATATCATTACTAGTTATGTTCTTCATTTTGTATGTTTGAAACCCCAAAAGTGGCATTACACTTAAGAATTATATTCTACAAAGGGTAGGGTTCAATTAGACACCAGTGTTTTAGACAGTGTTAATGTAACCCCTTCTGCACTATCGTAGTGTCTATCCGAGCGAGATGCTCAAGTGCAATGTGCGTGTCTCGCATTCGGGAAGTCCCCGGGTCGATTTCCCTCTGGCCGGCCCCTCTGACCATGGTTTTTGCATGGTTTCCCAGGATCGGTAGACGAATGTTGTCGAGTTCCTCTTCTACTACGAATTTCCTGTCGATTTTTATTTCTATCAATTTCACCTCATTTGTTTAGAAATGTAGGACGAGTGAAGGCGGTTGGTATGATGCGACGGGACGGTGTAGTTTGTGCTGTGGAAATATTTCTGCCTGGCGCTTGGAGGGAATGTTGGAGTCCTCCTTCCTTGGAACTGTCTCGTCTATTCCTGGGACCCCCAGGTTGCGGCTGGCTAAATCAGGGCTTGCCGGCGTTAGGATTCGTGTCATGTCGGAATCCTTGCTATAGTGGTTTCACTTTGACGAGTCCGGTCAAGGTTGAAGTAGGTAGTTTGTATTGAAGGAGTTGTATTATAGTTCAACTTTTGGGGAGCCGAACTTGTAGTAGTTGCAACCGCACGTATAGTAAATAGTTTCCGGTAGTCTTCGCCCCAAATGTATTTTTACTGTTTCTTTTTAAATATTATTATTTATGTTTGCCTCGGCTGCGTCAGTATTTGTTAGAGACACGTTTCTCTTGGGCAGGGTTGTGATATGACAAGAATGTAGGCTTACACAGATTTTAAGTTTTAATTCACTCCGTTTTATTAATCCTTGACACAAATTAAGTAGCAGTTCACTGATATCGAGAGCTGTGAGATTGTTTTATTTAATACTTGCACTTTTTAACACGTATACTTATTTTTCGTCTCACACGAATACGTATTATATTTCACTAGAGGACGCATCTTGCATCCGGTTACTATCACGGTCTGCAGGAAACTGACTAGATTTCAACCGTCTAAACTTGTAAATCTCTGTATTTCAAGTTTCTGATTGGCTAATCCTACTCCAATAGAATACCTGCATTTAACTTAAGATTTTTCTGGCTGTTGATTGGCTATTTTTAAATTTACATTATTGCTGCTCTAATAATGACTAGTAGTATTAAAACTTCCTTACTCATTATTGCCTCAAGGTTACCTCATTGTTAGCAACGTTTAACTTATTATTCTCACAGCTCCTACGTTATTAAATGACATAATGAATTCACATAACAATATTAGTAATAATTTATTACACATGGATACAATAACATAAGCATATGCAATGACTGTTACATACATTTTACAAATTATTACACACATATTGCTTCAAGGCGGGCTGTTATTGAATTTATATATTATATAATTTGACTGAAATTATTTGTGTTAAAAAAATACTGCCTCAAGGTCACGCATGGTAACCCCCACTCTCGCTCTATATATCTGTCTCTTTCTACAGTATCCTTCCTCAAAGCTTGGGACAAAAATATTCTACTGCCTCAACAACACTACTGCTACTGCAAAAGAGGAACTGACTGAGTGAGGGCAATTGCAAAGCGGGGTACATGGCCTGGGTGGACTAGCAAAAATGAAAACACTATCGTCATCTGGATCTGGTGACCCTTCGAGTCTTCTCCTCTTCATCCTTTCCTCACAGAGGTCACGTTGAGCACAAAGGTTCCACTATGGTTTACATGGGATCCTGTGCTCCTGCTCCAGTTACTGGAGGACTCTCCGTGTGACTACTCCTAACAATAGTTTACACTCGAATGCCATTTTGGAGCAGACATGTCCGCACTTCTAACCCGTTCTCCATTATCAGCATCATATATAGACAGTTGGGTAGTACCTAAAACTAAAAAACATTGCTGTTCCTCTTAATACATAGCAGACAAAGCCGCATATAGTCCTAGAGTTGCGTTTTAGCACACATGCAATTTTTTGTTTCTAATTATTCATTTACGCTCTATATTTACTCTTAGGAGTAATTAATAACGGAAATACAATACATCTCAATAAATCGGAAAGGCACATTTTGGAAAATCCAAATGATTTATCGTAACATAAATGATTAGAAACACATATTCAGAAAATATGATTAGTTGCAGAATTTTAGCATACTTTGCAGAAATTTAGCATCTATTGTTGCAAAAAAAGAAAACAAAGAAGAAAAAATCTGATCTGATGTGTTACATTCACGTGACTTTCTCTGCCTCAATCGTTTATTAATGGATATACAAGCTATTCTTATAAAGCTGTTTTTCTGTCTGCTTCAATTTTAATCGAGATAAATCTCTCCAGAAATAACTAAATTATACATTTCGTTACACATACAAAGGGAACAGCCATGTACAGTCAGATGTTTACGAACTTGACACTATACGCTGCCTTAAAATTCAATTCTGTTTCCATGCAATCGCCAGAAACAACTGAAAATCCATCAATGACAAAGTATTGAACAAATGGAACAATTAATAACAGATGTGTCGGAAATGGCTGTTGCCACAAAAAAATTATTTGAAATAAATTGTGTGCCTTAAAAAGATTTATATTTTTTGTGTAGTACGTTTTTGTCTATCGCTTAACGTTTACCATTTATACAAAATTATACAAAATACCTTCCAAAGAAAGAGATCTTCCAGGCTATTCCCAGAAAATTCAACCAAATTCAACATATACTTACGTTTTAATTTCGAAGTAAATATATTTGATATATGGTTATATTAATGAAGATCATTAGAACTATTTTAGAGAAAACAAAATTTCTTTTAAATTTTCCATGTAAAGGGTACTTTGCTGAGAAGGAATTTTCTTGAAAAGCTTCGTGTTGCATTTTTGGAAAATACCGAACTTGAATACCAACTTTGATATTTATCCGACTTTCGTTTTTGAGTTCAACACATACACAAGCACACACACAGACGGAAGAATTTTTCTAAAATGTTCTTTTTTATATTCAGAGGTCCTCAAAACATGCATTTCCTATAAAATATCGGTATTGCATTTTTGGGTGGAATGCAATACCTTAACCAGCTACGATGTTCGTGGTAGAAAAAGTAAGAAGGCATTGTTCAGAAAAAGGTCAGTCTGCAGGCAGTAGTCAACAGCATACCCAAATCAAAAACGAAATCGAATGAATATCAAACTGTACATTTAAATTCAGAAACTTCTAGTCCCTGTTGCGTCGTTACTTTTTCAAATCAGCTGTAACGATTTGTTTAAAATAGCATGACTTTAACACACTTATATCTCTTATAAAATGACCATATTTTACTTTCTCTACTACGTATAGTAAGTAGGGGAAGTATTGTATTCCACCCAAAAATTCGATACCGAGATTTCACCGGAAATATATGTTTTGAGACAACCTGAATCCAAAAAAAAAGCATTTAGTTTAATACTTGCACTTTATTAACGCGCATACTTATTTTACGATCTACACGAATACGTAATATTTCTTTAGAGAACACATCTTCCATCTGGTCACTATGAAGGTCTGCAGGCAACTGAACATATTTCAACCATCCAAACCCGTAAGCTTCTGTATTTGAAGTCTCTGATTGGCTAATCCTAGTCCAATAGAATACCTGCATTTAATTAAAGCTTTTTCTGGCTGTTGATTGGCTATTTTTAAACTGTCACAAAATTTATATTATCGTTGCTCTAATCATGACTAGTAACATTCAATCTCTCAAACTCATTATTGCCTCAAGGTTACCTCATTGTTACCTCATTGTTAGCAACTTTAAACTTATTATTCTCACAGCTCTTACATTATTAAATTACATAATGCATTCGTATAACATTATTGAACATGTTTACAATAATATAAGCATATGCAATGGCTGTTACATACATTTTTACAAATTATTACATTCATATTGTTTCAAGGCGGGCTGTTATTGAATTTATATACTATGTAATTTAATTGAAATTATTCAAGTGTTAAAAATACTGCCTCAACCTGTGGGTGTCAGAGTTGACTGCTGACCACCTCACAGCAGAAATCTATAGAAGTTGCCAAGATGATGTTTCTGAGATAAGTGTCAGGTTACAGACTCTTGGAGAGAAAAAGAATCGAAATGTAATAATAATTGAATACAGACAAAAATGGCAGGATCGTGTAAACAGAATGAAGATCGAACACCACAAATAATAAGAAATTACAAACCCATACCCAGAAGGAATGTTGGCAGAACGCGAATGAGGTGAATAGATGAGTTTTCTTGAAGACGAACAAGATTCATGATGATGTTCCATACCGAGTAAAAAGCTGCTTAAATGAACGTACTATTCATATTTAAAATTGTACTAACTACTCTTAAGTGAGCATATGAAACAATATATTGTCCAAATTGTTGTGATGTTAAAATAACAGTAGACGGGCACAAAGTTAATTACAACACTTCATCTGTTGCAGCTTGTGTAAATGGAAAACCCTCACCCTACCTCTTCTCTAACACAAGGTGGAAATCGATTCTCTAACTTAGTTTCTCATCGAATTCACGTAATAGAATTAAATCCAAGTGATTTCCTTTCAATAGTACAGCTGATTCACAGGAAAGGGTTGTACCACATCTCTCGTAATTCAGTTACATCTGTAGCTCACATCAGCGTGCTGTTCCAAACATTCCCTTTTTAAAATGCCATGACAGAAACGAGATAAAGCATGAAAAGCTAGAAACAAAAAATAATAATAAAAAAAACAGGTCACGTTTGTTAACGAATAGTTTAATATGCGTGCTATATCGAAAAGTATAACAAATGGCTAAAGGACATAAAAGGTTTTGCAACGAAATTAAAAATATGATCAACCCTCCCACAAAGCATTCAACTGAAAATGTTCCCAATGGAAATTATTTTCTATACATCTCTGTACCTAATATCTGATGGATTCTATATTTGCTTCCAACTGTATTTCATTGATTAATTCGCAAAATCAAAAATTTAAAAACAAGAACGGTTGTCATTTACAATAAATATACTCCTAGGAATAAGGAAAGCAACAAGGGTCAACACATTTAGCTAATAAGCATAAGATGCAAAATTATAATAAGTGAAGTATTTAAAATTTGCTGGAAAACAGGTATGTTTTAACGAACTTGAAAGGCAGAGTGACTACATTAAGTAGTTTTAGTTAACTTTATTTAAGTCACAATTGAATTACCGTACGTTGATAAGATGGGTCCAGTAAATGAACGTTTACAAAACACTTCCTACTTTAGTAGATATTAACGAAACAAGCATTTACATATTTATGTTAACTGAAAAGGAATAATACCAATTTCCTTCCATTTTAACCGAAAGAATTGTTTACTTTTATGAAAGAATGCCTCACAATCTTGCGTTCTGCTTGTAGCATTTCTACAATATTGTAATTTCCCCTGATATTTCAAGTTAATTTCACCAAAGCTTGGACAGCTCTCTGTGTATGAGTATGCAACGTACAGTCAACTGCATGGAATCATGCCGATATAATGCGCATGTTGGTAAGAAAGTACAAAAACCATTTGCCACTCCCAGTTCTCACCCCTAACCTGCTTCTAGCACTCCACTTATTCATATTGGTGCTCTTATTGCCTCTTTTACTTTGCTCCTGAACCTGAAAGCCACCTATATTTATAGGTTAATGTTTGTGTGCCAGACATTTGATATTGAACCAATACGAGACGGACTCATCCAGGGGCTGATGTGGATCGTCGTTGCGAAGCATGCCTTCCAGCCACTCATGTGAAATTTTACTGTACTCCTCACTTTCACCGCTCACCTGCCTGGTTTTTATTTATAGGCTCGCTAATGAGTGTGTGGCGGACTTGAACACAGATAATAAGGCGTTTCTGCCAATATTAAATAAAGAAAAACAAAAGTATCGACATGTTTCCGTACAGTCGACTCCGCATATCCTGTGATGTTTTGAAAACAGACGTAAAAGCTTCTTATTGAATGTAAATAAAAGGTATAAAATACAAACATGTGTCTGTTCCTCATACTTGAATACCGATCAGAAGAATGGCATTTCTCGCGAAACCAAAGACAAAAAAGACTCAGATATATAACTCTGTTACGCACATAGAAAAGGTAACGCAAAATTGGTATAACTATTTAAATATTTATCATATCCAAATTTTCCAAATAACAAAGCATTCCATGAACAATGCACTATTAAACTTTGGTCCCATGTAATGTTTATTTGCACGTAAGAGAAGCTCTTAACTTGAAAGAAAAGGTTACTGATCAAATATTTAGGCCATTTCACTCCCGCAGTGTCCCGCTTTTCTCCCGTGGCGCTATCTATGGGCGGTGGACTAATCGCCTGCTATCGTGTGCGCCTAATGTTGGAATCAGTGAATAGAAATTTGCCTGATTATAAGTACACAAACGGCATGACCGGAAAACTATGTATGAAGGGTATTTCGATATTTTGAATTCCTATTCCATTTATACTTACCTACTTACTTTAATCAAAAGTAATTGTGCGCAATATAATCTACTCTTTATTTGGAACCTTAGTTATGTAATATACCAAGTTCCAGTAACTCATTCAGTCGTACTTAAATGAAAACTAAAGAAACGCGCATACACACGCACGCATTCTAAAAAATCGATTTTTGTTTAGAGGTAGTCCATTTCATTTTTTAAAATCAAAAGTTATCATAAAAAGCTTTGTTATAGCTTTATGTTGTGTATACATTTATTCCTTACGTCATATTATATCCCTCCATTTTCAAATAAAAATACTCAAATTCTCCTAATAACCATAACATAAAACACCATTTCAGAGGTCGAGAGTACAATCTCGTTTGGGGTGAGTTGCTGAATAAGGTCTAAGGTTAGCTGAATATGTCCACTCTGTCTTTATTGCCGTAAACAAACCAGTGGTTCATTACGCACTTGTAAAGTTATGAATCGCGGTGAGGCTCGAAATGGATCCTAGCTTCTGGATAGCACTCATTGTGTTCCAGTTCTGCGTACCTGGCCGATACATCTTTCGGGTAACTTGTGTTTGCGACTTGAAACAGTTGATATTTATTTAACTTAAGCAGCTTTTAAACATGAAGCAGATTATGCAGTATCATGAAAAAAAAGAACACCATTCGAAGGAATATTGTAGCGTACCCCATCGTGATACGATACTTAAAGCGTCATAAGCTCAGGAATTTAGAATTATCTAGCGAGAGTTTACACATAAAAAATAATACTGGCTAGAGCAATTAAAAATTTACTTTAAATGGAATTACTATTTTTCACATGCTTATTTAGATACGCTGAAATGCAATTTGTTACCTGGATTATTTCTAGGCCCCTTCTTGGAGAGAAACTAAAATAAAAATTACACAGCCGCCTAGCTCATATGGCTTATTTTCTTCTCTGCGCTCTAAGCCCAACTGCCTCTCCGTAACGGTCACTAGCTCTCTCTAGCCTCCGTCAATGCACAGTATGTTGCCACGCATTCGGAGGAACTTTGAGAGCGCGCAACGGTCACGTATACTTTATATTTAAAGTAAATTCACCCACATTCATTACTATAACAGTTATATTTTAAAGTTGTATCTTTAACCCTTATGCCAGCAATCATTACTCGGTTTGTCAATATAATTTATTAACTTTCTATAGAATTAAAAATGAAACTTGCACAGAACAGAATTACTGGTACGTACCCTTGTTATTTATTGCATGAAAATTTTAACATAGCCGCAAGAATATTATCCTCGATTGGTTCAACGACGCTTTGTCCCCCTCAATGTTTCTCCAATTTTGTCACCTTTCATAGACTTTAAAGACCCTCCAAGAATAAATTAAACTCAAAGGTGATGTAAGTATGCACATTCGCTTTCCTGTTATCTAATATACACCTTTTGAACATAAATATTACCCGAGAACATACGCGTTATCATTTAATTTTGGGAAATTTAAACATGTGTATAAAATTGGAGAGTCACAATATATAACAAATATATTTAACCAATAATTTTGGCTAGATATTTACAAGCTTTGTTGTTTAGTTAAATAATAATTTACATTTTATGGTTTTCATTGTGGATGGTCCTTAAGATATTCAAGTCTTTAAATTACAAGAAGTAGGGGACAGAAATTTCAGGTAGTTTGTATTCGCAATATGAGTCAATTTTTTATTTTTGACAAGCGCAATAATGGTGCATTTTTGGATGGAGATCCATAATAATTTAGAAACTGTTTAACCTGACTTTTTGCTGTTGCCCTTTCTGTGCGCCTAGCACGCGATGGAAGAGAAAAAGCAATAAAAGCAAAATCTAAATGCCAAGGAAACGCCTCTCTCTTTTGCTGTAACGTATTTTTATTCATAACAAATCACCACCACCACCATTACAATTATCATCAACAAAATAATTCGCAAATTTCATCTCAAACTTCAACTTGTAGTTTTCTAGATCTTTCCATCTCTGTTTCCTCTAGTGTATAGGTCATTATTATTGCAGAAATAAGCGTTGTTATTATTATTATTTCTAAGTATTTTCATATCTAGTCGATTCTGCCACTGTGTCATTT
Organism: Deroplatys truncata; assembly: GCA_030765065.1. Taxonomy (NCBI): domain Eukaryota; kingdom Metazoa; phylum Arthropoda; class Insecta; order Mantodea; family Mantidae; genus Deroplatys; species Deroplatys truncata. The sequence continues at coordinate 48,626,945 of CM060987.1, forward strand.
GTCACTATAAATATTCAAAAAAGTACCTGATTTCTTCGTTTATACATTTGTTCTAAATAAATAATAAAATCATTAAACAATCATAAGTTCGTTTCAGAGCTATTAAAATACTTCTGAATCATTTCATATTACGCTTGTGGTGTACCTGTATCGTAATTAGCAGGATCGTAGTTCGAATCTCGGTTAGGTTCAACTGCCAAGATGAGGTGCTTTCCAAGTTTATTCCTTACTATAGGAACACAAATTCAGGTTAACTAGCAGGTCTATGGATATGGTTTTATTTAAGCATTGTTTTATACACTCATTGAACATCGTAATGCCCTGTTGGGTTATGTAACCTTTAACTTTTAAAAAATCGAATAATTTATGAAAGTTAATTTTATACCTTTACTTGTTACTTCATTCTGTTTTAAAACCTGGGTAGGAAAAACTTGGGATGGTTACTAGAGGCTACTTGTAACTCCCTCAAAACTCCAATGCTGCTTGAACAGAAAGTATATCAACAGCAATATATCTACTCATGGAAAACTCCGAATACATTTGATCACCTTGTAGAAGCTCTATGTATGTAGCACGTAAAAGTTCGCTATCACAAGCTGAAATGGTCCTTTTCATTGACGATTGGTAATCTTTAGATGCTACTCTTTTTCTGTACACCTCTACAGAACGTTTGATCTTTACCCATGAGGAAGTGAAGCAGTACTGAAGGGAAGCTCCATTAGCTGGATTAATGGCAGGACTGGATCAACTTTCAACATAACTACATATAGGTGGAGAAACACTAATGCATTAAAGTAATTGATGCAGACTCAGAATTCCTATTTCCATGCAAAAAGCGTCTGCTTTCGATATAACTTAAGTAAGCATTAAATTGGTTGCAACTGTATTGCCACAGGAGTGGAGGGGGTAGGAAGATATGAGTAGTATGAAAAATAGGTTGTGTTTATTTTTGTATGCTTATAGAAGAATATGCTACTCTGCTCGCGTTATTGCGTTTGAGGCAGTATTTTATATCACAACACTGTGAATGCACTGGAAGGTATAAGGAGTAGTATGAAATGATTTGAGATGTTTGTTAATTATAAGCATTGTTAGGAAATAAGTTTACACGGCCTCACTGAAACTGACAATAGGCGCGGGTAACAATGAGCGAGGGGGTGAGTTGTTTATCAATTATAAGAGACAAACAAATGACGTCAGAGTAGCGCGCTTTTCTTTAGAAATGGAGGGAATATCTTCCCTAGAGCACATGTGTTCGTAATTTTGATTGGATATAAAAATAGACGCTAATGTTGGCGCGCTTTATTAACCAATAGCAGCTGGATTATAATCTTTCGGCATATCGGGGTGTGGGAGTATAAATTCCGTGCTAAAGACGGGTAACGCACAGTCCAACAGAATCATTCACGCGTTACACATCGCATACTTCAACAGAATCATTCACGGGTTACACGTCGCGCAGTTTAAGAGAATCATTCGCGGGTTACACGTCACACAGTTCAACAGAATCATTCTCGGGTTACATGTCGCGCAGTTTAAGGGAATCATTCGCGGGTTACACGTCACACAGTTCAACAGAATTATTCACGGGTTACACGTCGCGCAGTTTAAGAGAATCATTCGCGGGTTACACGTCACACAGTTCAACAGAATCATTCACCGGTTACACGTCGCGCAGTTCTACAGAATCTTTCGCGTCGTAAAGTTAGTTACAAAAATGTGAAATACGCGAATTAATAATGTGCGGCAAATAAGTGATTATAGTTACATTCGAAAATATAACAGTTTCAGTCGGGCGAGTATTAAGAGTAATTATGTGAAATTAATTAATTGTGACGCAATAAAAGTGTAAAAACAAATTCTTTTATCAGTGTTATCTTTTAGTAACAACTCCTTTCCATTTACACACCCTCTTTAAGAGATTTGCTCGACTTGTAATAATAGCTAGCCGGAGGACAAAGAACCCAAAATTCAAACTAGTAATACAATAGCAGGCGCTCAGCAAATAAGATAACACGAAAGTTACCACGACACGATAAATGCGAATATTCTTCTTTCTCCTCCCACTTTCTCACTCTCTCCCTTTCTCAATACCCCCACTCTATTCCCTCTCTCCTTTTACATTACTTCATCTTCATCTAACTCTCTTCGTTCTCGCTCTCTCTGTCTTCATTTCTGTCTCCTTTCTTTGACTTATCTCCATATCTTCCTCTCTCTCTGTGTAACACATATGTTATAGAGCGTTTTTAAAACTGTCAATAGGAAATAAATCAAATGCAAAAATGTAACAGTTCACAACATTTAGTTTCTTTAGCTTGCAATAGAATTGGAATTATACGGACAATGTATTTCGCTGTAGCAGGTTTGTATACACGGATGGCACTAAATAAAAACTGGTATAACTCCTTAAATCTTTATCCCAAAGACATGTTGTATACAATAAATTTTGTCAGAACTAATATGTTATAAACTTTCGTGGTTCAACTTGTTTAAAAACATGTACATTAAGCTGGATAATTGTATTGCTTGATGTTTCGGCGTAGTGAATAGGGGAAAGTAGTTAAAATTCCATAGTCTATTTTCTAAGTAGGAATGCACTATAGCAAGTTTCATATTAATCTTTTCTGCTGTCCTTGCTCAAAAGTTTAAAAAGGAAATACATAAAAATTCTATTTTTATCTCAAAGCCAATTTTACTTATGTTAATATCAATTATCAATCCAAAAACGGAAATTTACCCCAAAACGTCAATTATACCCAACTGCTTATCCGACGTTGAATATATGTATGTTTTGTTTAAATGTAGTATAAGGAATTGTATACTAAGGAATTGTATGTGTTTTCATGTTTGATATTTTATTTAATTTATTACGTGTCCTGTAATACATCACCAAAATGCTAAGTTAGGCTTTACACACGCAACATAAATATTGGTCGCCTCATTCTAATAACATTTACGTGATTTCTTCTTTTTTCTGGATGAGTAGGCAATTATTGATATGGATACGCAATTGGAGGTGGCTGACTTTAAGGATGCAAGGTATCACATAATTGTCTTATTTTATATGTATGTGTGAGAAGCTTTAGGGTTAAATAGTAGAGGTTTTTAAGTAAAGAGTTTAAAATTAAGAACTACCGTAAGATTTTGAACGTCCTAAGCATAATTGTCGAAATTTTCGTCAGAATCTATCGAAAATATTAACTTCTTATTTATGTGGTTAAACATAATTATGCATACGTTTTGTCCAGATCAGTATTAATGTTTATGCAGGAGGTTGAAAATAAGGAGCTAGTTTTTGAAAGCACATGACCACCTGTGACTTTGCCGGGTTTTAAAGTACAATTACTCAAAATGTTGTCAGAATCGGTGCATGCTTGCAAATAAGGGGTTGAATTTATGTGTTAAGGTCATTTTTGGAAATTGTAATGCAGCCTGTCATTTTCGCCTGGTTCTAAAGCGTAATTGCGAAAACGTTCTACATATAAGGGTCAAAGAGAGGAAATCTGTAATGACTTCAAAATAAGGATAGATGTAGGTTTTGTGGGAGCCTATATTTTAACTGGGAGCGTAAGATTTTGAAGTTTGATCCAGTTTGGTAAACTTTTGCAGACTTAAGTTGTAACGCTTGAACATACACATACATAAATAGACATTATTTTTTAAAGTTGTTGGGGTAGCCTATGACTTTCGCGTATTCCTGTAGCACAAGTACAGAAATTTAGGTTCCAAATGATCGAATGTTCTATATAAGTTTCAGGGGAGTTACTGACATTTTCGAGGCATTAAGTGATTGCAATTAAGGGTTGGAGTAGTTTTTGGAAGTTTGGATAAAACTTAGAACATAAAAAAGTTAAACGGTGAAGCTATGAACACAAAACCACCCTTAAGTGCCCTGTTCTATTTTAAAAGTCTTATATTGTCTGTGACAACCCGGAAAACATTATTTTCAGTGGTGAAGGAAATATTAAAATCTCTTTTGTGATTACCCTGTAAAAACCTTTTCTGTGTTTACAACATTTGTTTTCATAGATTTAGAGCAAGTTAATAATCAGTTTCCTCCATTTAGTGTTTTTATGTTACAAAAAAAGTATATTAGTGTATAGAAATCCGGAAAAATATAATTGCAAAGAAGAAAAAAAGAATGTGTACTACTCAGGATTACAATTTGATTGTGATTCAAACCATATATGCTCAGAGCACAACAGAGCTCTTAATGAAAACCAGTGTCTAACTACTTTGAAAGTGTGGCATGACGTCAATAGTCTAGCAGTTGAGCATAGAATTCAATCTGCTTAGACATCCGCAGACGCGTATAACTCGCGTGTCGGAGAAGTTGCCTAGCAAGCACGGCGTTCAGCTTCAAAGAACCTTCCACGTAGTAGCAACAATTCGCGGTCTGTACGGCATGTGTCCTACTATACTTGAATTAACGTAACTTCTCAATTCTGACAGTTGCTCTCCAGCCATGTGTGTTTCAGCTACGCCACGCGTAAAACATGCGGTGTTGTCGACTCGTCCGTCCGCCAGTCGTGTCGAGTGGAAGAGGAGAGGAGAGCTAAACAAAGATAAAAGTTCTTCGTTGTGGCTGACGAAATGACGTAATTTTTAAATAATATACTACACTAAACATCTCTATATGAGAATAAGCGCATATTAAATATTAGTAGTTTTAATACCTCTTCAGCCTGTATTATTTTATTCTAGCGCTTGTCTTCCATTTTGTATCTTTTAAATTCCTTTGCGTGATGCTTTAAATGTCCGTACGTAATATTATATTACCTATATAGAACAAAGCTTTTAAGCGATTTTTTTCGCTTTCACTTTCATTATATTTCTAAAATTCCAAAATGCACTACTCCACAAACTTTTTAATACTATTGCGAAACTTTCAGATAGTAGATTATTCAAGTTAGTACCATATTTACTCTTATTTTTACTGTTATGTTTATTTTAACTCTCAATTAGATAAGACAAACTTTGCATTTAAAAGTGTGAAGTAATTTGTGTTCTTTCATAATAATAATTCTTTTTTTATAAAAACTATACATATGGCGACGAATAGCATCTACTTGAAGGCACCTAGATATATAATAATTTTTGACGATGTCGGATTTTTCCTGGGGTTTCTAATTTTACTTTTGAAGATCTAGACTGTGATTTCTCAGCTTATTCATATTTTGTTTCTTCTTCTTTCCTTATTTTGACAACAGTACTTCACCTGTCCTATCTATGACTTTATTTACATCAATCATTGGTCCACCGTTTTTTCTTTCCAGTTCGAAATATCCCTTAAAGCACGTACTATCTTACGAGCTTGGGCCCGAATTGCAGTACCTTGTCCAAGCTTAGCGTACATTTTCTTTGGGGAAGGAGTTTGTGGTCTTCCCTTACACTTTTGCTCGGGATCAGGCACACAGAAATTTCAGCACAGGATATATTTTAAAATATTATAATCACCACAATACTGGTCATTTACTACACTACAGGTACACGTTTAGGACTTGAAAAATAACGTTGATATGCAATTGCACAGTTCACTGATTTAAAATAGTTGTATGCTTAAACATTAAAATATCGCGCTACACTATAACGATACACAAATCACGCAAGTATCTGATAAATCAAACAAAACAACGTTTGCCATGTGGCAAAACTTCCTCTGAGCTCTGGTCAAGGGTGTGGGGGGAGGCTTAAACGGCGATTGGCTACTTCAAGTTCATCCCTGCTTGTCATGACAACAGGCCCATATACACGTGCGGAAAGCACGCTGAGCTAGTTGTCAGAATTGAGAAGCTACGTTAATTCAAGTATAGAACCTGCTTTGTACTGTGTTTGGTTAGGTTGATATCCAAGATCCGTGAAGGTTGTGATTATCTATTTATCACGGCTAGTGTAAATCAACATGCATTTGGTCGTCCTCCGTGGACTAGTGGTACCGTGCTAGCCTCTAGTTCCCAAGGTCGCGGGTTCAAACCCGACGGAGGGCGATGGATTTTTTCGGGCGTAAAAATCCTTAGCACGGCTTCCTTCGGAAGGGAAGTAAAGCCGGTGGTCCCGTGTCGTGGATTTACGGCACGTAAAAGAACCTCAAGCCTGATAAAGAGGCCTCTGAGCAAAATTACCGGTCTTTCACCCCCAATATGGAATGGGACGCTAAAAACCATAGTAGTTAAAGAGCGTCCATAAATAGAACTCAATTTCAATTTTCAGCATGCATTTGTGAATAGACAGTGTTGCTGCTCCCTTCCGCAAATTTAAACAAAAACACTATGTGTGGAATGAATGGACGTTGGTAGGGTTATGCAAAAAAAGACCAACATTTGAATGCTTATTTTATATTTTACACTTTTACGTGTGACCTTGCGAGAAACGTTATTTGTTGTACGTTTTATGAGTGATGTCGTTACTGCATTAGTACTCTTTGGATTAAACCCATGCTTGATATGAAACGTTAAAACAGTGACGTCATGCCACACTGAAATGAACAGTCAGTACAATAGTCAATAGGTTAGCTGTTGCTAAGTGTACATGCAGAGAGAAAGTGTGTGTGTGTGTGTGTGAAAGAGAGAGAGAGAGAGAGAGATAGAGAGAGAGAGAAAGGGAAGGGAGAAAAGAGGGACTTTTAATCAAGGTTAAAAATAGATATACCAATATGAAGCTCAGCTTTGAGAATTAAGATTTACGTGCATTTTTCTGTATCAACTATTTACGTAAAACCACAACAGTACAAGAAATATTATAATTGCATTTCTTTATTTTATATCAGGTGTTTCATATTTCAGAACTAATGAGCTACAGAGTATTTTATGATCAATTCTCTACCACTTAAATATCTAAGGTGGGGGAAATATTATATTCGATAAAAATACAATATTGATATTTGGACATATGACAGCCAATAAGCCAAGTCAGTGAACGTATAACGCAGAAAGTAAAAGTTAGATACATACGAAATGTCGTATTCAAGTCAGTCTCCTATTAAGAGAAGGGAAATATCTTATAAATATGCCCCACCCAAACAGCTCTTTTACATGAAGCATCCTCATACTTTTTATTTTCACAAAAATTTCTAAAATCCCAAAGTATAAATGTTATGTAAATAGCTACTTGACTTTAATATAAATACGAAGCGTAGTTTAACACAAACTTATTACAGGAAAAATGCATATCTTGTGGATTTACAGATTTTAGGTGAAATAAAGTTATATTTGTGATATATTCGTTTCTGTATTTTTGTTTTAATATTTCCGCTTCGATATTTAAAGCGATTGTGGTTTTGTTTCTTAGGAGTTCATGCAAATAAAATGTTTTCGTCAAGCCTAGCATAACAAAACAATTGACTGTCGTCTTAGATTTCAATGTGCTATTTCACTCGTAATATTATTATGGTTCACTGTATCCATGAAATATAATAGCTTCTGTGTGAAACATTTCAAATAGTTATAAGAATTAATAATAGTGGATAGACGAAATATTATTATTGTTTTATGTATATGCAACAATATATACATCAGCTTTCTTCAGAAAAAAACTTTTCACTCGAAATTGTCCCATTAAAACTAAAAAGAAGCCTCCTTCTTGTGAATCGGTTTCATTAAGTACAAAGCGTTCGTTTTATGGCCCGGCAGCTGGTCGCGTATGCCCCACACGCTGTCTATTACAACTGGCGGAGGGGATTCCGTTCTAAAACTCATGAGTAATAGTAGCATGAAGTATAATGAGTATTAAATTTCTAGCATTCCTCGTTGTCACGAGGTTATATAATTCATGAACGAAAAACAAAATTCATGAACTCTGTAGCGTTTCAATTTTAAAAGATTAGTAGTTGATCAGAGGATTTTAGTGCAACACTTCTTACATACTTCTTTGGAGAGCGTTCGAATGGTGCATTAGAATATGTCTTTTTTGCTCCTTAGGTTAAACGTTTAGCAATCCCGTTGTCTTTAACTTGTTAACCAGACATCTGGCAGTATCTATTTGAATTTGGAATACCAGGAAATGTCTCCCGGAATTATCTACACATCTGTCCAAAAGATTCGGTGTTTATGTATGTATCGTACATAAAAGTTCTTTGTTTAAGCGTGAATTTTTCGGTAGATAACAAGACAAGAACAGCAATAATAATAACATTCTGTATAGTAATTCACACATAAACAAGATGTTTGAATAAGCTTTAACTGTTAAGATGCACAATGAACAAGCTCTAGTCTTTACTGCACGAACAGAAGGTAGCAACCGACACAATAAGTCACAACCGATCAGTGTAACCTTGAGTGGATCATTCACACAGATGTCACTGCTTTGCAAGCGAACCACGCATATACGCGATATGTGGCTGGATCAGAAAACGAACACTTCAAGACACAACGTAGATTTATGTGATATCATGACCATTGTTCCGTGTTTGTATTGACAGTATGTTTTCTACCTTAACGTAGCTTTACCCCCTCCCAATGTTCTAATGCTTTGGATGTGAGATATGTCTCAGTTACAGATATTACACACCTGCTGTAATGGTGATTGGAAGGAATGAAAACTAATACTTGTGTTCTTTTTGGCCCACTTGATTGAAAATTAACATGAAACAAATAAATAAAAATGATAACACACTACCGTATACATATAAATTATGTAATTATTATTAGCATTTGGTTTAATTCTTTCGGTTCAAGGAACATAGAATTAAAATTCAATAAAAAATATTTTTATCTCAAGATTTGAACCATCAACCTTTGAGTTCACGACCTATTTTCTGAGCTTTACTGCACCCGAATATTTGGAATAACATTTCCATATACTCGTGTCAGATACAGGCATTGTATTGCCTTTGAAGTTTCCTGCAGCTGTTGATAATTTGATAACCATGCAGGTTAGGCACAGGAACGTATAATGCTATAAAAAGAGATCTGTAGGTGTGTTTGTGGAGCACGGTGCGTAACATAATCCCAAAAGCTGCCCATCCGATTTTAATGGTTATTTTACCACTGAAAATCCCAATTCTTTCTGACGGACACGGCCTATAAAACCCCCAATTTCATATCATGAACTACTAAGAGATTAACAAAACCCTTGTACTTGAAAGCGAACCCATTGGAGTTGTAAGGGAATAGGGTTGCGAAAGAAGGTTTGAGTAAAAAATAGTTGTTATTCCAAGAATTAGTATTAAAATAAGACAAATGTCACGAATATTTCGCTCCATATATGTAGATGGTGACGATTTAATAACTAAGACACAACAAAACAAAAGAGAATCAAATCTGTCAGTGCCAACATACTTTTAATAACCCTCAGGTAATAAAGCTGCTATAATCACGATCGATAACAGCATATGTTAAAATAATTTTATAAAGAGTAAAGCCGTTCACGGTGCGACAACTTTGATGCTTCTCCTCGCTTCAAATTTTTATAACAATTAAATGTTGCCTGCTCTGTTGATGAGTTTTATGATGTTACTATTTCGTAGCCCGTTTTGCGTTGTCTCGCGCACCAATCATACAGCTAGGTATAAGTTCTTTATCTAAGGATATACGTGAGTGTATTTTGATACGACAGCGCCAGTTTAGTTAGCTGAGAAATTTTAATGTTGACTAAAGTGTTCTATTTGAAGACAGTCGCCGACTATTGAATGAATTAAATTGTTTATATAATAATAATAATGCGAAGAGACAGTTGCCGTAAGTCGTAGAAACATTACTCGGAAAGATCCCTCGCAATAGCCGCTAAATCTCACTCACTCAAGTCGTCACTAGGCGCTGCACTACTTAAAATGAAACTCACATTCACAAGCGTCACAGAAGTAGGTCACAGAATTAAGTAAGTCAGAAACTCTGATTTTGTATGCACTAATTGTTCTTAACTTAAGCTCCGCGTACCAATCGCTATCTCTACCAATATCTCTTCTTTTGCAGTCCAATCTTAAAACTCGAAGTATGCGTATCTGACATTTTCTCTATGCGGAACTTCCCCAAATTTCAGAATTTCATTCCCCTTTCTACTAATTTACAGAATTCTTGCCTACGTGACTTTGCAAACATACTGAACGCAATCTCTAACTGCATTCCAGAAGCTTTTATGCTAACACGTTCGTTAGTCGCTGTTACAAATGACTTCCGTTAATATCTTGGTAATTACCTTCCGGACAAATCTTTCAATTCAGGCTTATTACATTTTACGGAAATTATTTATTGCAGTTATTTCTTTATCTCAGTATTATTTCTTTATTTAATTATTTATATCTTCAATAATTACGGTATCAAGAGTGAAAATTGTATCGAGCTAACACTAGAAATCAGTCGACCGATATTGTGTAACCAGTAACTGAGAATATTTTTCTCAATGGTACCGGACTGAGTCTTTTCCAAAGCCGTCAACCTGGTGGCCCGAGAAGGGGGAATTTTCATATTCATCAGCTTCACCTCTATTTCGTTGTATATGTTAAGGGTCTAGTATTATGTGAAAATTATGTAGATATTGTGTTATAAAATAACTATGGGACCAAAGAAAATGTACAATGCTTTAAGATGTTACTTACTGTGATTATTAAAAAAATCTGATGTGTTACACTCACATGACTTTCCCTACTCTTGTACAAACTATTTTTACAAACGCTTATGCTCCATCTACTTCATGTTAATCGAGATAAACATTTGCAGACTCTATCTTATTGCTAATTTTCTTGTAGATATAAGGGGAATATATATTTAAAAGGGCAATTTGGAAATACAGTAGCCTTTAAGCACATACATATCTCTTAATAGCTGGTTGCTAGGTGCAGCACCATTCCCTTTCCCACAGATTAATACTCTTTGCATATCCAAGACAAAAGAATGAATAACGATTTCCCATTTGAGAAAAGTATTGAAAAATTTAAGGGAATAACAAGTAATATCTCGAAAATGGTTCACTGAACAAAAAAATGTATATGACATAAATTGTATATTTTAACGCGATCTACATTTTTTGTGTAGTAAAATTTTGTCTACCTCTTATGATTTACCAGTTATGCAAAAGTCGTTCACAATGAAGAATACCTTTGGAGACATTCCCAGGAACTTCAAGATATTCATTTTATTAGTCATAAAAATATCTTAAACACGTGATATTTTAATCAAAATCGTTAGAGCAAGTTTTGAGAAAATTAAAATTTTCGAATAATGTTCCATGTAAAGGGTAGTCTGGGGTGGGGGGATTTTCTTGAAAACCTTCGTGTCGCATCTCTGGAAGATACTGAACCTAAATACCGGTGTTTATCCGACTGTTCGTTTCAGAGTTATGCTGTTCACAGACAGACACACACACACACAGACAGACACACAGACACACACACGGATATGTTTCCAAAAATGATTTTTTTGGATTCAGGGGGTCTCAAAACATATATTTCCGGTGAAATCTCAGTATTGAATTTTTGGGTGGAATACAATACTTCCCCTACTTACTATACGTAGTAGAGAAAGTAAAAATTACCGGACTATCACGACCAATGATTGTTTCACTGCCAAAGGGTACTTAAAGGCCACGCAGCATTTCCATGTGAGGGGAGGTTAAGGAAGTCAGACGCTCAGCCGATGTTTCACATCGTTTAGCGCCAATATCAGGGAACTTTTCATCCTTTATTAAGAAAAGGGCCTGTACAAAATTACAGTAATTAGTAATCGCTGTGCAGTAATTTCATAAACAATAGGTGGGACATAAATTAAATTAATTAAATCCTCATTCGAGTTTGAAGAGCTACCCTTGCAACGTCGGATAAGTTATAGAAAGCTGCAGAGGAATTATTTTTGGTAAAATGGGCCATGTTCTACGGGTTGCATACGTACGAAACTTAAGGGTAGGCGAGGTCTGCAGTCTAAATGGTGTGGAAACAGATTTTCCCGTGTCTTGTTTTTTCCATTCCAGGGCAGGTTTTCTCTCGAGTTCCTTGGGAGTTTACTTTCGCGTAAGTTCTCCAGGGAGGCCGAACTGACCGCCTGACCATACTATCTCTATGGTCATGAAACAAGAAATGCCCGACAATCCCAAATCTCTTGAGTCTGCTCCTAAATCCTGGCCCTAGAGCCCGGTTCTTTTACCTTTAATATACTACATCGCACGTGAATAAAATGTTATCCAGGAAAAGCACAACAGAAACCAGGAATTGATTGTATAAATGCTGTAAAACAGTCACGTTATCCATTGAAGAACGTGGGCATGTGCTTTTTTACTTCAGTCGGAATTCAAAACGACACGTTTGTGTACTAACAGCTCTTTTGAACGTTTAGCAGACTTAATGTTTAAACAAATGAGGCGCAGGGGCAGCGCAGGGGCAGCGCAGTGGTTTCGCTTCCGGATCTCGTATTCAGGATCTGCGGTTTGATTCCTGGTCTGGTGTGGATATTTTAAGTCGGCCCTATCCACGTCTTCACATCAGACTTGCTCATGTAAAACATCCCCAATCATCGCTTGGTGGAATGAGGTAACCCGAAGGTTGTAGGCCAAATGGGGAGCGTAGAAAATTACGATATTTTAACAAATTTGGGCCAGTAACACATGAGTTATCAACATTAATGCCTTTTCTAATAACTATTCCTCTTCTTGTATCTACTTATAAATTATGACTATATGTAGAATGCAGAGCATAAGATGTGCTTATCGAAAGAGGACAGTTTGCGCGCTGCAACCAGCATGATCTATTGTGACTACACCCCCTCTTCGGGAGGCAGGGTTGAGGTGGATGATCTGGAGGAGGTCTCACGTCCATAGGCACACAGGCCCACAAAGACGTGCAGAAGTCCCTAATATTTTCAGTTTGAACATCCGCGCACCAGTAGAAGCGAAGAATCCAAGAGGACTACAAAGTGACCCTAACGAGCGGGGCAATACACTCTAATGTTCCAAGGAGAAATCTTTCCAATGCGCAAGCATTCACGCCATCTACCCGGCACCGCAGGACCTGAAAACATACCTGAAACGTGAAAGGCAGAGATGGAATGAGAGAAAAATTGGGGAAAGGAGAAATCGTGGTAGAATACACCACCATTCACCTAGGCGACCAGGGGATAACCACAAAAAAAAAACCCATGGTCAAAGTGGGCGGTCCCGGAAATCGAATCCGCGACCTTCCGAATGCGGGTCACAGACGTGGCAACCTGAGCCATCCCGTTCGGTGTGACTATGACGTGTAAGAGGCAACGATGTCGTTGTTTTATCATCTGCAGCCTCGCCATCTTCACTATGCGTATTGTCATCTGTCTCCATTTGAAACCTCATCTAGTTCTCGAACTCCTCTGTTTTCTATTGTTTTTGTGTTTCAGTATTTGCATATCCTATCATAAAATATTACACTTATATATTTAATACATTGTGTTTTGTTTTCTTTTATCATAAATATTTCAGTTCTTACCTCTTTATTTCATATCCTTTTAATTTTTGCAGCGTTTTGTTGACCTTAAATATCTCGTTTCGATATGCGCAATTACTACTTTCGCTACTCACCTATACTAAGTAGAGGAAGTATTGTATTCTACCTAAAAACTTGATACCCATATTCCACCCGAAATATACAATTTTGAGACTCCCTCCCCAAATGGTAAGTATTTTCAAGAAAAAAGGCCCGGTATGTGTGTGAACGGCATAACCCAAAAACAACAACATCATCTCCAAACAATGCGACACAAAGATTTTCAAGAAAATTCCCCAACCCCAAACTACACTTTCCATGCATAATTTTTTGAAAACTTTGATTTTTCTGCTGAAATTTCGTTTGGGTTTCAATAATAGCTGTCTAAGTTCCTGTACTTCTTAAGAATGGAAACAGCTTTGACCCAAATAAGTAAAATAAAGGGTAGGCGCCGTAGCCGAGTGGTTAGACCACTCGCCTCTCACCAAAGCGGCCCGGGTTCGATTCCAGGGACCCGCATGTGGGATTTGTGGTGGACAAAGTAGCGTCAGGGCAGGTTCTGCGGCCCCCCCCCGCAATTCTTTCCACCATCTGCTCCATCATTACCTTTCCTCTTATTCATTTCATATTATCCGTTTCTTCGCTTTCATATCAGGCATAGGGTTGATCACCCAATCAGGATATCCTATCTAATCCAAAGTGTCTCTGCTCCTCGACAGGTCTCTCAGGCACCCTCTTGTAAGTCTTGGGGGTGGAAGTCCTCCGTAGGAGGAGGGTAAACAGAACAGGGTAAGAAGAATTAAACTAAAGGCCGATTTCGTATGTTGAAGTTTTGGGTATGCGCACTGAGCTATTGACCAAACCAGTCTGTGTTGTCACCGGCTTCTCCTGCTTTTAGGTTCTTCCACAAATCAGGCACAAGGCCGACCGCTCAAACTTTTAACTCTCGAAAACAGTCCTAAATATGTTTCCCTCTAAAACCTTTTCAGTCACCCTTACAACCCCAATGAAATCCCATTTAGATTCAATTTCAGTTGTCGTTGTAATTATTGTAATAGCTTTAAAATATTTCATAAACTATTTTTCTGTGTAGCTTTAGGAAGTCAGGGACTGAAAGTCCACAATTGATAACATTATAATATACACGATTTTTTACTTACAAATATTCTTGTTAAACCAATACATATAACGTGATATTAGAAAGTACTTTGCATTCCACCATTTTTATAGGTTTAGAAGCTACTAGTGAGAGGTCATTTCAAGGCTTACACAATCTGTTCCTTTGCGTTTTTCTATATCTAGCCTACTTTCTCTACCATGTTTCTAGGAGGTAGAGGACATATTGTACTTTACCTAAAAATTTCGATGTCGAGTTTCAATGTTTCAATAGTTTGTTTCAATAGCACATCTCAAACACGGAATGTCGGATAAATACCAAACTTGGTTTTTAAGTTCAGCAGTTTCCATAGATGTGATACAAATGTTTCCAAGAAAATTTCCAATTACAAACTACCCTTTATAAGAGTATATTATATATTTATTTTCGTTATTTTTTATTTTCTCAGAAACGCCACTAACAATTCTGATTAAAATGCCATATATTTAAGATTTTTTACATTATAAATAAATTTAAGACATTATTTTCTAGGAAGAGCCAATGATGTCCGCTGTTTTCGGTAGGAATTTCGTATAACTTTGTACAGCCATAAGAGATAGACAGAAAACTTACTGCACAAAAATTTAATTTATGCACAACTTATTTCAAAATTTCAAGGCCAGCATATAGCCATCCGCTTTACAAATTTGACTATCGCTTCCATTTTCTGTGTTCCTATTCTATTTACAACGAAACGTGTAAATATCTCGATAGATAGAAAAATAAGCTTTTCTAAGAATAGTTTGTAAAAGATATTTTAACATAATCGATAATGGTTAGCGAAAGTCATGTGAATGTAACACATGATTTTTCAACACATAAATTGTTCTTTGCGCATCAGTTATGGTCCAGTTTTAATAAAAATGTTATTTGATCTTCGCAGTATGTTCACAGCCTTTCACTGCTTTTTATCTCTGATGTGACCTGTTTGAACAAAAATATTTAATTACAGAAAATTTAAAAATTATTTTTAACAATAGGAAAAGAAATAAAATTTTGTACCAAAATAAAAAACGTATAATTTAAAAGATAATTTCTAGTAATGCTGTTTTAAGGTTAATGAGTAAGAAAAATCTATTTAAAGATATACTTAAGTTTTTATACTGTAAGGGGTTTTCAGTCTTTTTCAGTCTATCAGCATTTTGTATTTAATTTTATAAAGTATACGTTATCCTGGGAAGTTACTGTCGTATTCCACTGGAATTTTCCCATATCAGTAATTCCTGTCATAAGAAATGGATGTAACATTTTCAACAAAATAGCTTCAAAACTACAAAAATTGACAAATGGTTCCTTAAGGGAATATATAGATGGAAATTAAGCTAAATCCTTGGAAAAGTATTTTTCTTGTTGATAAGTGCACTGTTAAAAATTAATAATTTACTTCCATAATCTTATTTCATGTTTATTGCTGATGACTGGAAAAAATTTTAAACGGGATTTTAAATGCGCCTGTGCATAAGGCTCTTACGAATTTCAAAGCAGCTTTTCTACATTTTTATGCAGTTAAAAGTCTTTCATAGGATGCAATTTTTGTTAAATTTCGTTCATATTTTGAACAAAAACACAAACAACTATAAGAATAACAATTTTGGGAGCATTGTTTTTTTATCATTTATCATTGGAGGAATATAAATTAGAATATGTGATTAACACAATTAAATTAGTGAAAAGTATTATTTTTCATATTTCTATAAGTTTTTCCCAAAATGAAAACGTCATTAAAAAACCTGTTTCCAATATTTTTCTTAAATAGATTTTAACATTAAAACAGATATTTATACTGATTAAATTTAATTTTTTTTCATCGTAAGGAGATTTTTGTTTGTCATTAAATAATTAATTGAATAATTAATAACTTAAACTACTGGAGATAATGCAATGGGAGTGACTAAATCGTAATGATTTGTTGTTCGTATTTGCGGTATAAACTTGAAACCAAAAGTTTACTAAGGTAGAATTTAAACATTTTAACTACCTTTATCATTAAGGTTTAAATGAAATCCTTAAAAGATTTGAAGCTCTTATTACTAATAGTTTTTCTTAAAAAAGCAATTTTCATAATGGTAGACATAAGATTTATGAAACCTTAATATACCAGAGAGAACACTTTAGTACAGTGGTTTTAATTTTGTTTTAATATTCCATTTATGTCACCTTTAAATATAAGGTCATATTAGCGGCCTTGCCGTTGAAACAATTGCTCATTAGCAATGCTGTTTGCTTACTGCAGTGTTAATTTATGGGGTGTTATTACTTTTGGTTATTACATTAAATTCGTACACACATTTACACTGCCATTCATACTTCCAGACTCTAGGGACGATGGGGAATAATCCTGACTAAGGAAAAATTCCCAACCTGCAGCTGGGAATCGAACCCTGGGCCTCTGAACTTAAGAGGTTAGCATCTCAATCACCAGACCACACAGGCAATCAAGTATGTTTTAATTTTGTTTTATTTTGTTATTAGCTTAACTTCCAACATGAAAACATCGCAGTTACATGGGTTCCACAAGCGAAGGCAAGCGATCACTCTGATGCAATGATATGAGGGAAGTCTAACAGCAGGGATCAAATGTCCCGTTTGATTGCTTGTGGTTTTTCTTTGTTGAGGTTGATGGTGAAATTAATTACAATACAGTGATCAAGTTCCAAGATTCTTCCATTTCAACAGTGTAGAGTATTGCAAACAAAGTTGTGTAAACGTAAACCTAAAGAAATATTATTTGTTAAGCTAAGAACTAGTAAACTTGAGCTAGTATTTAGAGGAAAACAAAGTTTACGTAAAAAAAGAAAAGATGAAACAGTAGAAGACGAGTATCTCAGTTTAGTATGTTGAAACAAGATATCAAGGCTCTATACGGGTCTTAGCTTACATTTCTAATCAAAAATCCAGTGAGTCGAGTCGGCTATTTAATTGGGTTTATATCGTACGTATTTACATGGTGGGTCATCTAAAACTTGAAAATATTTCGGAAATGGAAAGTGCTATTGATGTGCAGTTTTCCCAGCATTGATTGGTAGTCAGGGGCTCGTATATTTAGCCTATAAACAGATTTTAATAGTACTGAGAAAGTGTATTTTTTAAACAAACATACAATTTTTTAAATGGAATAAGCCTAGTTACATCAACAGAATAAAGGTAGGGTAAATTAGAATGTCACTGGCGTTTCTTGCAAGACTAGTGCAAGTGGTTTACGAGAAATCTTATTTTGAAACTTTTACGCACCGAAACTTGTACAACTTGTGGTATCACAAACTAAAGAAAAACAAAAGGGAATTAGAATTCTTCTGTGGATTCTTACAAGTAAAGAGAACATAGCCCTTCAAAGGTTGTGTTCAAAATGACCACCGGCAGCTTCAATACACGCTTCCAGTCTGCTATGGAAAGACTGCTGCACATGTTCTAGCATTTCAGCGGAAATTTCAGAGCAGGCAGCAGTAATACGTCGTTTCATATCGTCTGGTGTAGTTGATGCATTCTTGTAGACAGTGTCTTTCAGCCTTCCCCACAGAAGAAAGTTTAAAGGGGTCAGATCCGGTGAACGGGCTGACCAAGGTACAGGTCCTCTTCGTCCAATCCAACGATTTGGAAACAATCCGTTAAGACAAGCTGTAGTACTTCGTGCACTATGTGCTGGACAGCCATCAAGTTGGTACCACAGGTTTCTCCTAGTCTGGAAAGGAACGTCTTCTAGCATCTGTGACAGATGGTCCGTCAGGAGGCTGCGATACTTGTGCGAGTGCATTGTTCCTTCTATGAACAAAGGATCTATGAGTTAATGGTTTACTATCGCACACCACACGTTTAAAACTCCATGAACACTGACTTTCTATCTGCCTGTCGTGCCTCGTAGTCCGGCCGCCCTCTATCTCCTCTCGTTTCATCCCTACCTCTCTCCCGGAG
Source organism: Deroplatys truncata (assembly GCA_030765065.1). NCBI lineage: Eukaryota > Metazoa > Arthropoda > Insecta > Mantodea > Mantidae > Deroplatys > Deroplatys truncata. The sequence continues at coordinate 48,645,388 of CM060987.1, forward strand.
GCACTCCGTCCGGGACATGTGTAGGGCGGTGTGCTAAATCCCGCTCTGCACTAACTCCTAATCCAACACACCCGAACCGAGATTTTAGCACGTTTCCTCTTTAATGTGAGGCAGACACACACTACCCCTACACAACAGAAGTGGGTAAATAATAATTTAATCTCTATAAATACCTACCCATTGCTGTGATTATTATTATTTTTTTATTAATTTAGTATTATTTAAAAGATTGTCATATTGGACCTATTTTCAGTATCACTAGTGTTGCAAATACTAAAACTAAAGAACGACAAGGCCAGCAGAAAGGTTTATTCAATATTGCACATATAAACTGGCTAGAATGCTTATTATAACTATTTGATGCCTTCGTTAGCAGACTTGTCAAAATGGAAAGAGGTGCGCCATTCATTACAATCTCTCTTTTCTGCAAATTAACGTGAGTCAACAGGTCATTTAAAAGTAGATTCGGCAATACAATTGCATCCATTTCATCCGTCCTAATGAATGACAATTATTCGCACTTCATACACATACCAAGCGAAAAACTACATAGAAAGCAGGCAAAGCAAGCGTTTTCGAATAACTTGCACCGACACTGGCTTCTGTAAAATCTGTTCTATTCTATTTGACCGTCTCTACATTGTGCGGTGGTAATGTTTAGACACATAAATGAGTAATATTGCATTCCACCCAGCAATTTGATATCGACATTACACCATCGATACATGTTTTAAAGCACCCTGAATTTAAAAAATGTTAATTTCCATATGTGCATATGTTTCTGTGAAGTCTGAGTGTAATCAAAAAAATGAAATGCGTTTAAATACCAAACCAGATATTTAAGTTCAGCGTCCTCTATGGATGCGACATAAAGATTTTTAAGAAAATCTCCCCATTTCAAACAACCCTTTATGTAGAACAGTATTTGTTACGTTTTATTCTCTCAAAGAATGACTACAACAATTTTGATTAAAATATCAAATGTTTAAGATATTTGTATGGCAAATGAAACATTTATCTGAACGACTTTTATACAATGTTTAACCGTAAAAAAATAATGTGTTGCATTCACATGACTACGTCTATTGTTGTACAAACTATTTTTACAAACGCTTATTCTCCATCCACTTCATGTTAATCTAGATAAACATTTGCAGAAACTATCTTATTGCTCATTTTCTTGTAGGTGCCAGGGGAATATGGTACGTTTAAGCGACAGTTTAATATTTTAAGAGATGGTTGCTATGTGGAGCATTCCATTCTCTTTGCATGTCCAGGATATAAAAAAAATCTGATGTGTTACACTCACATGACTTTTTCTACTCTTGTACAAACTATTTTTACAAACGCTTATTCTCCATCTACTTCATGTTAATCGAGATAAACATTTGCAGACTCTATCTTATTGCTAATTTTCTTGTAGATGTAACGGGAATATATATTTACAAGGGCAATATAGAAATACAGTAGCCTTTAAGCACATACATATCTCTTAATAGCTGGTTGCTAGGTGCAGCACCATTCCCTTTGCCACAGATTAATACTCTTTGCATATCCAAGACAAAAAAATGAATAACGAATTCCCATTTGAGAGAATAATTATTGAAAAATTTAAGGGAATAACAAGCAATATCTCGAAAATGGTTCACTCGACAAAAAAAATGTTTATGGCATAAATTGTGTATTTTAACGCGACTACATTTTTGTGTAGTAAAATTTTGTCTATATCTATAATTTTGGGGACATTCCCAGAAAATTCAAGATATACATTTTATTTGTCATGAAAATATCGTAAACTTATTATATTTTAATCAAAATACTTAGAGGCATTTTTGAGAAAATTAACATTTTCGAAAAATCTTCCATGTAAATGTTAATCTGGGTTGGGGGGATTTTCCTGAAAACCTTTGTGTCGCATCTCTGGAAGATACTGAACCTAAATACCAAGTTTGGTGTTTATCCGAGTGTTCGTTTCTAAGTTATGCTGTTCACAGACACACACACGGACATGTTTCCAAAAATGCTTTTTTGGATTCAGGGGGTCTCAAAACATTTCCGGTGAAATCTCTGTATGGAATTTTTGGGTGGAATACAATACTTCCCCTAATTACTATACGTAGTAGAGAAAGTAAAAAATAACGAATTCCCATTTGAGAAAGTGTATAAGTATTAGAAAATTCAAACAAATAGATATCTCGGAAATGGTATAGTGAACAATAAAATGTTTATGACATAAATTGTGTGTTTAAATGAGATCTACATGTTTTGTGTAGCAAAATGTTGTCTATCTCTCACGGTTTACCAGTAATGCAAAAGTCATTCAGAAAGAAGAGGACGTTTGGGGACATTCCCAGAAAATTCATTGCATAAGTTTTATTTGCCATAAAAATATCTTAAACATATGACATTTTATTCAAAATCATTAGTCAGTTTTGAAAACATCAACAGTTGCGAAAAATGTTCCATGCAAAGTGTAGTCTGAAATGGGGTATTTTCTTGAAAATCTTTGTGATCTTTGAAAGATACTGAAACTAAATACCAAGTTTGGTATTTATCTGACTTTTCATTTCTGAGTTATGCTTTTCAGACACATACACATAGATCTTTTTTTAAAAAATGTTTTTTTTTTGGGATTCAGGGGCCTCAAAACATGCTTTTCCGGTGAAATGTCGAATTTTTGGGTGGAGTACAACATTTTCCCTACTTACTTACGTAAACAGAGAATGAACAAAAGATTGTTTAGAGAAAGGTCGGTTGTGAATGTCTGCATGATTGCTTATCTGTGTGTGTATGTAAACAACATAACTCTAAAACGAAAGCTTTGTTAGACACCAAACTTGGTATTTATGTTCAGAATCTTTCAAGGATGTGGCACAAAGGTTTTAAAGGAATTCCTCACTCCAAATTACCCATCACATGACACAATTTTCGCTGTTTCTGATTCTCTTAAAAATTTTGTTTGATTATAATACATATGTATATGGCAATTGCGTAACAAAGAAAATGAATATCTTGAATTTTCTGGCAATAACCTGTGAATACCTCTTCGTTCTGAATGACTTTTGTATAACTGATGAACCTTAAACCATAGACACAACCTTACTACACCAAACATGTAGAGCTCATTAAAACACACAGTGAAGGTCAAAAACAATTTTTGTCGTCGTGTTGTTTCTAACGCTCCCCATATGGTCTGTGACCTTCGAGGTTACCTCATTCCACCAAGCGATGACTGGACTCATTTGTGAGGTAGAGGCATCCAGCGGACGGAATCCGTTGCCTCCGATAGTAGGTTGATGATGAGGGTTCGGTGGAATGAGAGGATCTACATCTTTTACCATGGACTCCGATCCACTTTGGCCTTTGGGGATACTCGCATGAGCAGGTTAGGGGTGAGAGCGTGGATAGAGCCGGGAATCGAACTCCGGATTCTCAGTACGAGAACCGCAAACGAAACCGCTGAACTACTTTGGCGTCCATACAATTTTTGTGTCGTTAATCATTTCCGGGATAGTCATTGTTATTTTATTGGACCTTCAAACGCTTATAGTGTTTTCAAGTGTTTAGTCACTATACTGGCGGCGCTGTGGCCTAGTGGTTGAACCGCTCGTCTCTCACCGAGGTGGCCTGGGTTCGATTCCAGGGACATTTGTGGTGGACGAAGCGGCGTCTGGGCGGGTTTTCTCCGGTTTCCATCACCATTCATTTCACCATTTGTTCTATCATCACCTTTCCTTTCATTCATTTCGCCTTCATTTTATATCATCTTCTTCCCTCACTCTCATACCTGGCTAGGGGCCGATCCCCTGTACCGGGTTCTTTGTCTGATTCAATGTTCATCTCCTCTTCTACAGGTCTCTGATCCTACATACGGTTGTAAGTCCTAGAGGGGTGTAAGTCCTACATACGAGTGGGTAAATAAGTAAATAGTCGCTATACTTTTTCCTTTTCTTTCTTTCTTTCTCGTTGTCATGCAAAAAACAAGGAATTTTGAAAGCCATCACATTGCGACGCGGATTTTAAAAATCTGTCTATCACTTTGCCTACTGTGCCTATCTTACAACGAAATATGTAAACATCCGATTGAAATAAACTGTCATTAGGGACATTCGAATACAAATCGTCCGAAATAGAAGGAAAGTCGACCTTGCATTTTTTAAACGAAGCGAAATTTTTGTATTAGCAATCTTTATGCAAAATCTTAAAATTTACAACATCGTACTTTTGCAATTAAAATTGTTCAAACTTATCGTATCTTCCCAAAATTTCCAGGTTCAAGATCTCATAACTCTGAAACATTTAAATCTAGTTATTTCATTCGAGCTTTATTTTGATTTCCTGAACTTTGATTTCATATTGACAAGTAATCATGTTCCTCCTAGGTTTATTTAAATGAAGAAATGTCTATTTTTTCAAGCGTAGGCCGTTACGGATTAAGAAAAATAGTGTTATATGTGGTAAAGACTCCGTAATTTAAACACAATCACACATATATTTTATTGTAATTGTTACTGATAAGGTTTCGTCTAAAATAATTAAAGAAGTAAATTACTTTACGCGCTCATGGTTGCTCTCGCACACTTTGTTTTGAAATGAAGGTCAAGCAAGCTGCTGATCATTGTGCATCAACTACGTAAATCGCTACGCTTATACACATTTTGTGTTACAACTACGAATACCAAACATAACCACTTTACCAAAATTGCCGACTTCTCTTAATGACAATGGATTATTACCAATCCAATATCTTAGTTTTATAAAGATTCGGAGACGCTTAAAATAAGTAAAAACTGTATACAGATTTTGTGAATATTATAAAAATAATTAGTGTGTGCTGTAATGAAATGCGGACTTTTATCTACAAAATGAGGTTTGGTGCAGTATTCTGAAATAAAGGGTTCCGGAGTTATGCACAAAAATACGACAAAATTGGTTAATACGATAAATTTATCGTTCAATATCGTGACAACCGTTGGGATTTATATGTTAATATTTTATAAATATGCTTTCCTTAGCACTCCTTATGATTAGAAAATATTACAACGCAAACAAAAAATTCAAGGCTTTTTGCCGTTCATTGTCACGTGGAATGTCCATTAACAAGAGCAAATAGGAGAATGTGCTATAGTAAGAATAGTGTGTGGAAGAGGGAGTAGAGAATGTCTTGTGAATGTGAAACATAAGAATTTTTTCCTCGTGTTCATGAAAAGCCAGCATTTTAGTAACCGGATTTTTAAAAATCTGACTTCAGGCCACTGTATTCTTCTTATACCATTCTTGTGTAAATTTAAAATGAAAGTTTGTCTCTGTTAAGAAAAAGTAAGCTTTTGTCATAAATATGTGCATCTCGAAAATTACAATCCTTTGCAAGGCTCCTCAGATGTACTTTCTTTCACTTATAAGCTTTCCGGTTTGAAACGTGGATGTTATCAAAAGAAAAGCGGGATAGATTGGAAACGTTTTGACGTTAACGTTCAAACTCCCGTCCACGGCGCAGTGAATGTTTAACAAAAGACTGCGACGCTACTTATAAACAAACTCGGTTTAAAGGAACGTGTTTAATACCAGAAATGTGAGTGTGCATACACGAAATGGCAAAGACAAGTGCGCAGTGCATGTCAAAGACATGCGGTGCTTTTGATCTAGAATATGTTTAGAATTCCACTGGGCGTTCATCTTCTTCTAGCTGATGCGTCGACGACTTTAGCTTCATCTAACCATATCAGTATTCCACAAAGGAACTGCTTTGGTTTAAAGTTCTTATATTGTACAATATAATGGTTTAATAGACCTTTCTTAGGATTGAGATGAATTGCCTGGATCCTGCAGTTCCACATTCCAAAGTGAAATATCAATTTAGCAGATTAATTATATTCCTTAAGTGCTTTTATATGGCCATAAAATCTTTAACTATTCCTATATAAATAAATAAATAATGTGCTCCGTTCGTTACTGGTTCTATGAATTCTGGTTATCTGGAAAAATCCTTTTTGAACTGAGTGATGACATAATACGTCTGTTAAACAAGCCGTCCATTGCAGTTTTATGTTTCCCACATACACAGGTGCAAAAGAAATTGCCGCAATAATACTGTTCAAAGGGGCAGTCCAGGTACAAAGCGAAAGGTCACTGAGGTAGTCTGCTGTCTGCAGGTGTTTACGTAGTAGTATCGTACTGATTAGCGTCGCAAGGTTGCCTGCATGCAGTTCGAGCGGTCATTCGGACATTCCTTTTTTTGTTTTAAAGTACAGAAATAATATTAAGAAATTATGGATTATTGTAGGTAGAACGTGAGCCTGAGGGGCCCTTACATAAATTCCTCCACCAAGGCGGGCATGTTTCTGCACATGCATTTATAAATAATGCACTAATAGAAAAAATTTAGTTCTAACACACCTTTAAGGGTACATAAATATAATAAAAATAGAATTTTGTTTCATCTTGTGAATTTTGTGACACCATGTGCTGCCATATAGCTGTACTGATTGTAGATTAGCTAAATGACTTGCTCAGGTTTGCGTCAAGGGACAATCCTGGATTCTTGCTCATAAGCGAATTACTTATTAAATAACCGATAACATCCTCCGTACACACACACACACACACACACACACACACACACACACACACAGGTGCTCTCACATGACTCCAGACTCTGGGCATATCGGGAAATGTTTTTGTTTAAAGAAAACGTCCTGGACCTCAGCTGGGAATCGAACCCGAAACACCTCATATAGTTTCTTTACCGAATGAACTCTGGGACCAGTAATAGCACTCAAGGTGTTCGTTTACAAGCATTGGCCTTTCATTTTTCGGACTTCTCTCTGTGGGTATGGAGTACCCTTTGCATTTATGCTTAGGCAAATCTTTTGGCTGCGTTATCCGGAATAATCTAACTTCAACTAAGGACGGCTTGTGTGGGCCACCTGGTATAATATAGAGTTGTTATTGGACCCAATTTTATTGCACATATATATATTTTTTGGATAATGATTAGCAGAGCTAGGATAAATATCCTTTGGCTTAAAATTTGTGCATGCTCAGAGTTTGTATAAGAGTGCGGCGAGGGGAAGAGGGTGCCACAGGTAACATAGAACTGTAAACAGTAGCGTCAGCGGTAGTGCAGAACATAAACACAGAGCTCACAGAGAGCAACTCTACCAGATCAGTAACGAAGTGTCGGCTGTGCATCTCAGGGTCCGTGTATTCAGTACGATGTCACGTGTACTAGATAGTTATGTTGGTCCCTCCTCAATGGATATATTTTGTCCTACCTCTAGTGATTAGGTAACCTAATCAATATTCCTGTGCACTTTAACCGTTTGAATGTATGTTTAATAAACTAAATTGTTTTTGAACATCAAAATTCCAATTTACAGTTAAGAAAGATCAATATGGAAATTATCAATAAAAGAATTTGATCATGTGTTTATATATCGGTTTGAATTGTTCTCGCACTTACCAACTATATCGCTAATATTAAGTTTTAGATGCGCTTTTCTCAAAGATGATATAAAAATGAGATTTTAGCTCCATTTTCAGTGCAAAAATGTCACATTCATGGCTGTGTTACTTTCTGAGAAACGTACACGAACAATACTAAAATATAATTTATGAGAAAACCGAGGTCAAATTAGTGTGAAAACAATCAGAAGTTTCCATAATCAGCGATATCATTGGAGACGTCACGAAGACCCCTACAAGTAGAGGGCGATTTCATAAATCTATCTTCGAGGATTCTTGAGAAATCACTGTCCAAATATAAGGTTGCATAAACCAAACTGGGGTCAGACAAAACCTGCAATGTTGCAGTAAATATTATTCAAGAGGGACTTATGGAGTACCATTAAAATGTTTTCATGTACGTAAAAAATACACAACTATGATCCTACAGCACAACTATAAGGTCCACATGCACCTTCAAACCAATATAAATGTAATGCAACCACTGGTTACATTTAGTGGTTGTCAATTGCATTTTGATCAGTTGTGATGCCACTTTCCATGACACTACCATTACCATGTGTGACTGTCATGTACGTGCAATAAGGCCTCTCAACTATTGTCCAACATTGATGTAGGATGAGATATTTTACATGGCCCAAAGCCTTCAACATCATATAAAACAACGCAACAACGCATACAACCTTGCAGAAATAGCTACATTACACATTTCATTATAGATACAAAGGAAAGAGCGATAGTCAAATGTTTAAGAACTGGACGCTATATGCCGGCCTTAAGTTCCATACTGTTTCCATGTATTCGCGAGAAACAACTGAAAATGGATGAGACTTTAAAACAGTGACAAGCACTGAACAATCAGAAATGGCTTATGTCACAAAAACCTTATTTGAAATAAATTGTGTGTTTTAAAGAGATTTTTTGTGCAGTCCGGTTTAGTCTATTACTTAAAGTTTACCAGTTATACAAGATTATGCAAAATACATTTTGAATGAAAACGACTTTCAAAAGCTATTCCCAGAAAATTCAGAATATGCATTATATTTGTCATAAAGATATCATTAACAGATTTTAATTAAAACCGTTAGAGCCATTTTCTAGGAAATAAAAAATTTTCGAAAAATATGCCATATAAAGGGTAGTTCAGGAAGGGGAATTTTCTTCAAAACCTTCGTGTCGCATCCTTGAAAGATACGAGTGCTGATCAATATAGACTGAGACTAATTTTTTTTCATAGTATTTATTACTCCATTTCAATGTTGAGATGACATTTTTCAAAGTAGTCCCCTCCTACTTGAATGCACTTTTTATATCGCCTCTGCCAGTCCTCAAACTCATGGTGCAGGCCGTTCTTATTCAGATCTTTGAGAATCGCCTCACTTTAGCTCAGCATGATTCAGTGCTCTCAAGCCGAATGGCCCGGAGCTTTGCCTTTAGTGATGGGAATAAAAAAGAAATCACAGGGTGCAAGATTTGGGTTATAAGGCGGATGCAGTACCAGGTAATTTTGAATTCCTGGACTTGATTTGCGACGTGAGGACATGCGTTGTTGTGATGAAGTCGCCACCCAATCTGATGAAGTTCTGGATGTTTCCTTGCAATGTGCTTCCTCAGTGTAGCCAATACTAGCGTGTAGTACGCTGCTGTAACAGTAGTGTGAGGAAGAACAATCACAGCAGCTGTGTTGATGTTGACTTCAGTCATAGCAGAAGCCGAAGCACCAGGGTCACCTTGCTTAGCACAGAGGACTCGCCCTTCTTTGAAGTCTTTGAACCACCTAAGCACTGTTGCACGAGGTAGTGCATCTTCACTGTATGCTTGCTTCAGCTTTTCCAAAGTTTCAGAGGCTGTATGATTTAAACGAAAACAAAATTTTATTGCTCCTCTCGTGTCGAGTGGTATGCGAAATTCAAGTAGGGTCAACAATATACAGCATTACTACTAACCTACCGATACAAGAGTGCTGCCGCCTATGGACATTATACATGAAACCCCGCTCTATTCAAATATTCATGGTAGAGACAGGAAACTATCAAGAAAGCTACAGGAAAAAATCAGTCTCAGTCTTTATTGATCAGCCTCATACTTAATTTAAATACCATGTTTGGTACGTATTCTACTTTTCATTTTTGAGTTATGCTGTTCACACACACACAAATGCTTATTTGGTTCCAGGGGTCTCAAAACATGTATTTCCGGTGAAATATCGGTATCGATTTTTTGAATGGATTGCAGTACCTTCTTTACCTACTATGTATGTAGTAGAGAAAGTAAAAATGCTTAGCTTAAACTCCTTAGGACAAAGTTACTTTAAAAACAACAACCTATTGCCTAAAACACATAAGAAGACTGTTTAAAATATTCTACTTCAATTATGCACGTTGTAAGTAAAAAATTTGGAAATGTGGACCACAGTTGAGATTTAACGGCAATCATCTTGTAACCAGGCTTAAGTAAAAGATATAAAATACAGTTTTAAATAGTTTGTCCAAATTGTGTACAAATTGTCATAATTAAGCTCTTATATCATAATGAAGACGTTTGAAAGACTCAAATATATATTTTAATGTTTAAAACTGCAATATATGGTATCAACTTATTGTGCGTAACATGAAATTTTTTACTTTCTCTACTACGTATACTAAGTAGGGGAAGTATTGTATTCCACTCAAAAATTCGATACCGAGATTTCACCGGAAATATATGTTTTGAGATCCCTGAATCCAATAAAAGCATTTTTGGAAACATGTCCGTGTGTGTGTGTGTGCGTGTGTGTGTGTGTGTCTGTGTGTCTGTGAACGGCATAACTCAGAAACGAACAGTCGGATAAACACCAAACTTGGTATTTAGGTTCAGTATCTTCCAGAGATGCGACACGAAGGTTTTGAAGAAAATCCCCCCATCCCAGATTACCCTTTACGTGGAACATTTTTCGAAAATTTTAATTTTCTGAAAAATGGCTCAAACGATTTTGATTAAAATATCATATGTTTAAGATATTTTCATGACAAATAATATCTATATCCTGAATTTTCTGGGAATGTCTCCAAAAGTATTCTTCATTGTGAACAACTTTTGCATAACTGGTAAACCATAAGAGATACAAAAGTTTACTACACAAAAAATGTGGATCGCGTTAAAACACACAATTTATGTCATATACATTTTTTTGTTGAGTGAACCATTTTCGAGATATTGCTTGTTATTCCCTTAAATTTTTCAATACCTTTCTCAAATGGGAATTCGTTATTCATTTTTTTGTCTTGGATATGCAAAGAGTATTAATCTGTGGCATAGGGAATGGTGCTGCACCTAGGAACCAGCTATTAAGAGATATATGAGTGCTTAAAGGCTACTGTATTTCTATATTGCCCTTGTAAATATATATTCCCCTTCCATCTACAAGAAAATTAGCAATAAGATAGAGTCTGAAAACGTTTATCTCAATTAAGATGAAGTAGATGGAGAATAAGCGTTTGTAAAAATAGGTTTTACATGAGTAGAGAAAGTCATGTGAGTGTAACACATCAGATTTTTTTTCGTTGTATATCAAGTGATCCATCCACTCCATGTTGGATATTGTTCAGGCTTTAAAGTGGCCTTTTATTAATCGGTTAGATGAATTTTATTCGAAAAAATTGCACATCAACTGCTGATATTTAGCCGTTTTCCCAGTGTTCCATTAAGGCTTGAATATCATAAGTCCCTTTAAAGCTCCAGCGAAACTTGTACGTATGAAAATTTCAAACTCCGCAGAACACGATTTTCAGAAATCCTGAAAATGCCATTAACCTCTTAAATACTGGGACAAAATAGGTATTTAAATAGTAAACTTTATCCAAATCGATTCAGTGATTTCTGATCTAAATAATTACTTTTAAGGCTTGAATTTACTCCCTATTTTCATGCTTGTTTCCTAAACTCTCTCCTATTTAGGAGATACTGAAAATGCTACTTAATGATGATAAAGCGTATTCAAATTGCAGCTAAAACATGAAATCTTAATTTCTGAGGAACCAATTTTGCACCTAACGGTTTGAACGTCGGAAAACTGCAATATACCTATAATAAGGGACCAACATAACCTTAAATTCACTTGAATAAAATCATTCATTCATTCTCGAGTTCTCTAAATACTCCTACTTCCAGAATTCTTTAAAAGCCAGAGAGTTAATCTCTTTTATAGTATCCAATGATTCGGCAAAAATCCTCTTTTTAATAACATAATACTACGTGTAGAAACTGTAGGGCTGTCATGAGGCTCTTGATATCTCAGTATTTTTGTACACTCCGTTTTACCTTGATAGCTATATGTGTATCTTTACAAAAATAGTTTTAGTCTTCTCTTAAATATTGACAATATTATTATCTAAGAGTCCAATCTTTCGAAGATTAAGTTTGCACGTCCTCTTAGATCTCCGTACCCTAATCGGAGGTGCTCTGTAGTCTCTGTTGACTGAAAACAGATGACCGGAAGGACTGTCACTGAGGGGCTTAATTGTCTGGAGGTAACTCCCGCATTTCCTTAAAAGAACAGCTTTAAAGTTTTGCCTGATGTGACTTTACTTGGATTTTCCCCAATATTCAAGATTGAAAGGAAAGTGACCAGGAAAATGAATCTATTCCTGCCCAGCCTCTTGATAAAGCATTGGATGACATTGTTCAGGTTGAGACAGAATGTACCCAAGGTAATTTTGTTATGTGCTAAATTATTCTATGTTTAATCTAATATATAAATGATATATGTTTAATGTAAATAATAATTTCTGTATAATGTAGTATTTGTCGTGTACATAATGTTCCTGTTTAACTAGGTTTAGAACGTCTTGAACTCTGCAGTTAGGGTAAAAACGTGATGTTCACATGGTCAGCGAAAACGGGATCTTTTGTGTAAGAATAGAAGGGTAAAGTTTTATGACTCTGTTTGTTTCCGCTCCGGAAGTATGGAGCGAGGCAAATATAATATAACGGCAGTTTACTGTTGACTTTTAGGTTAAGCAGTTCATAATTGACGTTCAGTAGTGGACAGTACACAGTGGAAGACAGTTGAAGTTGTTAAACAGTTCAGTCAACAATTGGCGCGCAAAATGGTGATAGGTGAACCGGAACATTTATGTAGTGTTAGAGTGAGGAATTGACAATAAATAGCCATAAACCCAACATTACAGTGTGTAGTCAATTCTTCTATAAGCTCCCAGTACCACAACTGAGATCGACGAGCTTATCAAATATCATGATAGGCAGAGTCCATGCTAAAATCACCGCTGAGAACCAACTAGCCAGGGTAACAGCGAGAAGGACTACAAGACGAAGCCACGTCGGATAGAGAAAAAGGTACAGTGAATTTTAACATTAATTCTATCTCTACTACTATACCGCGTTGGACTCCAACCCGAGCGGGCATCGAACCCGGGACTGCCACCAACGGCGCAGTCGTAGAAACAATGTGCAGAGGTAACGACGCAAGGTTAATTGCAATGACCGGTTCTACCCCAACAAAAGAAATGTTTGTTCCTTTCTTGGCCAGTCTGTTTACCCTTACAAGCCCATAATACCATAGTGACCTGCTTTCGTGTGGTAAAGGCTGTCCGGAACTGAGAATAATCCCAAAGAAACTCTGGAACTATTTTGGGAGGGTTCGTGTGCTAACAGAGCTCCCTGGCTGCTAGCAAGAATCAGAGTGAAACTTTTCTCCTCACAGTCGTGTGCAATGTAATACTGCAATGTCCAAGCCTAAGTATCAAATCTTCTTTGTGACTAATTTCGAGGATTCCAGCTTCCAATATACTATTTACATTGAGGACAGTTAATTGGGCACTTATTATTCCATCCTCGCTTGAGTTTAAAGGTGTTAGAAAACAATATTTACCAACGTGCAGGCTGATGGTATATCAAGAATCGGTGACTTTTTAAAAGTAGTTCTAATGGAGGGATGGCCTGTATTATAAGTGTCCTTCAAATTGAAATTTAAATGCTTTTATTATAAATCTTAAAATAGAGTATGGCTGGAGTATAAGAACTAATCAAGTCTCCAAAGTTTGTAGGAAAAGGCTCAAAATATTGTGGCATAAGGCCGACAACGACGCATCGGCGCCATTATCCAGACGTCATGCAGAGAATGAGAGAACGTAGCACAGGATGACCTCGAGGGGTTTACAGGTTGCGGTAGCAAGGGTGGTCAAAGGGTGCCATTATTAGACATGTGATTTCCTTTCCCAATGTTTCTAATCTTGAATTTGTCTAGTATAGCCCAAACTACATTTTAAAAAGAAATAATTAAGTAACTGGTGGATTTACCTGAATGGCAGAGGAGATCCAGCGGTCCATCGTCGTCGGTTCTAGCTCCTACGTCGAGATTGCGAATTAACACTAAATAAATTTGAGCAATTGACCAGCACAGATTCCTACTAGGCACGTGGTTAATCGAGAGAAAGAGCTGCCAAAAATCCCTAAGTTTAAATACCGGACAAAATGCTGATTAATGTGTGGCTGGTAACTGACGTAAGCGTATGTAAGCAAACTCGCCCACGTGTCGGAAATGAAGTGATCTTTTACCTTAAACCGCGTGTCACCCAATCTCTGCTTACTCCAATATCCGCGAAATGACGCGCAATAAATCTAAAGCCAAATTTACCGGAGTTAATTAAACGAATTTTGCCCTGAATATCTCGTACTATATGAAATCATATTTATCAAAACCTGTTAAAATAAAATTATAACCGTCACAATATCCGGAAATACAAAGACAGGCAAGTTCTATAAGGCTTATGGTAATTTTGTGTTCCACGACTTCTTGCATTTTTGGGAGCCAAACTACAGATGCACATGATGTTAATGTTACTATAGTTATATTTAACGGTATTGAGGCTTGAGTATTCATATGTGCGGCGCCGCGACCGAGTGGTTAGACCGCTCGCCTCTCACCGAGGCGGACCGGGTTCAATCCCAGGGACTCGCATGTGGGATTTGTGGTGGACAAAGCAGGCGTCTGGGAGGGTTTTCTCCGGGTTCTCCGGTTTCCCCCGCCATTCATTCCACCAACTGCTTCATTATCACCTTCAATCCATTTCGCCATCATTTCGTTTCATCTACTTCCTTCATCCCTTACCAGGCATCGGGCTGATCACCCATCCTGGACATTCTGTCTGCCCCATGAGAATGTCTGCTCCTCGACGGGCCTCTGACTCCAGGCACCCGCTTGTAAGTCCTGGGGGTGTAAATCCTACATAAGATGAGGTTAATGAATGAGTACTCATATAGATCCTATGTCAGTCTGCGTACCACATGGGGACATTTTCCTTTGGCGGGTGTTTTCCAAATGGATGTCAAAGCAATTTAGCTTTGGATCAAGGTTGACTCTTAAGTACTTAGCTGTATGGCAAAGTTCACTATACCTTCCGCAGTTTTACTATATTGAATGACTTACTTTTCCTAGTTTCTTGACAGTGATCCCTAATTCTTTATTAGTGCACAATTCCTACAGAGACCTTACATTCCGATACAAGCCTTTCAGAATACTCCAAGAATGTTTTTATTTAGGAGGATAATAGATCATAAGCATAATCTTGAGAGTTGTATACTTTGCTAATAAGCTTGATCATAACGCTCTCCATGAGCGGGTACCACCGTAGTGGAGACAATGCTCTCCCATAGACAAAAGCTCTCACCCGTGTGTTTCACAAAAAGGGTCGACCATGAATGTTTTTATCCATCTCAGAAGGTAGAATGGGCACCAGTGCTGAATTTAATTCAAGAAATGAATCATAGGTAACATTATAAAAGGCTCCCTCTGTAACAGAAGTCGTAGAGAGCAATTTCATAGCAACCAGTGAGTTAAGAACGGTCTAAGAGGATTTGCTCTTTTGGTTTGAATGCTTGTTCATGAGAACGCCTTATGTTATGCAAATGTTGACTTGTGTCTTCATAGCTTTTAGTAAAACAGAGAAGCTTATGGGGACGAAGGTTTTGACAGCGATGCACCGATGGCCATGATTAGGAGAAAAATGATAGATCCTTGATACCCTCCATATATAACCAAAGCTATACTTGCCCTAAGTAGATCACAAACAGTATAAACACAGAGTCAGGATTTCTGAAATAATGTAAGAAAGTGTCCATCCCTTTCTGGAGATTTACATGGTCCAAATTGTTCAATATTCCCTTTAATTTTTTATTCAGTGAGGATTCTTCCAGCCAGTTTACACCTACCCTGGGTGTCCTCGTGTTAAGAATTGCCAAGCTTTCTGGCTGGGAAATCTGTGTCAAAGTGACATCCTGAAGAATGCGTTTGGAATACAATTTTAAATGTTCTTCAGTTACTGTGAATTCCTCATTGGGCTTGTGTAAAGTTCGTGGTGAATTAATCCGCTACCCTATTTTTACTTTCTCTACTACGTATAGTAAGTAGGGGAAGTATTGCATTCCACCCAAAAATTCGATACCGAGATTTCACCGGAAATACATGTTTTGAGACCTCCTGAATCCAAAAAAAGCATTTTTGGAAACATGTCCGTGTGTGTGTGTGTGTGTGTGTGTGTCTGTGAACAGCATAACTCAAAAATGAACAGTCGGATAAGCACCAAACTTGGTATTTAGGTTCAGTATCTTCCAGAGATGCGACACGAAGGTTTTCAAGAAAATCCCCCCACCCCAAACTACCCTTTACATGGAAGATTTTTCGAAAATTTTAATTTTCTCAAAAATGGCTCTAACGATTTTGATGAAAATATCATATGTTTAAGGTAATGTCATGGGAAATGAAATGTATATCTCGAATTTTCTGGGAATGTCTCCAAAAGTATTCTTTATTGTGAACGACTTTTGCATAACTGGTAAACCATAAGAGATAGACAAACTTTTACTACACAAAAAGTGTAGATCGCGTTAAAATACACAACTTATGTCATATACATTTCTTTTGTTGAGTGAACCGTTTTGGAGATATTGCTTGTTATTTCCTTAAATTTTCCAATACTTATACTTTTTCTCAAATTCGTTATTCATTTTTTTTATGTCCTGGACATGCAAAGAGAATGGAATGCGCCACGTAGCAACCAGCGTTAAAATATTTGACTATCGCTTAAAAGCTACCAGATTCCCCTTGCATCTACAAGAAAATTACCAATAAGATTGACATCTCGATATCTCGATTAACATGAAGCATATGGAGAATAGGCGTTTGTAAAATTAGATTGTACAAGAGTAGAGAAAGTCATTTGAGTGTAACACATCAGATTTTTATCTTTGTGTTTTCCTCGCACTGTGATTTGCCATATTTGTGTTCGTTGTTTCTGTGTTATAGAAATGCACATTTTTTGTTCGATCTGTTTGATTATTGCGCGTTAATCTGTTTTCTATTCTTCTCACTACCTGTACTACAATTTGTATTGTTGAATACATAATATAATAAATCTATTAATCCCTTCATAGTGTATTAACCTAAAAAAATTGGAGATTTTGTAATAAGAATAGATAACCCATATACACTTTGTGAGTTTAGTGAGGACGATGGCAGCACTCCGCTACAAGAACGCGTTATAATAATCCAGAGCCACTCGGTCTCTGCTCTGCACGCACTCGACTCCAGGGTGAAGTGAGGGTGGGGGAGAGGGTAGCCCCTCCAGCCCGAGCGAGCCGAGCGTCAGTCGCAAGCGGACCTACCTAGCTATCGCTGGGCGCGACGTCCCTCGTCTGGGGTCAAAACAACACAAAGTGACAGTGGTGGAAGTGGTGGTGGTGGTGGTGGCGGTGGTGGTGCAAGTGAGTGCGCGGCTAGGGTAGGTGCAGCAGATCCTAGCTGTGGTGCATAGGAACCGATCTCGTGACCTAGCAGTTTCTGTCCCATACCCTAGCTACTGCTCCGTGATCGATAACGCCTTCCTTTAAGGAAGCTTTCCTATGCTAACTTTATATGAAAACGTATGCAAATATCAACACAGCAAGGCACATTAAACCGCTTTAAGTTGAAAACTAAGGTCACCTTTCTAGGTGAAGTTTAAAGCGTTTCGATACGGTTGCGTAGCCTTTTCTGTAATGTTTTTCTGCTTTATTAAATTCGGGAACCCGGGACTTCTGTGTACCAGAACGTCGCTAAAACCCATCAGCTTCCTATGTTTTTCTCATCGACAAGAATTCTTACTCTTTTACGAAGTATAATTATCCAAGTGGTAGTTTTGAATACCATCCTTTAGAAAGTTGTACTACCCGGCGCGTTTATCCTGGGCACGTACGCTTTAAAACCCCTGAGGGAAATTGAGGTAGTTCCTACATTCATGCCTTGTGTCAACAATACTTCAACTGAGTTTGCAACAGTCCTTGCTTATTTGATTTTCCTTTCGTTTCCCGACATCGGATAGTTAACCTTATTGGGATTATAGCGTACTTAAACTTGTTTCGTATGAATGGTAATTAGTAAATCAGTTATGTTGACCACCAAGGTTCTTTTATCAACTTTTAATTTCTCGTTTCACCTTTTTCTCAGCAATATTTTACTCGTTTAAAATGTTTACGGTATTTGTAAATAAAATAATGACATTTTCTTAGGTGAAAACAGCATTTAGGCAACTAACAATGTAGAAAGTCATATGGCGAAGGATTTAATTTATACAAGGCATTAAACACCGGAATGTTTTGTCAGTTAACAGTAACAGTAGAGAAATAGATTTGAAGCAGCGTGACCTAACATCACAGATGTAAATTATTTAATGTAGGCCACATTTATTATCGTTTAATATTCAGGATATCCTAATAAGTTTAAACTGATTATTTCTAAGATTTTAAATTCCTACTCCTTGAAGCGTTTGTAAAACTTCAATCGCATAATAACATATTTAACAGAAGGTATTGTATTAATTCGTCAAAATAAGGCATTAGTTCCACATTTATTAATATTTAATACATTTTATTAAAAAGCCAATTTAAAATATGTCTTGTCAGAAATTTAGTCTGATTTAACGGAAAATATGTACAAACTAACATCGAATACTACAAACAAATGTTATAATGGGTTTTGGTATTCTGTATATGGATTTCCTCAAAACCATTCCTAATTTTTCCCTTATATGATATTATTAAAGTATTTATTGTTCACTGCATGAAATGCCAAAAACTAATTAACGTTTTACTACACACCTTCGATATCTGAAACGTGTCCCGTGAAAATATTTGCATGAAGCAAATTCTGAAAGTTCAATCCCTTTTAAAATCTCTTTGGATACGTATCATGGGGTACACGTGATTTGCTAATTATTTCCTGATAAAGTGGGAATTAAAGTTTTTAGTCCATAAAATTTAGGAATGAAATGTTTAGTACTCACGATTCAAAAATTGGTCACAAATCACCTTTTAACTGGCACTATAGCGTCTCGCCCCCTTAGCAACCAAGATAAGCCTGATTCTAAGTAAGCGTTAAACAGCTTCTTCTTAATTTAAAGTTAAAACAAGTGATCCACTTTCATTTGTGTTAATACGAATTCAATTGCTAGAAAAACAATCGCTATTCTACTTTCCTTTATTTTTACTTTTGGCGCTTTGTTACTAGCCTTTTGAAACGTTAAAGCCTTACAAGTATAAATTTTAAGGCTTTGACTTTGCGTTCTCCTTATAAAGGTTTTAAATAATTCAGTTGTTTTAGTATCCTATACATTAAGCGTTTTAGTTGTTTATTTAAGCATTTCTGCTACATAATTGTACAACAGCAGCGTATTAAAAGTGTTTACATGTGCACGGAATATAGTTTCGTAAAAGAAAAAGTACATCTGTGTACTCAAAACTGTGGAATCATTTATTTAAATAATCGTAATGCTCGAGGAAGATAGTGAATCTGGTTAATCATTGGAATACTATAATTAAACAAATAGGTAATCTTTTCCTAAACACACAATATAGACATATATTTTGCAATAATAGTTTTATTTTTATATCTACACGTAGCTTATATTTGGTATCACTTGTATCAGACTAGAATATATCTTATACCCCTTGTCCTCAGACTTTTGTATTTATTTTAATATTTTGGTTATTTATGATAAACTCAGTCTTCATTATACGTGTCGTCATAGTAAAGTATTACAATATTGCAATTTTTACTCTCTCTGTCTTACGTAATTAGAGGAAATATTTTATTCCATCCAAATTTTCGATGTAAACATTTCACCATAAATACATATTTTAGTAAAGGTCATTGTGTGTTTGTCTGTGTGTCTGTGAACACCATAATTCAAATACAAAAAGTTTAATGAACACCAAACTTGAAACTTTACATGGAATTTTTTTCGAAATTTTGAATTTTCTCAAAAAGGCTCTAAATATTATGGTTACAAAAGCATATATTTAAAATATTTACATTAAAAATATATATCTTGAATCTTATCTGAATAACCTGTGAATTCTTCTTCATTTTAATCACTTTTCTATAACTCGTAAACCGTAATCTTACTACACAAAGCCGGTTAAAGTACATAATTTATTTGAAACTGAAATTTTTCTCCAAAGGAAAAGTTTTTTTACTTTGTGCACCACTTACAGAGTAGGTATAGAAGATATTGCATTCTATCCAAAAATACGATATCGATATTTCACCGGAAATACATGTTTTGAGACCCACTGAATCTAAAAATGTTTTTTTTGGAAAAAGGTCCGCATGTGTGTCTTCAGTGTGTCTGTGAATAGCATAACCCAAAAACAGAAAAGTTGGATAAATATCATACATAATATTTGGGTTCAGTATCGTTCATAGATGCTACACGAAGATTTTAAGGAAAATCCCTTCATCCCAGACTACCCTTTACATGGAACATTTTTCAAAAAATTTGTTTTTCTCAAAAATGTCTAATGATTTTGATTAAAATATTATATTTTTAAGATATTGTCATGCCAAATGATATGCATATCTTGAGTTTTCTGGGAATGTCCTCAAAGGCCCTCTTCATTCTGAATGATTTTAGCACAACTGGTAAACCGTAATCGATAGAGCCAAAGTTTTACTGCCCAATAACTGTCGATCTCGATAAAATACACAACTTACGTCACCTTTGTTTGTCGAGTGAACCACATCGATATATTCCTTGTTTTTTTTGAGTTTTCTAGTAATTCTCTCAAACGGGAATTAGTTATTGGTTTTTCTTTTTCTTTATTTATGTCCTGGACATAAAAAGAGAATGAAATGCTCCACATAGCAACCAGTTCTTAAAAGATTCGACTATCGCTTAAAGCCTACCATATTTCCGTTGCACCTGCAAGAAAATTAGCAATAAAATAGTTTCTGCAAAAGTTTATCTCGATTAACACGAAGTAGATGGAAAATAAGCGCTTGTAAAATAGTTTGTACAAGAGTAGAAGTAGTCATGTGAGTGCAACACATCAGATTTCTTTTTCTCGTGACCATGCGAAGAACGGAATTTAAAAGCCATGATATAGTGACCCCCTCTTATAAGGTTTGGCTATCGTTTAAGCGTGCTCTGTTACTTTAATCTCCTTGTGCCTACAAGGAAGTTAAACAACTTCTACAAATGCTTATCTCGATTAACATGAAGCTGATAGAAAAATAAACTTCGGTAGTAATAGCTTGTTGAAGAATGGGTAGAGAAAATCATGCAAATGTAACACAGATTTTTTTTACTTTCTATATTATGCACTTACAAAAAGTATAGAGATTATTGTACTCCCCCAAAAATTCGATGTGAGGATTTCACGTAAATACATGTTTTGAGGCCCCTAAGCCCAAAAAGGTATTTATAGTAAAATGTATGTGTACGTGTAGTGTAAAACGAAATGCCCTATAAATTCCAAACTTTATTTACGTTCAGCATCTTCCAAACATACAACACGAAAGTTGTAAGAAAAATCTGATGTATTACACTCACATGACTTTCTCTACTCTTGTACAAACTATTGCTACAAACTCTTATTCTCCATCTATTTCATATTAATCGAGATAAACATTTGCAGAAACGATCTTTTGACATGCAAGGAGAATTACATTTTACACATAGCGACCAGTTCTAAAAATATTTGAGTATTGCTTAAGGCGTACTATGTTCCCCTTGTTTTGTATTTGCAAGGGCAAAATAGAAATAGTAGCCTTTAGGCATCGACATATATCTTAATAGCTGTTACTAGGTGCAGCACTATTCTGTTTGCCACAGATTAATATTCTTTGCATAACCAAGACAAAAAAATGAATAACGAATTCCCATTTGAGAAAATAAGTATTGAAAAATTTAAGGGAATAACAAGCAATATCTCGAAAATGGTTCACTAAACAACAAAAAATATATATGACATAAATTGTGTATATTAACGCGATCTACATTTTTTGTGTAGTAAAATGTTGTCTATCTCTTATGGTTTACCAGTTATGCAAAAGTCGTTCACAATGAAGAATACTTTTGGAGACATTCCCAGAAAATTCAAGATATACATTTTATTTGTCATGAAAATATCTTAAACATATGATATTTTAATCAAAATCGCTGAAAATTTGAAAAAATTAAAATTTTCGAAAAATGTTCCATGTAAAGGTTAATCTGGGGTAGGGGGATTTTCTTGCAAACCTTCGTGTCGCATCTCTGGAAGATACTGAACCTAAATACCAAGTTTGGTGTTTATTTGACTGTCGTTTCTGAGTTATGGTGTTCACACACACACACACACACACACACACACACACACACACACACACAGACGCACACACGGACATGTTTCTAAAAATGCGTTTTTTTGGATTTAGGGCGTCTCAAAACATATTTCCGGTGAAATCTCGGTATCGAATTTTTGGGTGGAATACAATACTTCCCCTACTTACTATACGTAGTAGAGAAAGTAAAAATACTTATACTCCAAACTACTCTTAGTATGGAAGAGTTTTCGAAGTTTTTGATTTGCTTAAAAATGGCTCTAAACTGTTGATTAAAATTCCATATGCTTAAATAATTAAATGACAAGTAAAATATATATCTGAATTTTCTAGGAGTATCCTGTGAAGTCCTCTGCATCCTGAATGACTTTTGTATAATTGGTAAACCTAAGAAGTACAGAAAGTCTAACTACAAATGAAATGTAAATATCCCTAATGCTCACAATTTATGCCAAATATCATTTTTTGTGGCGTTCACCATTTCTGAGATATATTTTGTTATTGGTTGAATTTTCAATTACTTTTCTCAAGTGGAAAATCGCTATTCATTTTTTTTCTCATGGTCGTGCAAAGATAAGGGAATTTCAAAGCTATCACATACCGACCCGCTTTTATAATATTTTACTATGGCTTAAACTTACTGTATTCCCCTGATCCCCAGGTACCTACAAGGAAATATGCAATTAAACTATTTATGCAAATGTTTATCTCGATTAACATGAAGTAGATAGAAGAATATACGGTTTGTAGTAAAAATCTGTTGACGAATGGGTAGAGAAAGCCATGTGATGCAACACATCAGATAATTTTTTACGTTTGGTATTAAAAATCTAAAATACACTGTAATGCTCCCCTGCACACTCATATGCTGCGGTTTATCTAATTGGTTCCCTTGTGTCGCCTCCTAACCACTTTAGTACAGCAGAAGTCGTTATTTTCTTTTGTGTCTGCAAGCCAGATGATATAATTCCAGTGCTGTGCATTTATTTCCAAATTTTACTGCCTCTTGTTTATCTTGGCTACAACTTTTGGCACCAATTTCATAGACGGCTGGCAATGGTCCGTGCCTTCTAACTAAATTCCGGATATTTCTGTTTATCGATATGAAAGCGTTTCTGAAAAACCAGAGGCATCATTCTGAGGTTAACGTTCTCTAAATGCATCTCTGTTCCAAAATTGGCAAATCTCGAACGTTACTTTGAAAAGTTAAGGCAGTAGTTCCCTTGTTGTTATGCAGATTATGTTATGTATTATCTAGGGAGCATTCAAAGTGTGTCATGAATGGCACTGGGCTTACTTTGGTTATAATGAAGTATGAATCCTTCTTTAAGAGGAGTTAATCTTGGTGAAAACGATGTTTTAACACTGATTTATGTCATATTAATATCCACACTTTTCTGATTAACTCGGATTCGGTATATAATTTACAATATTTGATTTATTATGTGTATTTTAATATAGTTTTAATTCTTTATATGCAGAATTTGTTATGTTTAGTTTATTCTGTGCACATTTAGCTACGACATTAAATTTTATAGCTGAAAAATACAGCAGGAGGTTGCGGTTTAGCTAATGTTTATTTATGCAAACCTTCCATTATAAACTAGTTATTACTTCATTCAATTATTACTGCGTGCCAATTATAGCAATGGCATATTTCCTAAAACAATTGTTTTCTCTGAGCCAATATAGATGCAAAATGTAGAATAATTAAGATCTTAACATATAATTACTTACCATGCTGTGGTGATAATAGGCTACTTAAGTCCATAAAAATTGCTCACTTCTTTCTTAAGAAGGGAATGCATGCAATGGCTGTCTTGTTTATCGGTTCAACACGCAGGACAATAACAAATGGAATACCGGGGGATAAACTAACGTCTCATTTACGAACATATGAAGACTATCTCTTTTATGTTCAGTTATGGATGCCGAACTATTTCATGATTTATTTCCTACAGTTTTTAATGCTAAGAATGCATAAAGTGGTGTCTCCATCTCATAGATAATCTTAATATGGCTTTGGTGAAAATCATGTCATAATCATAAAGATTGTCCACTTGTTGCATAAATTATAATTTTATGTTGTACACTCCAGTATACGTTGACGCACCGATATGCGAAACAATAGTTTATGCTAGTAAGTGAATGTTAAAGCACCTCAATTTCTCCTTTATCTCTTTCTAGCAGTTTCCTTTTGTTGACTGGTAGGACCGTTTATTCTTTGTTCACGACAGGCAGATACAATTGCTTATGAACTATTGAGATTAAGGTTGTTAAGAGTTCCAGTTTTAAAATCCGCTGAGTTGAGAAACCTTATTCACTATTCAGAATTAATCATACATCTTTGTCATCCTCCGTGGTCTAGGGCTACCATGCTACCCTCTAATTCCCGAGGTCGCGGGGTCAACCCCGACGGATGGGCGATGGATATTTTGGGCGTAAAATCCTTAGCTATTCTTCGGAAGGGAAGTAAAGTCGATGATACCATTGTAGACTTACGGCAGATAAAAGAACCTCAAGCCTTATAGAGCCCTGTGAGCAAAATTTCCAGTCTATAACGCCCAATATATAGGTAGAAAGGGACACTAAGAATAGTAGTTAAAGAGCGTCCATAAGTAAAACTCGATTTAATTTTTATACATATTTATTTAATTCGAAGCCACCTTGTTTGTCAGAATACAAATATTTCAATTTCATCCATCAAGTGCAAAAAGTTTTTCTTGTATGTCTTCTTATCGGAATGGAGCTAATTAAATATCGTGCTATGAAGTTAAAATATTCACGAGTTGCTAAACAAAAATTAAAAAACACCAACGTACGTAAATATACTTTCATAAAATACAAAAATATAATTAACTGAAACATTCATTATCATCAGCTTCACGGATTAGATCAGTGACTGGTTACGCTCTGATTTGTATCCTAGATTTGCTCTTTCTTTGTTGATATCGAAGCCTCACATCCATATAATAAAACATTAATCTCTTATTACTTCATAGAAGCTTAATTCAGTCTACTTCTACGCTTTTCTCTTAATGCTAGTCTTAATGTTCTATATAATGGTTGAGCTTGAATATTTGTTATCCGTGCAATATTTAAATTCTGTTAAGGTTGGTAGTCAAACGCACTTACCTGCTCTTCAAGAACCAGGTTTACTCTGTAGTGTATCTCTCTTGAAAAGGAATGACCTTTGTTTTCTCTGCAGAGATATTCAAATTATGTTTTCAACGTATTTGTGTAGATAGACTGCCTTTTTACTTTCTCTACTACGTACTTACAATAAGTAGAGGAAGTATTGTATTCTACACAAATGTTTGATACCGAGATTTCAGCGGAAATACATGTTTTGAGGCCTATAAACCCAAAAAGTTGGTATGTGTGTATGTGAACAACGTAATCAAAGTGTCCGATAAATGCAAACGTAGTATTTTGGTTCAGCATCATCCAAAGACGCGATGCAAAGATTTTGAAGAAAATATCCCCAACACAAACTACGCTTTCGATGAAAGAGGTTTTGAAATTTTAGATTTTCTTAAAAATGGCTAACGTTTTTTATTAAAATACGTGTTTAAGATACGTGCAAGACAAATGAGATGTATATCTTGAATTTGCTGAAAATAATGTGTGAAGTTCTCTTATTCTTAGTTCGTTTTGTATAATTCGTAAACCGTAAGATATAGAAAAATCTTACTATACAAAAAATGTATACTGGTTTGCATAAAATGTGGCCCATAATGGAACGGAGCTGTTTGTGTTAGTACTGATAAACTCTAGCCCCACCCCCTTCAGCGGGACCGCCTCTGTTTTCGAGCATAATTGCTAGGTACTTTACCTCCCCCAAAGTATGGCCGAACTGCCAAAGGGTAACATTAAATCCTAAAACGTATGTTTTCATGCTACCCTACCGTTTTCTTATACCGGTTATCTTATTGCCGTTATAGCGGCAATAACTGAACCTTCGTCTCCATGTCACTGATAGAAGCACACATACGGAATGTCGTATCTACCGTTCAGTTTAACCTCACATGAAAATAATTCTTTACCCTTTCCTATAAAAGGGTGAATTATTTTTAGCCTTTATTTAGCCTTTCCTGTGTACCAATCATAGTGAAACTCTTTCATAGAGATGTATCCGGATCACTCCTTCATTCCACACAGATTATAAATATCATTCATTTGTTAGTTTGTACGTCCATGAATTGCTTTTAAGGCCGGTCACATAAAGAGTGGAGTCAAAAGTTGGTTGCTTGAAGTAGGAAACCTTACGGAGAAAAAAACACTATGACGACCTAGGGAAATGGCCACTTTTTATGCACGGCAGTGTACATAGCGTTAGAGCATATAGTTTATGCCAAATAAACATGTTTGTAGCGTTAACTATTTCTGCAATGTCCTTTATTATTGGTTTGAAATTTCAAATACTTATATATTTCTCAAGTGAAATATCACTGTTGGCATTTTTTTCCCTTGTTTCTTTCTGTCTTGTCGTGGTTGTACAAAAACAACGGAATTTCAAAGCCTGCACATAGCAACCTCTTCTTAATAGATTTTACTGTCACATCTTAAGCCTGCTACATTCCCCTAATCCCCTTATGCCTACAAGGAAATGTGTATTAAAATCATTTCTGCAAATATTATCTCAACTTAAAGTAGATAGAAGAATATACTTTTGTAATAATAGTTTGTTGAAAAATAGGGAGAGGAAGTCATGTGAATGGAACATAAAAGACCTTTTTAAGTGATCTTCTATTCATATATTATAATCATGTGTTTAGTGTTTAACAATATAATTAGTTCTCATAAATTAAAGATATATTTACTTTTTAAGCTTTCCACAACTCCTTACTGCAACTTTTATACAGGGTGTTTCATAAGCAAGGAATATTGCAAATAAAACTAAAATTATTTAAATATTTCAAAAGTGGTCATACGCTCAAATTAATATTTCGAAAGGAAT
The DNA here is from genome assembly GCA_030765065.1 of Deroplatys truncata. Classification (NCBI taxonomy): domain Eukaryota; kingdom Metazoa; phylum Arthropoda; class Insecta; order Mantodea; family Mantidae; genus Deroplatys; species Deroplatys truncata. The sequence continues at coordinate 48,672,447 of CM060987.1, forward strand.
ATCTTACAAAAACACAATTTCCGGGCACTAATGTATAGGGTTAAGGTCATATACAAAATATAAATGGCCACATATTTTTCATGTTTTTAAGGTTTTTCTATTTAATTTCAAAAACAATTTAATGGGTTTGATACTAAATGTTTAGGTTGTTATGGGAACATTTTGAAGATCTTATTAAACCATTAGAATTTAATTTCTTATAGTAGCTGTGTAAATTGAGGAGAAAATTATTAAACAAACCGATAGTTAAACTGTTTCGATAGTAAACAAACTTTTGTATGAAACATATGAAATTGCTCATACCAATAAATAAGATAACCACCTTTTAGAGAAGGGGAAAAATAATATGCTGTCATTTAAAATGTTTTTGATGACAAAATATCCTCTACAATAATGGCTGAAAATGTTGTTTCTTTTTTGTAAACTTTTGCGTTCAAGAAATTAAATTTGACGTGTCAGAGAATTTTTAAAAAAAGTTGTTAGTTTTAGTATTATTCGCATTCTATCTTACATATGAAACATCCTGTATATAAGTTAAACACAGTCTTTTCTGACTCCTCTAGTTGTAATAATGCATTTACTTAAAGAGTTTAATGTTTATTATCGCGCCAAAATATAAACTTCTAGCTATATCAATAAAACTTTGCGGTATATCTCCTTTCCCATAATTTCCCACAGTTTAAATCCGTGAAGATGGAATTAGTTTTCTGTGTAAAAATTGTATGTTTGTTTTGTTTAACTCTGTTTCTTTAAAATGTCTTAGAATTTGAATAAGAATGGTGTTAAGATTAGGAAAGAATTCTAGATTATTTGAGGTAAAAGGATTGAAAGCGTTTAAGTAGGAATAATAATAATAATAATAATAATAATAATAATAATAAAAATAATAATAATCCTCTTCTGCACTACAGGAATTAGGCAGTGCTGCCTGTTCCGGCTCCAAAACGTGTCTGACCATCATTTTCTTGGTCTTCCTGGATGTTTTATTTCCTTTAGGCCTATATAAAACACTTTTCTTGGGACCTCTCTTTCAGCATTCTATCAACATGCTGCTTCCAAATTTATAATTTGTTCTTCCAAATAATTTATTTCTAACTCCTCTCTTATTTTTTCATTTGAAATTTTGTCCAAAAGACAACATGCCTTTACCGTTCTCAGGAATCTCATCTCGGCAGCTCGTATCTTATTACTTTCTGTACTACGTATAGTAAGTAGAGGAAGTATTGTATTCCATCCAAAAATTCTATACTGATATTTCACCGGAAATACATGTTTTGAGGCCCCCTGAATAAAAAAACATTTTTCGAAACATGTCCGTGTGTGTATCCGTATGTGTGTTTGTCTGTGCGTGTCTCTGATCAGCATAACATTTCTTCCAGAAATGCGACACGAAGGTTTTCAAGAAAATCCCCCCACCCCAGATTACCCTTTACATGGAACATTTTTTGAGAATTTTAATTTTCTCAAAAATGGTGCTAACGATTTTGATTAAAATATCATATGCTTAAGATATTTTCATGACAAATGAAATGTATATCTCGAATTTTCTGGGAATGTCTCCAAAAGTATTCTTCATTGTGAACGACTTTTGCATAATTCATAAACCACAAGAGATAGACAAAATTTTACTACAAAAATGTAGATCGCGTTTAAATATACAATTTATGTAATACATATCTTTTTTGTTGAGTGAACTATTTTCAAGATATTGCTTATTATTCCCTTAAATTTTCGAATGCTTTTTCTCAAATGGGAATTCGTTATTCATTTTTTGTCCTGGACATGCAAAGAGAATGGAATGCGCCACATAGCAACCAGCTCTTAAAATATTTTACTATCGCTTAAAGCCTACTATATTCCCCTTGCACCTACAAGAAAATTAGCAATAAGATTAACATCTCGATTAACATGAAGCATATGGAGAATAACCGTTTGTAAAAATAGTTTCTACAAGAGTAGAGAAAGTCGTGTGAGTGTAACACATCATAATTCTTTTGTCAGCTTTCGTCAACGTCCATATTTCAGATCCATAAAGAAAAGCAGGCACAGCCATTACGTTTTGAAAGTAATGATAAACTGTTCCATTTTTAACCAAATTTAGACTAACGTTCAGTGCTACATTTGCCATATGAATATCATGATGATGATGTTCAGAAATAGTTAAGAAGGTTAAAATTATAGGGTATAATGTATTCCTCATCAGTCCTTGCAGGGTTGCCAACCGTTTTAATAAGTATAACAACTTTTGGTTTACTGTTCATGTTCACTCCATTAAAAACATCATGGATTAATAAATTTTACAAACTAAGGTCTTCCAAACATTCAGATTTGTTTTGAATACTATTCTTTCATTTCTCACGTAGAAGAAACCTTTGCCCAAGTTAATAATGTTTGTTTAGGAGACTTTATTTCAAGCTAAGAACAAACTGGTTTAAATGGGGTGTAAGTTTGGAAACCAAATTATATGGAGATTTCGCCAACTATAGAACACCTTATAAATGTATTGGCACAATTCAGTGTACTCTAGGTAGGATGTCTATTCCTGTTTTTTTCTACCTTAAGCTTATTTATTCTACAGTGTAATTGTTTGAGTATTTGTTTTTAAATAGCAACTGCTGAAATGCATTTCCAAACAAATTACACATTTTTACAATAACCTTTCATCACATAATTTATTAATAGCGTGGATCTATCAAGGTGGGGATAGACTCGTATTAACGCTGCAAATCCTTAATACAAAAATTATACAAAACCATTTCACAATATTGATAAAGTAAATATACTTTTGAAGGGAGATGACTATAAGATACGAAATTATACCTAGAGAAAAGTTCACCTGTTATCCTGATAATTAAGAAAAATTATGTGTCATAAATTTTGCCAATTTAACCAGGTTAAGATAGGAACATTTATCATGCTTTGATCTGTTGTAACTGAATGTAAATACAGTTTTAATCCTCATTATTTTTCACATTACATGTATAAAATTGAGGATAATCACTGTAAATGGTATGGCAATATCATTTCAGTAAACAGCTCCATTGACGTTCTTCTCCCACCCGAGGAAACACGCTCGCATGCCTCGTTAGCTGGCACAGTGAATAGGTACACATTTTGATTCCAGCTCGGCTGACCGTAAGCGCCTTATACCATAGGGAAACTGTGTTTAAGAAATGCCTTTCAGGGAAGCTTTTCGGGACACTGAGTTGTTCATTAGGAAGCTAGGGACATGACACTAATTTAAATTCTGTCCACACAATAATTACTGAATGAATAATAACCAAATTTGCGTTGGTTTTACTTTCTGTTTCTGCATAAAGTGTTTATAAAAATAATAAGTAAACGCGAACTTAAAGTTCTGCAAATGTGATATAAGTGACACCTTGCTTCTTAGCTCAAAATGTTTCAACTCATACTTCGGATGCACTTTTCTCCTATGATTTTGTTTCTGTAGTCACTATTTTTACTTTCTCCACTAGGTATAGTAAGTAGGGGAAGTATTGCATTCCACCCAAAAATTCGATACCGAGGTTTCACCGGAAATACATGTTTAGAGACCCCCTGAATCCCAAAAAATTTTTTTTGGAAACATGTCCGTGTGTGTGTCTGTGTGTCTGTCTGTGTGTCTGTCTGTCTGTCTGTGAACAGAATAACTCAGAAACGAACAGTCGGATAAACACCAAACTTGGTATTTAGGTTCAGTATCTTTCCGAGATGCGACACGAAGGTTCTCAAGAAAATCCCCCCACCCCAGATTGCCCTTCACATGGAACATTTTTCGAAAATTTTAATTTCCTCAAAACTGGCTCTAACAATTTTGATTAAAATATCGTATGTTTAAGATCTTTTTATGACAAATAAAATGTATATCTTGAATTTTCTGGGAATGTCTCCGAAGGTATTCTTCATTGTGAACGACTTTTGCATAACTGGTAAACCATAAGAGATAGACAATATTTTACTACACAAAAAATGTAGATCGCGTTAAAATACACAATTTATTTCATATACATTTTTTTTGTTGAGTGAACCATTTTCAGATATTGCTTGTTATTCCCTTAAATTTTTCAATACTTATTTTCTCAAATGGGAATTCGTTATTCATTTTTTTGTCTTAGATATGCAAAGAGTATTAATCTGTGGAAAAGGGAATAGTGCTGCACCTAGCAACCAGCTATTAAGAGATATGTATGTGCTTAAAGGCTACTGTATTTCTATATTGCCCTTGAAAATATATATTCCCCTTACATCTACAAGAAAATTAGCAAATGTTTATCTCGATTAACATGAAGTAGATGGAGAATAAGCGTTTGTAAAAATAGTTTGTAAAAGAGTAGAGAACGTCATGTGAGTGTAAGACATCGGATTGTTTTTCAATTGGACAACCGCATTCCTTTTATTAAATTGTTACAATAGTAAAACGGATCCTCGCAAGTCTATAGAAGATCAGAACAAAGCCGGTGGTTATCATTTATAGTAGTGTAGTAACACTTGTTTGGCTAAAGTGCTTTACACCTACTTCAGTAGCTCGAAAGGCAGGCAGAAGAGAACGTTAGCCTGGAAAAGGAACGGGCTCTTTGACATTCCAACACCAAATTAATCTTTTGATGTTATTGTACTTTTAGCATTTCTCATATTGAAGAAACCCACTTGAAATGCCAAAAGCTTACTGTATAAAAAGAGGTTCATTTACTAATTCATATCATTTTTATGCAGATGTTGTTGAGAATGTGAATAAAAAATAAACTTTTCAGGAATAGTTCGTATAATTTCCATCACATGCTAATATAATTCGGAAGTTATAGAACGTTTGCCCATTTGCAAGTACAGATGTTTTTGTTGTAAATTATTTAAGGGAACTGAGGCGTGTTGAGAATTTGAGCGTAATAGTGGATTCAATTCCATTGTTTGCTTATAGTTAGCAATACTGATAACTTATTCTACAAAATCTCGTTATTTATCTCAATAGATGCTTGGTGGAAAATTCATAAATTGCCTTCAGCAATTACACATATAAAATGCAAAAGAAGCTTTAGGTATATTTTTAAGAAGTATGACCAAATTAAGTTTTGATAGCTGTAAAACCTCTTTGTTCTACTTTATTTAGTTTGAGAAGTAAAACTCAGATCCTTAACTGCTATAAACTTCAATAAAAAATAGCTTTTCGTTATATGATATTGTTGTGTGTTTTTATTTTAAAACCAAAAAGTGAGATATATTTTTTCTTTAATACTGGCAGTGTGAAGGTCATCGTTTAACTTGAGCTTGTGACTTTATTTCATAATATTATTTAAAGCACCTCAAACATCTTAACAACATTTTAGTTTCAGGTGTGTAGTGGTAACTACGAAAAGTGTATTTAAGTTTTTTTAAATGCATATTTGATACAAAAGAGACTGAAAATCATGCAATCTCTGCATTTAACTGATCGATTCTCTCTTAAGTTACGTTTAAAATACGTTAATATAGATGTAACATTGTAACGCCATAATATAACAATTTGTGTTCGTCGAAATATGAACCAAAATAAAAAGTGTATATTTTCATTCTCGTACATTCCCAGCCCTCTTAAACCTATGGTAGTTACGGGAATAGTGACACAAATAAAGCTTACCTCAAATTTGAATTACTATTTCAGTTTCGTAAAATACGAGGGCTGATCAATAAAGACTGAGACTGATTTTTTTCACAGATATTTATTACTCCATTTCAATGTTGACATGATCTTTTTCAAAGTAGTCCCCTCCTAACTGAATGCACTTTTTATAGAGTCTCTGCCAGTCCTCGAACACATGGTGCAGGCCGCCATTCTTTGTCAGATCTTTGAGAATTGCCACACTTTTCGTTAGCACTGCTCCAGCGCTCTCAAATCGAATGCCCCGGAGCTTTGCCTTTAGTAATGGGAATAAAAAGAAATCACAGGGGGTAAGACCGGGGCTTAAAGGCGGATGCAGCACACATGTAATGTAGAATTTAGCCAAATATTCCTGGGCTTGATTTGCGACGTGAGGCCGCGCGTTGTCGTGATGAATTTGCCACCCATTCCGATGAAGTTCTGGACGTTTCCTTGTAATGTGCTTCCTCATTGTAGCCAATACTGACGTATAGTAGCAGCTGTAACAGTAGTGTGAGGGGGGAACTGCATACTGGTAAATCATTCCATTCCGAAACACCAGGCCCACCTTGCTTAGCACAGAGGACTCGCCCTTCTTTGAAGTCCTTGAACCACCTAAACACTGCTGCACGAGATAGTGCATCTTCACCGTATGCTTGCTTCAGCTTTTTGAAAGTTTCAAGGCTGTATGATTTAAACGAAAATAACATTTTATTGCGCTGTATTGCTCCTCTCGTGTCACCTCCATTTTGTGGTATGCGAAATTCAAGTAGGGTCAACAATATGTGGCATTACTACCAATCTACCGTTACGAGAGTGCTATCGCTTATGGACATTATACATGAAACCCTGCTCATTTCAAGTATTCGTGGTAGAGACCTAAAACTATCAAGGAAACTACAGAAAAAACCAGTCTCAGTCTTTATTGATCAGCCCTCGTAGTTTGGATATACTCTGGATATATTACAGCCCTTATGCTTTTAATTTATAAAACACTTTTATACTCACTGTATTATTTCATTTCAAATCAAGATGAACCAAAACCTTTCAAAATCCTACGATTATATACCTTCTCCCCTAAGAGTTGAGGCTCAGAAAAATAGATTAGTTATGATTCATTAATGTTTGCATGGTTTATTCAATATTTGTATTTATTACCATCCTTCATAAAAATACACATGGAATAGCATTTAGATTTTTAGGGTGTAAGTTTTATTGCTTGTGTGCATTACTTTAAAAGTATTTCATAATATTACTAAATCCTTTCGAAATAGTGAACAAAGTTAAGTGCTCATTGCTATGAATTTTCTGTCGTTGGCAGTACAATAAATAGTACATTTACACCTTTTTCTGATTGAGACTTTTTCTGGTTCCCTCAATTCCCATATTCAGCAAATTCCCTTACGCATGGAAGGTTCCCTTCGCAAATTTTCTTTCCCGATTATCATTCCATTTCATGTATCATGTCGCGGCTTGTAGGCTTATGGGGTAAAGACAATAAAAGTCGCTGAATTCTTCGTATGGGGTCCAATTGATGTAAATTTCCATAACAGATTCTTGGCGCTCTCAGCAGAGTCTCTGATTTTAATATGTATTTCATCACTTTCATTAAAGAGATTTTGTAAAAGGTTTTATAATAATTCAAAAAGAGTCTTCCGGGCTGATTTGCCGTGGTCTGCTGGAGTAATTGGATCCAGACTTTCGTCCACTACTGCGGTGGACATCATCGGTGGCGTGGTCGAAGTCTTCTTGGTGAAGGTACAGTTGTGTCTGAGGCGTCGACTGTCCGGGATGCGGTATTTATACACCCCCCGTGTCTTCTCTGATTGGCTCGGGGCTCGCTGAGGCAGTGCGGTAGAAGACTTCGACCACGCCACCGATGATGTCCACCGTAGTAGTGGACGAAACCTCTGGATCCAATTACTCCAGCAGAACACGGCAAATCAGCCCAGAAGACTCTTTTAGAATTACGAACACCGTCCGTGAAAGCCTACGCTTACTCATGGCTTTATAATATACTACCATTTCCTACATTACTCACAGACCAAAAGTTATGCAGTAGGAGCGGTCGTGACTACAATGAAAACCAAGAAGGGCTTGAATCATTAGAACGGCAGTATCCCTAATGTTAGAAGTCTAAAACCTTACTGACGTTTAAAAATGAGTGATATACTAAAGGTACGCACAAACAAACATCCGGGTTCGATCTCCGGCGACGGTCCATTCTCACTCATGGGTTTCTCGTAGTTCCCCCGGGATCGCCAGTCGAATGCTGGGGTGGTTTCTTCTCTACAATGATTCCGTTTTCACCATTTCCCTTTCATTACGTTTCCTTCTCATCTTTCAGATATAAAAATGAAAATGTAATTCAGTTTTATTTATGGACGCTCTTTAACCACTATAGTTCTTAGCGTCCCTTCTATATTGGGCATGAAAGACCGGTAATTTTGCTCAGAGGCCTGTTTATCAGGCTTGAGTTTCTTTTACGTGCCGTAAATCCGACACGGGATCACCGTGTTTTTTTCGCCCGAAAACATCCATCGCCCTCCGCCGGGTTTGAACCCGCAACCTTGGGGAACTAGAGGTTAGCATGGTACCGCTAGACCACTCTTTCAGGTGTGTTTCTAGGTTTCGTGATGTAAGGCAGTACCGGAAAGATGGCGCGAATTCATGCTCAATGGAAAGAGAACTCCTCGTGGAGACCAGAGGGCTGCATGATTGGTGGGTCGTTCATCGTCCTCTCTCAGTGGCTCCAAGTGTAGGATGGGTCTACGAGTTTGGAAATGCTGGGCACTTCCGTGCGTCTCTATGGTCTATCTTCTAACGGCCTGTAGCCTCCTGCGATTCCTTTACCTCATCCCTTCCTCCTCGGTGGGAGGGGTGTTAGCTGCAATAGATTTGTGCAGGTAGCAGCGCACGAGGTTTCCCCCTCCGTTGAACCACCTATAGCTATACAGGCTGTATCTGTATTAGTGTCATATTTTGGGGGACGTATTCCTTACATCAAAACATTAAAAAAGTACATATGAACATGGGTCTGAAAATCATTTATTTCAGAGTTACAACACAAAATCGAGAGTTACAAAAATTGCTCGAAGTGGCTTCCTCTTGCTTCGATGCATGCAGTAAGCCTGTGTTCCATGCTCTGGCGTAATCCGTTGAAAATTCCTGGTGTGTTTTGTATTTGGTCAAATCCAATTTGGATTTGGATACGTCCTCTCAAAATGTCAACATCAGGTACAGGAGTCTCATAAACCAAGGACTTCAAATGTCCCCAGATGAAGAAATCCATTGGATTCAAATCAGGCCATCGAGCAGGCCATGCAATGGGTCCCCCTCGACCAATCTATCTTTGCGGAAATCGATCATTCAAAAACTTACGAACTGTCATACTGAAATGAGCTGGAGTACCATCAAGTAAAACCCACATTCGTTGGATGATGTCCAGAGGCACATTATCAGTTAAGTGATGCAACTCATTTCTGAGAAACTGGAGATAGGTTTGTCCTTTCAGACGCGGAGGGTTGAAGTAGGGACCAATAAGGTGATCATGAATGATTCCACCCCAAGAGAGAGAGAACCTCTGTTGATGGTTGTCCTGTCGTTCTTCATTAGGATTTTCAAATGCCTAGTTATGAGTGTTATGAAAATTGAAAATGCTGTCCTGAGAAAAACCAACCTCATCCGTGAATAAGATACAGCCTAGGAAATAGATGAACACAGCGCACTGCTGTAACATGCGTTGACAGAAGCGTCTTCTTGGTTCAAAGTCCACCTCATTTAATCCTTGCACACGTTGAAGGTGATACGGGTACAGAAGATTTTCATGCGGAATTCTCCAGATAGTCATATGACTAACTCTTTCCCTTACAGTCATACGTCTTGTGCTTTGTGATGGGTCTGCATCCACAGCACGAAGAACTCGTTCTTCAAGCTCAATGCCTCGTACCGCTCTTCGTCTCCCAACATTCCTAGTACTCCTCTCAAATGCGCCATTCTGTGTCAACCGTTGGTGAATTAGTGCGAATGTTCTTGCACACGGTAACGGCCTGTCAGGGTAACTTTCTGCATAAAGCTTACGTGCTCGTGCTGCATTGACGTCTGCATGGCCATACGTGTAGTGCATATCCGTCTGTTCACTCATGGAACACATCTTCTTTGACCTACAACGAAACAGTTGATTTTCAGACCCATGTACATATGAACTTTTTTTACTGTTTTGATGTCAGGAACACGTCCCCCAGTATATGACACCGATAAAGATACACCCTGTATTCCTCACAATTGCTGGATGGTTTAAGTTCATTTTAATAAATGAATTAGCGGTATATCCAAAAGTTCAATTCAAAACTTAACGATACAACCGACTCGTAAATCACAATGCTGACTTTGACCCCAATGAGTAAATAAAATAAGTAGCCTTAACAAACACAGGTTATCTGTTCCACAGGTTTTTGCCATATTTGTTAGCGAACTTTGCTGAAAGAAGTTTGTAAGCCGTAAAACCTTTATGCGATAAAACACTGCAGCAAAGTTGGGCCATAAAATTGAAGCGTTGTGTTTCGCTGCAATCAAACATTCCGGTCGATTCTTGTCTACATATTTTACGACGCCGCCTGCACCTACCTTTAAATGTTGCCCCACTTCCTCAAGACCTTGTTTCGTAGCCCTTGTGATTTATTCACCTTCCGTCAGATGTCAGTTGCTCCGATCTTCTCGTAATTTGTGTGAATTCACAGAGTATAAGCACCTGTACAGCAATGAACAAAACTTTTTTCTCCAGTAATACCCGCTCGGTCATCGAATCGACTCCTGTCTATCTTTACCCGCCCATTCTGCTATAAGACATTGAGTGACTTTACTCGCAGACTGTATTCTTAGTAACACTGAACAAATTTCGGAGAGAAAGCATAGAGAAATGCTATTATAGATTAAAGAAAATCTGAAAACTATTTTTACAAACGCTTCTCCATCTGCTTTACGTTTATCTTTATTGATATTTTCTTGTAGGTGCAACTGGAGTATGGTAGGTTTTAAGCGATAATCAAATCTTTTAAGAGCTGGTTCCATGTCCAGAACATAAAAAAACCCAATAACGAATTCCATTTGAGAAAAAGTATATGTGTTGTAAAATTCAAACAAATGATAAGGAATATTTCCGAAATGGGTCACTGACAAAAAAAAAAAAAAAAAAAATGCACGTGACATAAATTGTGGGTTTTAACGAGACCTACATTTTTCATGTAGTAAAATCTTGTTTACCATTATGCGAAAGTCATTCAGAATGAAGAGCAATTTTGGAGACATTCCCAGAAAATTGAGGATATGCATTTTATTTGCCATGAATATACCTTGACGGCCCCGTGGCCGAGTGGTTAGACCGCTCGCCTCCCACCGAGGCGGCCCGGGTTCAATCCCAGGTATCTGCATGTGGGATTTGTGGTGGAACGAAGCGGCATCTGGGAGGGTTTTCTCCGGGTTCTCCGGTATCCCCCGCCATTCATTCTACCAACTGCTCCATCATCACCTTTCATTTCATCCATTTCACCAACATTTCGTTTCATCTACTTCCTTCATCCCATCGGGCTGATCACCCATCCTGGATGCTCTGTCTGATCCATGAGTGTCTGCTCCTCGACGGGCCTCTGACCCCAGGCACCCGCTTGTAAGTCCTGGGGGGTGTAAGAGGAGGGTAAACAGATAATGAATGAATATATCTTAAACATATGAAATTTTTTGAGAAATATAGCATTTAAAGGATTCTTTCCGTCGCATTCTTGGAAGATACTAAACTCAAATACCAAGTTTGGTATTTATCTGAGTTTTCGTTTTTTGAGTTATGCTGTTCACAGAGAGACACACTCACATACGGACATGTTTCCGGAAATTCTTTATTTGCCTCAAAATATGCATTTCCGGTGATATCTCGGTATGGAGCTTTTAGGTGGGTTTGAATTCTTACCATATTACTATACGTAGTATAGTACTATAGAATATATAGGCCATATCAAAGTGACGGTAAACCATGTACGGATGAGAAGTGAAGAATAAGGGAAATAAAACAGCTCCAATAAATATTCATAAAGTTTAACCCTTGACGAGATAATGTTACTTCATTTCCATCATTACCCTTTCATTCCGTTTCCTCCTCATCTTTCGTGTTTATTCGTTGAAGTTTCCAATATCCCATCTTTTTAAAGTGCTGTGGCTGTTTAATTATTTCTCGTGATCTCGTGGAAAGAATATAGAATTTTAATGCCAGTATATAGCGAGCCGCAGTTAATCAGCTGAGTGTCCTTTTTCCTTCAGTCATTCATTATCTGTTTACCCTCCTCGTATGTAGGACTTACACCCTCCAGGACTTACAGGCGGGTCAGACAGAACATCCAGGATGGGTGATCAGCCAGATGCCGGAATGGGCTGAAGGAAGTAGATGAAACGAAATGTTGGTGAATGCATGGAGCAGTTGGTGGAATGAATGGCGGGGGAAACCGGAGAACCCGGAGAAAGCCCGCCCAGACGCCGCTTCGTCCACCATAAATCCCACATGCAGGTCCCTGGGATTGAACCCGGTCCGCCTCGGTCCGCCGCCCCTCCTTCTTGTACCTACATATAAATGGTAATTAAAGTATGTCTGCAAATGTTCATCTCTAATAACTTGAGGTAGAAAACAGTAATGGGTCTACCTGTTGGACCAGCACGCAGACTAGTAATGTGGTATTTCTATATAAATTGACATAACTCACATCACAGCTCCGAGGGTGGATCTTCGTTAAATTGGTTAACTTACAGACCTAAAACGACAGTTACATTCAGGTAATGGCAGAATGTATTTGTTTCAATAACTGTGCAGCACAAAGTGTAAACTTGATTTAAGTATATTAATATAAATTCCACTTTAAATTCCTTTCTACATCATGACTTTAACAAGAGCCCTTTAAATGTTGGTTTTAATAAAATAACACCTTAACATAAATTAATTTTTATTGTGAATTTATTTAGGACCAAGAATCTTACATATAAAATTCTAACAAAATTATTAAATAATATGATTCATTCCATTATATCAGATTTCTTCAAATAATAATAATAATAATAATAATGATAATAATACATTATTATTATTTTTACAAATATCCAATTCGACATATGCAAGTATATACAACTATTGAACTCGTTATCTATCAATTCTCTACCAAAATCTTGACCAACACATAATTACCAAAAGACAAACTTTAGAAAGAATTAATAGTCTGTAATTTCATATCTAATTATATATTTTCCAAACTACACGTGCGTACGCTCGGTAAGTTAAATTGTATACTTTCTATTTACAAAAGGTGTTCATGGTGGAATTTTTAAAAAGCCGAAGCAATTATAGTACAGCCACTTAGTAAAAACCCTTGGGAGGGTAACTCACCTGGTCACGTGTCCCCCTCTCTAACTGCCTTGGGCATGCCTCTGATTCACTGCAAACGCCGCAATTTTGTCTAGCCCATGCTTTATTTTATTCTAACAAAATCGTTTAGCACTTAATCACTTTACTGTTGTAACTATCCAACTGTAGAGGCAGGACCAAAGACACAAGAACATTGCAACAAAAATGCTAAGTTTGTAGCGTACTGTGACAGACCACGCAAAGAGCAAGATGCAGAGGGTGCGAAAGCAAGTGTTTGCATATAACTAGCGATAGATATTCACATCGATGTGGAATTATTATGGGATATTTTCCAAAAGTTAATTCACACTTTTTAGAGCATTTCATAGTCTTAACTCCCCATCTATCCCTTAAAGGAAAAGCGCTGATTGATTTTCCTAACACAAATTATTTAAATTGAAGTTCTATAAAGAAACCTACCGGCTTTAAGTTTTACAGAGAGACCAAACACACATCATCATGTCACCTCGAATCTATATTCTTTAACATACCTCTTACAGAACTGGAGTGAGGATTTTGGTTTTTGAGTTATTACGATGTAAACAAGGTCCTATTAAATTTTTCTTCGCTATAAAATTTCTGTGTTCATTCCAGTGACGTGGTACTAAGTTGTTGTACTATAGATGTACATCGTGTTTGCTGCTCGCGAGTATCCCTCCCGAAAGTGTAGTCTGTAAGTGTAGTTAGGCTGCGTCGTCTTTCTCTCGTCGGTCGACCTGCTCACGTCCAAGTGAGGAGGAAAGTTTAATTGGCGATCACACTGCCCTTCCCCATGCAGCGATGCTTGGGGAACTTCTGTCCTCTTTCTGGTCTAATCCCGTGACGACGTCAGATACTTCGTGTAGCTAATATGTTGAATCGTAGGAGTAATGTTTAATATGAGAGGAAAATGGAAGAAAACATCTATCAGTAATTAACTATAAAGCACGAGGGCAGTTAAATGAATTATTACATACCCTCTCTTGGATACCGAATGTCCGTATAGATACATTAGAAAAGATGAATAACTCTGTAATAAGGCCGATTTTATTATACGGAAGTGAAATCTGGGGATGGGAAGGAGCAGGGCATGTTAATAAAACAGAGGTAGCATTTTGGAAAAGAGTTCTTGGAGTTTTCGGAGGTATTGAGGGCGGTGGGAAGTTATGAAGACACAATACACTGCAAAATAAGATTAGTGAAGTATTGGCTGAGGCTGATGCAGGGGGATAACTCCGCATTACCATCCAAATGTTATAAATACCAGCGAGAAAACCTGTCTCCTAAGTTTTGGGCAGCTGATTTGGAAAGGGTTTGAAGAGAATAGGAATGGGGTCAGTATGGCAAAGAGCTGAAGGAAATGACAAAAACTTATGCAAAGGTGTCAAAAGAAGACTAAGAGACATCAACCAACAGGAAATAGAATCGGATTGTAAAATTAAACGAAAGTTTAAGTCTAGCAAATGAAATAAAATTGAACTGTGGTAAAGAGGCATATATGCTTAATTTAGGAAGAAAGGAAAGATCAGGAATGGCATGGTTTAGACTTGGGGGCTGGAGGACACAGAAAATCACTGACGTTCTGGCAGGAGAATCTGCCCATTCTGTAATTTGGAGGAGGACTGTGTTGTGGCGGAATGTGTACAGTGGGAGAACCAGCGAAAGATTAAACTCAAAGAAAAATTATTAAGTCCCTCAAGAAAGAGATTGGCATGTTGGGATCTACTGGCTGACCAGAGGAACTGGCAAAACATGGGCAACTTTTTGGCTAAAGTGCGCGAGGCTAGACAGTTCAGTTAGGAAAATAGAGATAAATTACCTTTGTCTTTTTCTTGTTCCTTTTTGTTTTGTTTTCTTTTTTATTGTTTATTTTGTAACCAAACTTGTATCTTAAATATACATGTATGGTCAATGACCCATGCACTAAATACTTGTGTAATAACTTCAATAATTTTAAAACACTAAAGCTACCTTATCTATATACTTTTGTGTTGGTTCCATGATTTTGGTCGCTAAAGAATGTCTTCTAGAGCAGGACCCCGCTTCTGGTCGTAACATTTGGACTGTACTTGGGAGGAATAGTGCAAAACGGCACAACTTATGTATTCTGAGGAGTATCGAGCTGTCTATAGGGAAAGCATCTACATAAAGTTCGCAGCTCTGAGTGCGTTACCATGCGCTTATACAATAAGCCAGTGCACATTGTATTTGCTGTAATCTCTTTCCGCATTTACAAACTTCTTTACAATTAAATCACTATATGCACAAATAATAATCCAAAGCTGATTATTCTTATTCTTTTTTTGTTTACTACTGAGGCTCCAACAGTCAAAAGGAGAATGTTAGGGGAAGGGTACGGAGAGAGCTCAGTACACGTTATATAAAATATGAAATTCTCCCATTTACAACCAATAGAAGCTCGGTGGTGGCCCCAACTGAAAATTATATGACAATATGTATTAAAGGATTTATATTAACCCATATTTACTCAAACTGTTTTGCTTCTCTTTGTCTGTACTTGTCATTCGTGGATTTTCGAAGTCACTTTTGAAACATTTTCATTTAGTGGAATTACCAGCACCGTTTACTAAATAAAAATAAATGTTACAAATGAATAATACATACTACTTATAATGTAAATAGCGTTATAAATAAATAATGTAATCATAATTACTTATGTCAAAATTAACATTAAAATAAATAAGAAGATTTAATTAGACTTTTGCATGACATAAATAAAATTAAACTTTTGCCCTTATGTATCAATAAATAATTAAAATTATTATTTTTTTGGAACTGGTAGCAAACATGTTTCATGTTTATTGCGTCAAAATAAAAATTCAATAAATACGTAATTATCTTTTGCATTAAAGATAAAACAAAGCCTTTCGTACTCCATATATATCCGGGAACTACTTGCCTATTTTAGTACGTTTTATACACGACAAAAATAGGCAAACAAAATAAACAATTGCAGCAAAATTATAAGGAAACTCAATATACATGACACAAAGGATGTATTATAAAATTCAGCTACATATTCCCTGTCCTTTTGTTTTTTCTGTCAATATACCTAACATGCATTACCAACATTGCTTTACAAATTTTTTTTACTCTTTCAGTTTATACTGACGTTCGGTATTTGCTAATATTACGATGCTGTTCATAATACACAATACACAACGGGAACAAAGCGTTCGTAACGCTGATTTGCATACTTGCCTGGGAGGTTTGAATTCGCGAATTAGATGTTAGGTGCACATGCTGAAAGTTCATTACTACTTCGGCATGCCTTCGTTAATGAAATGAAGTTTAAAATTGCACGCTACGTTAAAGATTTTATTAATTCCTACTATGTATACTGCAAAAGCAGCTCTCTCCAGTGAGTCTGATTTGAAATTTTGTTCTGTAAAAGTTGTTTTCAGTAAACCTCGTAATTTATTTTAGTTTAAAACATTGTTTGTCGTATTATAAGTAGCTAAATGAACTTAATAAACTCTCCCTTGAATGCAAATGTAATCTCATTTCAGAATGAGTTACAGCAAAATGCTCGTTTTGACCTCGAAACCTAACTCGGTCCCATTTTATATTTTTGAATCCTAACTCGGTTCTTTGGGAAATTATTCTCAGTCTGTTTCATTTTAAAAGACATGACTTTTAGCAGACTTAATGTATTGCAGTTCCATGTTTGACCAAAATAGATTTTAACCCAAAATCAGATGTTATATAAAAATTGCTTTAGTAAATGCATGTAATAATTTTGTAAATTCACAGAAAATAGTAAAAATCTATGTATTATTAAACAATTATAACTCTAATTAAATGAAAATATTTTTAAAACTACAAAATATGTAGTCGGTAATAACATTTGTTATTTTGTGAAGAGCTACCAGCAATGTCACGTTCACAACCAACTGCTTGTGACCAGTGCTTGCAATCAATTTTTACTTTCTCTACTACGTATAGTAAGTAGGGGAAGTATTGCATTCCACCCAAAAATTCGATACCGAGATTTCACCGGAAATACATGTTTTGAGACCTCCTGAATCCAAAAAAAGCATTTTTGGAAACATGTCCGTGTGTGTGTCTGTGTGTGTGTGTGTGTCTGTGTGTGTGTGTGTGTCTGTGAACAGCATAACTCAAAAACGAACAGTCGGATAAGCACCAAACTTGGTATTTAGGTTCAGTATCTTCCAGAGATGCGACACGAAGGTTTTCAAGAAAATCTCCCCACCCCAGACTACCCTTTACATGGAACATTTTTCGAAAATTTTAATTTTCTCAAAAATGGCTCTAACGATTTTGATGAAAATATCATATGTTTAAGATAATGTCATGAGAAATGAAATGTATATCTCGAATTTTCTGGGAATGTCTCCAAAAGTATTCTTCATTGTGAACGACTTTTGCATAAGTGGTAAACCATAAGAGATAGACAAAATTTTACTACACAAAAAATGTAGATCGCGTTAAAATACACAACTTATGTCATATACATTTCTTTTGTTGAGTGAACCGTTTTCGAGATATTGCTTGTTATTTCCTTAAATTTTCCAATACTTATACTTTTTCTCAAATTCGTTATTCATTTTTTTATGTCCTGGACATGCAAAGAGAATGGAATGCGCCACATAGCAACCAGCGTTAAAATATGTGACTATCGCTTAAAAGCTACCATATTCCCCTTGCATCTACAAGAAAATTACAAATAAGATTGACATCTCGATATCTCGATTAATATGAAGCATATGGAGAATAGGCGTTTGTAAAAATAGATTGTACAAGAGTAGAGAAAGTCATGTGAGTGTAACACATCAGATTTTTTGTAACAGCATGCCACACCATTTTACACTTCAATGTACTCAAAGTATTATTACTGTTTCGAACTACATAAACTAGGTTGTTGACAGTATATGCTGTGGCACTGTGTTATGTTGTTGACAGTATATGCTAGAGGTCTGAGTTGGCTTCCTGACGTGTATGCTGTGGGACTGAGTTGGGTCGTTGACATTTTACTTATGGAAATAACGGGACTGAGTTAAGATGCCTTGTTATTTCTTGGCATATATAACCTTGCTCTCGTGACATGTATTCTTCCTCATGATTGGCTAATGTATACCTTCGAATTGTAAACAAACATGCTGTGTGCAATGCAAGGTCAGGCGATAAAAGAAATATAAATACTCTTCATGACACATACACGTGCTTTCGTCATTCTGAGAGGCAGGTTTAAAACTTATTTGTTGATAAGAATTTACATGCATTCTTGGTACATTAAATCTGTTATATATATATATATATATATATATAGAATATTAAGAAAAATATTCCATATTTTGGGAGTTTGGTAGTATGGACCAAAACAAGAAAAAAATGTCCAGTAAACATGGGTTCCAAAATGCATACCTTAAAAGCTATGAACACTTGTTCATCTTCGCTACTGTAAAACATCTCTACTGCAAGCTCTTTGCTATTACGTATGACCTACAGAACGCAGTAAACAAATGTGGACACATTACTCTTACTGTGAGACAGCATAGCTTCTAATGTAATCTGCTTGCAATTACATGCGACCTATACTTGTGAACCATCGCTAAAGGAGGTGCTCAATATGGTGTCCATTCATAGTAAGGCATGATTCTGTCCGACGTCTTAGGCAATCAAGCACTGCCTGAAAGGCTCTAGGTTGGTCATGGATGCTCTGGCACGCATTAATGACGCCTTCCTCTAGTGTTTGTACATTATTAATTGGGGTTGCATACACCAAAATGTTCAAGATAAAATTACAATGTTAAAGCATTATTTCACAGACTGATCCAAACACAAGCTGATTCCATCAAAACTAATACGAATAGGCGTTGCACTCACCAGGAACTGTGAATGCGGATTACAGCAACACTGAAATTCACTGCATACAGCATGGATAATAACAGGGTAATACGTCTTCATTTGTTTACTGCCTGCTATAGGTCGTACGTAGTTATACCAAAGAACTTGCTGTAGAAGAGATGCTTCACAGTAGCGAAGATGAACGAGTGCTCATAGCCCGTAAGGTATGCATTTTAGAGCCCATGTTTACTCGACATTTTTTCTTCTTTGGTCCACACTACCACCTCTCAGAATACGGAGAACTTCTTTTTAACACGTGGTATATTTAATTCATACGATTAGGAAAATATACATTTGAATTATCTTCGAATATATTAAGATAAATGATCATTTTAAATAAGGAACTACTCTGAACTGCATAACAGCCTATTCCACGATATTTCACGAGAATGGAAAATACCTTAATTATCAGAGAAAGGAATGGAGGGAAAGTTTTGTGCAGCTTTAAAGTCCTCTTTAGGTGGTCTTGATTAACCTTGATGTTTGCATTTGGGAGCAAGGTTTTCAAGGCCTTATCTGCCGCCAGTGGTAAATACAAGAATATATTATAGTAAAAGAGGAATGGATAGAGGATAGTGGTAACATTTACCTATGTAATTATTACAGAATAATGTATTAATATCCCAAATTTCATTAATAACCAAAATAAATTTAATGGTAAATTGCGGTGCACATAGCATTCATTGGTTATGATTTTATACAACACAGCCATTCTAGCTCTACATGATGATGCACTAGCGGTTACATTAAAACCAATCAAAGTTTTTCATATCCTGTGGCTCTGGGATTGCTTCTGGATAACTACGACTGTAAGAGACCTTTCGGAATAGCACATCTACCAAGAGCTGTCATCGATTGTTATTGATAATTTTCAGTGACAGGAAAGAATGCGAAATAATTTCCTTGCTAGTAGAACACACCACTGAGAGTTTCCCAAAAATCATAAATCATCTCACTTTCACAAGCCGGTGAATATTCATTTAGCAAATTCCTACCAACTTTTCAGCATCATATTCTATGGAGAGATAGAAGACAAACATGTAAAGAAATGGTCTTCTAATTAAAATAATTCATCTTGTAGACATAAAAATTTAACCAACCAGAACGCGCGAATATCATCGCACTGTTGCGTTAGGTATTTCGCAGCTTACTGCCTGATGCTTACATACCGACCCCGCTGACTTGCTCGAGAAAGTGACTCGGAATAGGAGATGAAAACGAGGGAGGAAACAAAGTAAGCGAAATCAGTAAGCGGGACCTAAGTGTAAAAATCAAGTGATTAATGCAACAGTACAATGGCATTTGCTCGTACTTATTCGTTAGTGTGTTAGGCTACAACATGAGAGTTAATAAGATATATTGTCTTTTTTGCTTCCGTCTCCGACTTTTCCACAAATTACGAATCTTGAGAGTTAGTGCAATAATTCGTGTTCGCCCTTATACTTATATTGTTACATGCTGGGATGAGAGCCAGCAGTTTCCCAGAAAATTACTAAATTTTGATCACCCCAACACGCACATGGGGGAACGTAGCTACAAACATACGTAGCGAATGGACCGGGACCTTGATGTCTACATTCAGATGAAGGCGTGAGTCTTTTTGACAAATATACATCCCACACATACCTGAAATTTATTAATAA
Source organism: Deroplatys truncata (assembly GCA_030765065.1). NCBI lineage: Eukaryota > Metazoa > Arthropoda > Insecta > Mantodea > Mantidae > Deroplatys > Deroplatys truncata. The sequence goes on from CM060987.1 coordinate 48,693,010, forward strand.
AATATTTGGCGAATTTACATTACACTCAGGGAGACAAAGGAATGAGGGGAGATGCCTCGCACACGCGACCTGCTTCTTACACACTCACACACGAAAGTGACGCTAACACTGAAGTATCACTAACTATATATACCCCCTCTCCAACCGTGGCTAGGCAAGCTAGCTAGCCAGAGCTGGGTCATACCAGGCGGAGATTCAAACAAAGCCTGCTCTCTCTGGCGTGGTTGGCGCCAAAGAGAAGGCTCGTTCAGCCGGAAGAAATACTCACCCAATAATACTGTCGATAATGCGACACAATAATGCGTCTGGTATGACAATGCTTACTGATACGCCACAATGTTAGATCATTCAGTAACTCCATCATAGGATATATTGCAATATTTCTTATCAGTGAAGTATTGCATGTATCATAGTGTGCACCACATATTGCCCACAGCTAGGGTCTGCCGTCCAGGGACCACAGTTCGACTGCCGCGATGGACCCCTAGCAGAACCCCACCGAGCCCCACAGCTATCTGCTTTGTATATGTTTCTATTTTCATCGCTTTGAGCAGCGTTTGGTGGATCTTGCTTCGCGTGACTAATGTCGGACCCTGACAACAATTTTGACGATGAGGTAAGTTCCTACCATACTTAAGGTTCACTGTGTGGTAATCGCTTATTGGGATATGATTATACAATGTAAGTATTACGTTAAATTCGCTATATGTTCAGCTACAAAGGGGAATTGTTTGTGCATTATATTTAGAAATAAGTTAAGTGACTTGTGTTGTTAACATGATGTTTGTAATGTTTTTTTTATGTTGGTAAACGTCTGTTCGTTAGTTTCTACATTAGTTATAACATGTGAAGTATTAACGTAAATTTGAAGTTCAGGCTTATTCCAGCTGTTCAGTTTATACAGCATCAAATTGTGACCATTTCTTAAAGTCCTCATTATTTGCATTAATATCATATGTTAATGAATACTCTTAGCTCAAATGATAAATGCAATATAAGCTACTTTGTAATTACCCACATCGTTATAAGTCGTATTTTAGTCTATTAATCACAGATTTTAAATTTTCTTTGTGATAATTTATTTTCTGAAATGCTTACAGAACAAAATAAAATGCTTGAAAATATTTGAGGTCACATTTTTTTGACTTTAATTCTGAATACTGCCTAACACGTTAGTAAATTACGTGCTGTTGTCTTTTCCAAAAGATATTTCATAAATTTTAAAGCACTCTTTTGCGGATTATTTTCTCACATAAACATAAGTCATAATAAATAATATAAGTCTAGAGCTGGACTAAATTAAATACCCAGCAGCCTAAAAATGAGAAATAATTACCACAGCTGCCGCTACGTTCCTTATAACAATCATATGTGTTTTATCAGTTCAGTTCTGGCACTTTTAAACCGCTCGCTAAGAATAAAATCGTATTGTTTGTTGGGATAAACTATTCATTATGCTGAGTAAGTCTTTTAACAGGTATTTTTCTGTATGATGCGTATATGAAGTACTCTAAAGCAAGAAAGTATGGTAATTTTCCACACGTTACAATTCCTAACAAGGAATAAATAAATGAAGTGAGTCTCGTTTACATGACCTTTTTAACAACAAAAATCAATTCAATAACGCTGTGTTGACTGTATAAATAAGAAGGAAACAAATATATAATGTGTTCCTTTTCAAGGTTGTCATTTGGAATGTAGGGAAGGCAACCATGTTTGCTTTTATGACTTCGTGTGAATTTCAGTTAAGTTATCTGCGAGTTTCTATTATATGGATTAGGATGGACAGTGAGATAACCAAGTCCAAGGCCGCTCAGCAACCTCGAATCTAACGTTAGACTTTCAATGGAATATTTGGTATGCTTTGGCCAAAATCGATTTTTTTTTCAAATCAACACTACCGAAACTGTATTACAAGGAAAGTATTTTTAATAGTGTTTAGGTAAGCCATAATCATAAACTAATCTCTACAAAAACATGATTAAACTATTTTTTCCTTGTACTAATGTTAAACTCGGCTGTTAATAAAAGTGTTACCTACTTGTTACATAATTTCGTTTAGAGTCTCGCTTCCAGAGACGACTAAATTAGTAAAAATAACGGTGTTGCAAATTTATAAATCTATGCCCTTAAGGGTTAAGAGTCTGTTATTTTTATGATTCACAAGGCAGTAGTTTTCCCAACACCGTTCCAGGTATTTTGCTTTTTGAATATTGGGCTGTGAAACATTTTTTTAAGGAATCATAATATTCAACAATATATTTGATAATTAATCGATGAGGTTGAGGTTTTTAGTTAGGTTGGTAGAAGTAGTTAAATGCTGTACTAGTTCCGGAATATTTTCTCTAACAGAGAAGAAACAGAAGAAAAACTCTTAGTGCAAGTGCTTATTGTCAGAATAAAATAACAGAAGCTCCTAAAAAGCAATTTTTATGCATGTGGTCATTAACTTTGTCCTCTTCTACATTCACCATGCTCACACGTGTAATATACTAACACGCAAATCCACATACGAATCAGCCGGTCTATCGAAATATCTGTCACATGAATCCAGTATCAATACAAGCCAAAAAGAAAATGGTGAGTCTAAACAATTAGAGAAGCAATAGGCTGAAAAATCATACAGATCAAAAAGGGTTCTGTAGTCATATGAGACATAAAAAACTAAATTAATATATAAATTCTTTTGTAACTCATGCCTCGTACCTTTGATAGTATTTGTGTAATTTTATTAATGAATTTGATTAATACAGCCCTAAAGCAATCTTAAACGTTTCGATTTGGAAACAGGAAACAGGGGTTTGTGCCACATAAACCTAGATAAGATATATTTAAGAGGCGAGGTTCAAGGTTTCCTATAGCTCTGTGGTGTAATTAGCATTTATTTATTATTATGAATAGGTAGTATACCTTCGAACTCTACATACTAAGTAGCTTATAAGGTTTTCCTCCTTTTGGGACGAGGGCTTTGGTCTTATTATTGGATATCTTCGTATAAAATATTTTATAAAGGTTACAAACAAACTGCTTTGGTTAAATGTTTAAGTTAAACAATACGTAATTCAAATTAACATATGTATTTGTCTCTTGGGTGCAGATGAAAAAGGATTAAAACTAAATAACAAAAACGGGGTTGACAAATCCTGTCACACTTCGAAGTTATACACTCAAGCACAAAGCATTTTCCCCAGTCATTTTACAACAAAACACCGCTGTATCATCCTGCTATCATATCTACACACACACGCAAATGTATAAATAAATATACGTATATACTGGGTGAGTCTTCTCAGCCTGCGTATTGGTAACTACTCTGTATTCACTCTTGGTTGATCCGCGTCAAAACAAACCCCAGGTGACCAGTGCACCGCTATAATGTATCCTTCCGTTATTCGCACTAGAAATACTGTCGCACTTACAGACCATGTGGCGAGTACAAGCGGCACGTAGTGCAAAAAGGAACAGAGTCCTTATTTCGACAACTGAAACGGTGACTAGCATATTCTGTTAAGGGTTAAAGGTTATAAGATTGATAGTTGCAACAAAATAAATGTTTGCACATATAATGACAGTTAATTCTAAAATAAAGTAACAGGTATGCGATAACCTAATTTATTCGCTCTCTGGAAGCGGCACTTCATTAACTGTTGGCGGCTCATTTTAAAAAAGAAATTGTGTGCTGTTACGCGAATTGCATTCTTCTTAAAAACACCACATTCTTGCATCGCGTATTTCATATGCTTTATTTTTTTTCCGTGTGTAACCACTTTTCTCCTTTCAGATTTTTCTGCACAAGCACTGTTTATACTTGTTCTCGAAACACCAGTGAACTCAGAAGTTAATTTCACCATTTATTTCGAGGAAAGTGTTGTATATTTCTCACATAACTTATAATAAAGATTCAACACTATTGTTTTTTCACCACTAGTCAATGCTTTGCTCGGCTAATGCTTTACGTAATTCAACGAAAACACAAGAGCGAATTCATCGTCCTCCATGATACTGGAGCGGGTTTCTGGCTGTAAATAATATTCTGCGCCTACCCGGATGTCAGGTGACTCATACGAATTGCGTCATGGGACTTGTAGCTCTGTTTTACGGTATAAATCAGCGTTAAATAAAACGTTAGGTATTTGTATACAATATTATACTATTTAAGGATAAATTCATTCTAAAATTCAGAGATTAGCATGGGACTACTTTCCTGGGAGCCTTGCTACCGTGTTGCACCACGGTGCACTGACCAAGTGGGTATGTTTTGCCGCGGATCAACCTAAGAGTGAATACAGAGTAGGCAACCTCAGTTGACATACAATGCGAAATGCAGGTGCTGACACCGCATTCACCAGTCCCCCTATTAGGGCTACGGTAGTGCTCGTTGTTAATGTGCGGGAAAGTCACGGGGAAGATCGAAAGTTCAAATCACGCCTGCAAATATATTAAAATTTTTACCATTATTTATGATGCTTATTAAAGCATATTTTAACAAGTAACAACTTAGGTTTCAATGAAATTCGCATAATTGAAAACTAATTAACTGAAACGACACTTCAATGCCAAACTATCAGTTCTCGTTAAATTTACTAAACGTAAAAAGTACCTTCAAGTGGCAGTATTTGAACCTGGGACCTTCATCGCTGAAGGTCAACACGCACACTGTTGCGCTATGAGTGCAAGTCCCTGCAAGCATATCTGTGTAAAGCAGTCATTTCGGCCGAAATTGATACGACACGATGCAGTGGACAGTGTTTACAGCATAGTTTGTACAACGCTAGGACTGCATAACTTCTCAATCCGGAGGATGAGAAGACTCAGCCGGTATATAGATTTTAAGTTTTATGAAGCTTCTTTGCACTTTGCGCTAATTATCAATCAAGCTGGCTTGGCACATAAATGAATAAATACGTTATTATTATCTATTCCAAACCAGAGTGCCTTTCACTGAAAACAAACTCTTTGTATTATCCGCGCGAAAGTAGTTCGCAATCCCCGCCCATAATGGCTGCTTGTTCCCCTCCCACGTGCTTGTTGAACACTATTTAATCTATAAAAAGGCGCCCTGCGTGAGAATCATGGTTCAAAATGCAACCTGAGGTAACAATCGATTTTATAAGTATGCGGCAATGAACACTTACGTTAATCACAATCCTCGGGCAAAAGTGCAACACCCAAATCCGAATTCTCCGAAGGTAACTCAGCTGACATATCGGAATCAGAACTACTCTCCAAAATAATGACAAGCTTATCCACAATTCCATAGCATTGTCGCACTTAAAACTTTATCCTCTTCTATGTTGTATTATGTCTGTTTGTATTCCAAGTTGAATTATGAAGTATTGTTTGTTTTTAGCCACTTTTTAACTGTTTCCCGCTTCTGTGTTTGACCAGTTTATTCGCACTACACGCACCTTCCTCTGCCATATGAGCTCAAATACCAATTGACTAAATCACAAGATTTGACCTGAGCTGAGCTGTGTATTAGTGTATTATGAAGGACTATTCGCCTATCATATATCCTGTGTTACGCAAAGTGTTTATTCGGTACTCAGATAGCACCTCTGGGAATTCATTGCTGCATTTCTTGTGTATGTATGAGATTGGCAGTCGTTTATACGGTTGGTATTAACAACCAAGATGCTCTCGGCGTTAGCGCAATAGCAGGCGAAAGTCATATTTTGTAATCTCTTAACAGCTAGTATATATCCATTATATTTAACGACGAGTTCTTATGATAACCGCAATAAAATGTGCAGTTATATACCTTTCCTGCTCTAATATTTCATAATACAATACATGTATTAAGGAGCTATTTACGTTGGCGTAAGGGTATATTCTTGGGTTCGTGACAAGCCGAAGCACGTGCTTCTGTTTACATCAGAGGGAACTCTGGTTTGGAATGGACAATAGAATCGTATCTGCCGGATAACATATTTGTTTAGTGAGGGGGTGATATTTTGTTCTAAGACTGTGCCGCTGATTCTAACGCATGGCACTGATATAGAATGTCCATGAATGCTAGTATCAAGTTCAGATTTATGTTTTACGAAAGCCTTAAATGGAATTTGAAAATAAATATTCGCTATAATGGGGACTTATTAAACGTTATTAAATAAATTTTATATCCTAGCATTTCCTCAATTCTGAGAAACCTTCTGATTGGTTCCATGTAGCTAGTAGACTAGTAAGACTCAGGAGTATAATCTGCAGAGTACGATCATATTTTTGTGTTTCTTTGGTTTATACCCGTAACATGCGAACGATAAAATAAAGTTTATAAGATAGCTAGACCTTGTTTTTATTTATTTATTTTTCTCTTTTCCTCCTTTATGGAAGGAGAGGCTTGATATACTTCGCGGAATGCGATTCCGGGTAGTTACTGTGATTTTTACAAATCCAGGATAGCAAAATCTTAAAAATGTCATCTGCGAGGTTAAAGGGTGTTTAATATTATTCATTTTTCTCTCTAAATTTTTCTTTAAATATCTCTGTCTGAGCTATGGATGTGGAGGAAGTATTTCCCCAGAGATCTGAGTTCTTTTGAAACACAAAAAAGATATCCTTGTATGTGTATGTATGTTTGCTAGTGGACAGTATATGATTTAAAAAGAAATCTTTCTGCAAGACTTGCAAGGACGCAAGGTAAATATTTTTATGAATTCCCCGCCTCGAGGTATTATTTACACTGAATTTTTTTTTTTCTTAAACGACTCTAATAATTTCGATTCAAAAATGTTATGCTTCAAATATTTTCGTGGCATGTTGTGTAAATAGATGTAATTCGGTTTCACACAACCGGGGCACGATAACAGGCAAAACATGTGCTGCAGAATGCATTAAAATGTGAAATTTGAGACAATATTTTCCGTTTACGAAATATATAGTATTTAAGTTTTGCCACATTGAGGTCTACTGACTTAAGCATTCCATTCTTCCTGTTACCTCCACACTCATACTAACAAAGAAGACCAGTGGCACAGACAGCTAAGTTCCGTTTTATTATGTTTTTTAAATGTTTTTACTTTCTCTACTACGTATAGTAAGTAGGGGAAGTATTGTATTCCAGCCAAAAATTCGATACCGAGATTTCACCGGAAATACATGTTTTGAGACTCCCTGAATCCAAAAAAGCATTTTTGGAAACATGTCCGTGTGTGTGTCTGTGTGTCTGTGAACAGCATAACTCAGAAACGAGCAGTTGGATAAACATCAAACTTGGTATTTAGGTTCAGTATCTTCCAGAGATGCAACACGAAGGTTTTCAAGAAAATCCCCCAACCCCAGACAACCCTTTACATGGAACATTTTTAGAAAATTTTAATTTTCTCAAAAATGGCTCTAACGATTTTCATTAAAATATCATATGTTTAAGATATTGTCATGAGAAATAAAATGTATATCTCGAATTTTCTGGGAATGTCTCCAAAAGTATTCTTTATTTTGAACGACTTTTGCATAACTGGTAAACCATAGGAGATAGACAAAATTTTACTACACAAAAAATGTAGATCGCGTTAAAATACACAATTTATGTCATATACATTTCTTTTGTTGACTGAACCGTTTTCGAGATATTACTTGTTATTCCCTTAAATTTTCCAATTCTTATACTTTTTCTCAAATCCGTTATTCATTTGATTTTATGTCCTGGACATGCAAAGAGAATGGAATGCGCCACATAGCAACCAGCGTTAAAATATTTGACTATCGCTTAAAACCTACCATATTCCTCTTGCATCTACATGAAAATTACCAATAATATTGATATCTCGATTAACATGAAGCATATGGAGAATAAGCATTTGTAAAAATAGTTTGTACAAGAGTAGAGAAAGTCATGTGAATGTAACACATCAGATTTTTTTATTTATGGACGCTCTTTAGCTGCTGTGGTCTTAGCGTCCCATTCTATATTGAGCGCGAAAGACCGGAAATTTTGCTCAGAGGCCTCTTTATCAGGCTTGAGGTTGTTTTACGTGCCGTAAATCCACGACATGGGATCGCCGGCTTTACTTCCCTTCCGAAGGAAGCCATGCTAAGGATTTTTACGCCCGAAAAAAATCGGGTTTGATCTCACGACTCGGGTACTCGAGACTAGCATGGTAACCACTACATCACGGAGGACGATTAAAACTGCTACGTGTTAATTGCTCATTTCCATGTAACCAATTCCATGTTGCTTAGTTTGAAACTATTTCTAGGTTAAGATTTATAGTAATGTTAATAGAGAAATCACTTTATTTGTGACTAACTAGCATGTGAGAACACATGTGACTTTGTAATAGATAAGAGATCTGTATGACACTTACACATTAAAGTACCTAACAGATTGAGGAAGTATTGCATTCCAAACAATGATTCGACATCGAGAGTCCGAGTGTGTGTCTATTTGTCTGTAAACCACATATCTCAAAAACGAAAAACATCGTATTTACCTCCAAAGGTGTGATACAAAAAGTTTCAAAATGATCTCCCCACCCCAAGCTATTCTGTATATGTAAAAATGTTGGAATTTCTTTTATTTTTCAAAATTTTCTGTAACCACATTTAAGACATTTACAGCATACAAATTCCATGCCTTGAATTTTTTGGGAGGTGAAGTCCATTTCATTTTGAAGTAAACTTGCTTTATTTAGCTATAACTGTTAAACCCTTATAGAGAAAAGCTTACTTCACAGGAAATGTTTACCTGTTTAAAACAAAGATATTCTTTTAAATATTTTTTGTAGCTTCAGCCACCTCCAAGAGATCTGTTATTATTGGTTTGAATCTTTCAATACTTCGTCAATTTTTTTAAAGTAGAAGTTGTCTCTTCCGATGTCAGTGAAAGACTAAGGAATTTCAAGGCAGCATTTCACTGCCCGCTTTTAAATATCTGACTACCGATTTTATATTCTCCTCTTACCCATTATACATACACAGAAAGTATTTCTGGAAAGTTTTATCTCAATTAACATGTAGTAGATAGAAAAATCAGCTTTCGTAAGAATAGAAAGTCATGTGAATGTAACGCACCAGATTCTTACTTTGTCTGTAACTTAAGAATTAGGAAAAGTATTGTATTCCACCCAGAAATTGATACCAAAAAGCACATTTTTGGTAAAAGATATGTGTGTGTGATCAGTATAACTCAAAAACGAAAAGTCAGTTACAAACCAAACTTCGTCTTAAAGTTAAGCATCTTCCAAGCAATGATTTGCTAGAAAATCCCCCAAACTCAAACTATCCTTTACATGGAAATTTTTTTGACAATTTTGCTTTTGTTAAAAGATTTTGATTAAAATCCCATACGTTTAAGATATTTTCATGGCAAATGAAATGTATTCCTGAATGTTCTGGAAAGAACTCTTCATTCTGAATGACTTTTGCGTAACTGGTAAACCGTAAGAGAGAGACATCTTACTACAAAAACAATATAGAACTCGTCAAAGCACACAATTTATGTCCCGTTTTTACCTTCTCTACTACGTAGGAGAGGGGGAGGTATTTTATTCCCCTAAAAAATTCGATGTGTGTGTCTGTATCTAGAACAACATAATAAAACGAAGTGTCTGATATGTCCCAAACTTGATCTTTAAGTTCAGTATCTTCCAAGGATGCGATACGAAGATTTTGAAGAAAATCCGCCACCCTAACTACCCTTTACATGGAACATGTTTCGAAATTTTCGATTTTCTAAAAATAGCTTTAACAATTCTGATTAAAATGCACTAGGTTTACTTTCTTATTGTCTTGTAATTTATTATCAAAATATTAAGTCTTAGTTGGGTATGAATATCTATATTTTTTCTTATATTAATTTCATTTTTTAGAGCTGCCTATACTTTATATTTATATTCATAAGGTCAACATGGATTTTATTAATACCACATATTAAAGATGTTTACATGACAAATAAAGTGTATATCTTGAATTATCTAGAAATAGCCTTTAAAGTCCTCTTCATTCGGAAGGAATTTCGTGCAATTTGTATACCTGGCAAACGTGAAGCGATAGACAAAAACAGAATGCACAAAAATGTACATCTCTTTAAAATATACAATTTACTTCCAATAAGTTTTTTGTGGCATAAGCCATTTCTGAGATATCCGTTATTAATGGTTCGAATTGTCATATTTTTGTCATTCAATTATTTCTCGCGATTGCATGGAAACAGTATGAAATTTTAAGGCCAGCATACAGCGCCCAATTCTTAAACATTTTACTGTCGCTGTTCTCTTTGTATCTACAACAAAATGTGTAATGTAGCTATTTCTGAAAAAGTTTATTTGGATTAAAGCGTAGTAGATATACAAATATGCTTTAATAAGAATAGCTTGTATACTCACTAATAAATGATGGAGAGTAGAGAAAGTCGTGTGAATGTATCACATTAATTATTTTTGTGGAGGTAACCATTTCCAAAACATTCCTTGTTATTGGTTTGTGTCCTAAAATACTTACATTGTTCTCTTGGCCAAGCAAACAGAACGATTTTCAAAGCCGTTACATAACGACACAAACCTACTGTATTCCCCAAATCTCGTGGTACCTATAAGGAAATGGAAAGGTAGAATCAGATGACTGAAAGATTCAATGCCATAGCCGGGATTTAACCACGGATCTCCCGGTCTTCGTTCGGTTACTCTAACCACTGAGCTACCATGGCCACATGCCGACAGGACATTAAATTATCCAACTGATTCGCATTTTTCCCTGTAAACCACAAGTTTCCAACCGTGTCCAACACATGGCTTGTGTGAAATAACAACTAATTCCATTAATTGACCTAATAGTTGTTGTAACTATAAAGCCCGGGACTTAAAGGTACAAAAGGTGTCTGGGTGTGGAGGCTGCTAATAGCCTCAAGGAAACCAGTATTGTATATGATATGCAAGAGAGAGAGAGAGAGAGAGAGAGAGAGAGAGAATGTATACCTGGCAGAAAAGGTACAAAAGGTGTCTGAGTGTGGAGGCTGCTAATAGCCTCAAGGAAACCAGTATTGTATATGATGTGCAAGAGAGAGAGAGAGAATGTATACCTGGCAGAAAAGGTACAAAAAGTGTCTGAGTGTGGAGGCTGCTAATAGCCTCAAGGAAACCAGTATTGTATATGATGTGCAAGAGAGAGAGAGAGAGAGAGAATGTATACGTGGCAGAAAAGGTACAAAAACGTGTCTGAGTATGGAGGCTGCTAATAGCCTCAAGGAAACCAGTATTGTATACGATGTGCAAGAGAGAGAGAGAGAGAGAGAGAGAGAGAGAGAGAATGTATACCTGGCAGAAAAGGTACAAAAACGTGTCTGAGAGTGGAGGCTGCTAATAGCCTCAAGTAAACCAGTATTGTATACGATGTGCAAGAGAGAGAGAGAGAGAGAGAGAGAAAGAGAGAGAGAGAATGTATACCTGGCGGAAAAGGTACAAAAACGTTTCTGAGTGTGGAGGCTGCTAATAGCCTCAAGGAAACCAGTATTGTATACGATGTGCAAGAGAGAGAGAGAGAGAGAGAGAGAGAGAGAGAGAATGTATACCTGGCAGAAAAGGTACAAAAACGTGCCTGAGTGTGGAGGCTGCTAATAGCCTCAAGGAAACCAGTATTGTATACGATGTGCAAGAGAGAGAGAGAGAGAGAGAGAGAGAGAGAGAATGTATACCTGGCAGAAAAGGTACAAAAACGTGTCTGAGTGTGGAGGCTGCTAATAGCCTCAAGGAAACCAGTATTGTATACGATGTGCAAGAGAGAGAGAGAGAGAGAGAGAGAGAGAGAGAGAATGTATACCTGGCAGAAAAGGTACAAAACGTGTCTGAGTGTGGAGGCTGCTAATAGCCTCAAGGAAACCAGTATTGTATATGATGTGCAAGAGCGAGAGAGAGAGAGAGAGAGAGAATGTATACCTGGCAGAAAAGGTACAAAAGGTGTCTGAGTGTGGAGGCTGCTAATAGCCTCAAGGAAACCAGTATTGTATATGATGTGCAAGAGCGAGAGAGAGAGAGAATGTATACCTGGCAGAAAAGGTACAAAAGGTGTCTGAATGTGGAGGCTGCTAATAGCCTCAAGGAAACCAGTATTGTATATGATGTGCAAGAGAGAGAGAGAGAGAGAGAGAGAGAATGTATACCTGGCAGAAAAGGTACAAAAGGTGTCTGAGTGTGGAGGCTGTTAATAGCCTCAAGGAAACCAGTATTGTATACGATGTGCAGGAGAGAGAGAGAGAGAGAGAGAGAGAGAATGTATACCTGGCAGAAAAGGTACAAAAGGTGTCTGAGTGTGGAGGCTGCTAATAGCATCAAGGAAACCAGTATTGTATATGATGTGCAAGAGCGAGAGAGAGAGAGAATGTATACCTGGCAGAAAAGGTACAAAAACGTGTCTGAGTGTGGAGGCTGCTAATAGCCTCAAGGAAACCAGTATTGTATACGATGTGCAAGAGAGAGAGAGAGAGAGAGAGAGAGAGAGAATGTATACCTGGCAGAAAAGGTACAAAAACGTGTCTGAGTGTGGAGGCTGCTAATAGCCTCAAGGAAACCAGTATTGTATACGATGTGCAAGAGAGAGAGAGAGAGAGAGAGAGAGAGAGAGAATGTATACCTGGCAGAAAAGGTACAAAAACGTGTCTGAGAGTGGAGGCTGCTAATAGCCTCAAGGAAACCAGTATTGTAAACGATGTGCAAGAGAGAGAGAGAGAGAGAGAGAGAGAATGTATACCTGGCAGAAAAGGTACAAAAACGTGTCTGAGTGTGGAGGCTGCTAATAGCCTCAAGGAAACCAGTATTGTATACGATGTGCAAGAGAGAGAGAGAGAGAGAGAGAGAGAGAGAGAGAGAGAGAGAATGTATACCTGGCAGAAAAGGTACAAAAACGTGTCTGAGTGTGGAGGCTGCTAATAGCCTCAAGGAAACCAGTATTGTATACGATGTGCAAGAGAGAGAGAGAGAGAGAGAGAGAGAGAGAGAGAGAATGTATACCTGGCAGAAAAGGTACAAAAGGTGTCTGAGTGTGCAGGCTGCTAATAGCCTCAAGGAAACCAGTATTGTATATGATGTGCGAGAGAGAGAGAATGTATACCTGGCAGAAAAGGTACAAAAGGTGTCTGAGTGTGGAGGCTGCTAATAGCCTCAAGGAAACCAGTATTGTATATGATGTGCAAGAGCGAGAGAGAGAGAGAATGTATACCTGGCAGAAAAGGTACAAAAGGTGTCTGAGTGTGGAGGCTGCTAATAGCCTCAAGGAAACCAGTATTGTATATGATGTGCAAGAGCGAGAGAGAGAGAGAGAGAGAGAGAGAGAATGTATACCTGGCAGAAAAGGTACAAAAGGTGTCTGAGTGTGGAGGCTGCTAATAGCCTCAAGGAAACCAGTATTGTATATGATGTGCAAGAGCGAGAGAGAGAGAGAATGTATACCTGGCAGAAAAGGTACAAAAGGTGTCTGAATGTGGAGGCTGCTAATAGCCTCAAGGAAACCAGTATTGTATATGATGTGCAAGAGAGAGAGAGAGAGAGAGAGAGAGAGAGAGAGAGAGAGAGAATGTATACCTGGCAGAAAAGGTACAAAAGGTGTCTGAGTGTGGAGGCTGTTAATAGCCTCAAGGAAACCAGTATTGTATACGATGTGCAGGAGAGAGAGAGAGAGAGAGAGAGAGAGAGAGAGAGAGAGAATGTATACCTGGCAGAAAAGGTACAAAAACGTGTCTGAGTGTGGAGGCTGCTAATAGCCTCAAGGAAACCAGTATTGTATACGATGTGCAAGAGAGAGAGAGAGAGAGAGAGAGAGAGAGAGAGAGAATGTATACCTGGCAGAAAAGGTACAAAAACGTGTCTGAGTGTGGAGGCTGCTAATAGCCTCAAGGAAACCAGTATTGTATACGATGTGCAAGAGAGAGAGAGAGAGAGAGAGAGAATGTATACCTGGCAGAAAAGGTACAAAAAGTGTCTGAGTGTGGAGGCTGCTAATAGCCTCAAGGAAACCAGTATTGTGTACGATGTGCAAGAGAGGGAGAGAGAGAGAGAGAGAGAGAGAATGTATACCTGGCAGAAAAGGTACAAAAACGTGTCTGAGTGTGGAGGCTGCTAATAGCCTCAAGGAAACCAGTATTGTATACGATGTGCAAGAGAGAGAGAGAGAGAGAGAGAGAGAGAGAGAATGTATACCTGGCAGAAAAGGTACAAAAACGTGTCTGAGTGTGGAGGCTGCTAATAGCCTCAAGGAAACCAGTATTGTATACGATGTGCAAGAGAGAGAGAGAGAGAGAGAGAGAGAGAATGTATACCTGGCAGAAAAGGTACAAAAGGTGTCTGAGTGTGGAGGCTGCTAATAGCATCAAGGAAACCAGTATTGTATATGATGTGCAAGAGCGAGAGAGAGAGAGAATGTATACCTGGCAGAAAAGGTACAAAAACGTGTCTGAGTGTGGAGGCTGCTAATAGCCTCAAGGAAACCAGTATTGTATACGATGTGCAAGAGAGAGAGAGAGAGAGAGAATGTATACCTGGCAGAAAAGGTACAAAAGGTGTCTGAGTGTGCAGGCTGCTAATAGCCTCAAGGAAACCAGTATTGTATATGATGTGCGAGAGAGAGAGAATGTATACCTGGCAGAAAAGGTACAAAAGGTGTCTGAGTGTGGAGGCTGCTAATAGCCTCAAGGAAACCAGTATTGTATATGATGTGCAAGAGAGAGAGAGAGAGAGAGAGAGAGAGAGAGAATGTATACCTGGCGGAAAAGGTACAAAAAGTGTCTGAGTGTGGAGGCTGCTAATAGCCTCAAGGAAACCAGTATTGTATATGATGTGCAAGAGCGAGAGAGAGAGGGAATGTATACCTGGCAGAAAAGGTACAAAAGGTGTCTGAGTGTGGAGGCTGCTAATAGCCTCAAGGAAACCAGTATTGTATACGATGTGCAAGAGAGAGAGAGAGAGAGAGAATGTATACCTGGCAGAAAAGGTACAAAAAGTGTCTGAGTGTGGAGGCTGCTAATAGCCTCAAGGAAACCAGTATTGTATACGATGTGCAAGAGAGAGAGAGAGAGAGAGAGAGAGAATGTATACCTGGCAGAAAAGGTACAAGAAGTGTCTGAGTGTGGAGGCTGCTAATACCCTCAAGGAAACCAGTATTGTATATGATGTGCAAGAGAGAGAGGGAGAGAGAGAGAGAGAGAGAATGTATACCTGGCAGAAAAGGTACAAAAAGTGTCTGAGTGTGGAGGCTGCTAATAGCCTCAAGGAAACCAGTATTGTATACGATGTGCAAGAGAGAGAGAGAGAGAGAGAGAGAGAGAGAATGTATACCTGGCAGAAAAGGTACAAAAAGTGTCTGAGTGTGGAGGCTGCTAATAGCCTCAAGGAAACCAGTATTGTATATGATGTGCAAGAGAGAGAGAGAGAGAGAGAGAGAATGTATACCTGGCAGAAAAGGTACAAAAGGTGTCTGAGTGCGGAGGCTGCTAATAGCCTAAAGGAAACCAGTATTGTGTATGATGTGCAAGTGAGCGAGATAGAGAGAGAGAGAGAGAGAGAGAGAGAGAGAGAGAATGTTTACCTGGCAGAAAAGGTACAAAAAGGTGTCTTGAGTGTGGAGGCTGCTAATAGCCTCAAGGAAACCAGTATTGTATACGATGTGAGAGAGAGAGAGAGAGAGAGAGAAAATGTATACCTGGCAGAAAAGGTACAAAAGGTGTCTGAGTGTGGAGCCTGCTAATAGCCTCAAGGAAACCAGTATTATATATGATGTGCAAGAGAGAGAGAGAATGTAAGTCGCCATTGGGGTATGACATCTCAATACAATTTGAGATCTCCTTGTGGTTTATTTCGTTTAACATAGATTAAATAGAAGAATAAGCGTCTGTAAGTAGTTTGTACGAGAGTGAGTAGAGCACTCATGTGAGTAGAGCATATCAAATGTTTTCCTTCAATTTCAAAACACTTCAGTAAGACTAACCGACGCATTGTATTCGAATGCCTCGGAGTAAACCGAAAGCTTTTCTACAGCATGAGCGGAACTCTTGTCCAAGCTGGCTCTAACTTAGCTCTCGTGTCTTGTAAGGAAAAGCGAAAAAAGTTGGGAAAGGTAAGAAACTGTTTGACGATTTATGAGAAGCACTCTTACGGTGCACTCCAGTAGTGATGATCAAACGGCGGACCGACGGTCCGGCCGGGTAGCGGGCTGCTGATAATCTGGTTAGGGAGTTGAAGCGTGAGAGACGCCAGCAATGGGAGCTCCTTCACGCACCGCTGGACCTTGTTTTTCCAACTGACTGCCGCAAGAAATGGAGCAAAAACTTTTCATGTTGACCTCAACACTCTTACTTACTGTACCGTTACTTTAATTACAAACGAGCATTTGCTGCAATTTGGAGTCTCTCTTATTCTCTTTAGAAATTATTCGTTTCCCATAAATGGAAAATTTGAGTAGACGAAAACAAAAAACACAGAAGCAAATGGTTTTAAGACTTTCATATCCTGTGGTAAAAGTGAACTTAAATTCTGATAACAATATGTGTTGAAATTAGGTAAACTCGATGTTTTAAGAAAACACACACAGCGGGTCAAAAGTTTCTGAACTTCCAGTGAAATTAATGCAATTCAACGTTTAACTTGAATGGTTTTTCATTCCACGTAAGTCCAAGGAACCATAAAATCATTGTTCAAAATGCAATATTAGTTTTAAAACATCTGATGTGTTACACTCACATAACTTTCTCTACTCTTGTACAAACTATTGCTAATTTTCTTGTAGGTGCTGCAAGGGGAATATGGTAGGCTTTAAGCGATAGTCAAATGTTTTAAGAGCTGGTTGCTATGTGGAGCATTCCATTCTCTTTGCATGTCCAGGACACAAAAAACGATAAACGAATTCCCACTTGAGAAAAAGTATAAGTATTAGAAAATTCAAACAACGAATATCTCAGAAATGATTCACTCCACAAAAAAATGTATATGACATAAATTCGTGTTTTAACGAGATCCCCATTTGTTTTGTAGAAACATTTTGTCTCTCTCTTACGGTTTACAAGCAATGCAAAAGCCATTCAGAATGAAGAGGACTTTCGGGGACATTCCCAGAAAGTTCAAGATATACATTTCATTTGTTATGAAAATATCTTAAATATATCATATTTTAATCAAAATCATTAAAGCCATTTTTTAGAAAATTAAAATTCTCGAAAAGTGTTCCATGTAAAGTGTAATCTGGGGTGGGAGGATTTTCTTGAAAACCTTCGTGTCGCATTTCTGGATGATACTGAACCTAAATACCAAGTTTGGTGTTATCCGACTGTTCGTTTCTGAGTTATGCTGTTCACAGACACACACACGGATATGTTTCCAAAAATGCTTTATATGCATTCAGTGCACCTCAAAACAGTATTTCCTGTGAAATCTCGGTACCGAATTTTTGGGTGGAATGCAATACTTCCCCTACTTACTATATGTACGTAGTAGAGAAAGTAAAAAAGCGAGTTTAGTAAATTTACAAAACAGGTATCACACTGGGTGCCCCCACCTGCTGTAGCGGTTCTGGGGATGGTAGGTAGCTTGGTGAGGCAGAGGATTAGTATAAAGAAGTTGACTTTGACCGGCTTAGGTAGAAGCTGGATATCTCAGGGGAGTGTGGACCGCAGAAAAATAAAATACGTGTTCTCCTTCGTTTTGTACTTAATGCGTTAAATCCACATGAACATAATTAACACCTATGGCTTTATGGCTTCCCTTCACAAAGACCTAATACCTGAATTCGCCTAAAATTGTTGCGTGCCATAACTGCCTTCCCTTCCTGAATTCCGCTTTACCAAAATTCAACTTTATGACTAAATGAATTGACAATGAAATTTGCTCACACATTTCTGACTCCCTTACAAATGATCGACGCGAAGCTCCTGTCTGAAACTGTGCTCCGCTCATAGAAAAAGTTCTGCTTCACACCTATATTCTATTTGAGCACAGCACTTTTTCTAGGCACGCGATTTTTCTAAATTCTTATTTTCTGTTTAGATTACTACTGTCTTCTCTTATTGGCTCTAAAATGTCGTATGATTGCCTTGTCTAGCGTCTAACATTGCTGTATTGTTTATGCTTCACTGCGTTTTATTTTCGCACGAGTTGTCGCGGTATAGTTCGTGTTAGTGTTATCTTATTGCTGAGCGCCTATTATTGTTTTACTATATTGAATTTTGAGTTCTTTGTCCTCCGGCTAGCTATTATTATTATTATTCAATCGAGAAGATCTCTTGAACAGGGTGTGTAAACGGAAAGGAGTTATTACTAAAAGATAACACTGATAAAGGAATTTGTTTTTACGCTTTTATTGCCGTCACACGTTATTAATTTCACATATTTACTCTTGATACACGCCCGACTGAAACTGTTATATTTTCTAATGTAACTATAAACACTTATTTACCGCACATTATTAATTCGCGTATTTCACATTTTTGTAACTAACTTTACGACGCGAGAGATTCTGTAGAACTGCGCGACGTGTAACCCGTGGATGATTCTGTTGAACTGTGCGTTACCCGTCTCTGACTTTAGCTTTTTATACTCCCTCACCCTGATATGCCTAAACATTATAAGAGAGCTGCTATTGGTTAATAAAACGCGCCAACATTAGCGTCTATTTTTATATCCAATCAAAATTACGAACACATATGCTCTAGGGAAGATATTCCCTCCATTTCTAAGAAAAGCGCGCTAATCTGACGTCATTTGCTTGTATCTTCTAATTAATAAACAACTCACCCCATCGTTACATTGTTACCCGCTCCTATTGTCAGTTTCATTGAGACCGTGTAAACTTATTTCCTAACAATGCTTATAATTAACAAACATCTCAAATCATTGTCATACAATAATGCTAATTTACACTACAATCACCCTGGCATTTACAGTGTTGTGATATAAAATACTGCCACAGAGTGACGTGGAGTTTCCAAGTATAGTCCACTTTCGAAGCATTCTGCATCCCCTATCCCCTTCGTGCCTGTCGTCCCAATTTGCTAACTTTGCCTGCTTTCCGAACCCAACTCACCTTGCAAAATTACCTTTTTCTGTATGCTTTACAATTTATTTAATTTCCCTCATATTAATTCCCTTATTCCCTACATTCTCTTGTCCTTTATTATTTTTCTAATATTTTATTTTATCGTCACGCTCTCTACCCTTACTTATTACTTGATTTATTACGGTAGTATTTCATTTCTTAAATATTATCTTTCAGTTCTTTATCTCGCCCACCTTACTTTATTCTAGTCACTACTCCTGTGAGGATTATTCTTATGTTTATTCCCCATAGGAGGAAGTACCAGCTCCACTGCCCCGTCATCAACCACCGATTATTTAACCGGTGCCCACCTCATCGTAATCCGCAGGCGAAGTAGGGCACCCCACGAGGCTAGCCACACTCCACAACAGCATATTTCCGGCCGTGAAATAGAGGCTGTCTTAACGGCAAAGAGCAGTTCTACTCATGCCAAATGACTCGCAATTTTAAGCTAGTAGGTATATAAGGGCTGAGAAAGAGCAAAACATTTGGCGAGAGTTGCGAGTTATAATCAAGTTAAAACTATGCAGTTTGCTTTCACGGAAAAATAAATTTGCATGATAGCATATAATAATGTAATTAAAAATTCTATTTGAGAAAATCCGTTGCCAAAGTTACAGGAAAAAAATCAACAATGCGTAGTAACCCTGTAATTCATGTGTTAAAATTACAGAACAAAAATACAATAACATAACGATAGCAGCTTTAAAAATGCTCGGTTTAGTTCAAACCACTAATAACGATATCTCGGAAATGCTCGTGCCAAAATAAAGACCTAATCAATAGGGCATAAATCCTTTGTCATAAACTAAATAAAGGTAGTGATGGTTATTATAAACTTTGATGGAAATAAACTATGTCTAGATTTTTTTATGTTTAGTATCTTATTAAGTTTTACTTTCTCTACTACGTATAGTAAGTAGGGGAAGTATTGTATTCCACCCAAAAATTCGATACCGAGATTTCACCGGAAATACATGTTTTGAGATCCCCTGAATCCAAAAAGGCATTTTTGGAAACATGTCCGTGTATGTGTCTGTGTGTGAACAGCATAACTCAGAAACGAACAGTCGGATAAACACCAAACTTAGTATTTAGGTTCAGTATCTTCCAAGGATGCTGCACGAAGGTTTTCGAGAAAATCCCCCCACCCCAGATTACCCTTTACATGGAAGATTTTTCGAAAATTTTAATTTTCTCAAAAATGGCTCTAACGATTTTGATCAAAATATCATATGTTTAAGATATTTTTATGACAAATAAAATGTATATTTTGAATTTTCTGGGAATGTCTCCAAAAGTATTCTTCATTGTGAACGACTTTTCCATAACTGGTAAACCATAAGAGATAAAAATGTAGATCGGGTTAAAATACACAACTTATGTCATATACATTTTTTGTTGTTGAGTGAACCATTTTCGAGATATTGCTTGTTATTCCCTTAAATTTTTCAATACTTATTTTCTCAAATGGTAATTCGTTATTCATTTTTTTGTCTTGGATATGCAAAGAGTATTAATCTGTGGGAAAGGGAATGGTGCTGCACCTAGCAACCAGTTATTAAGAGATGTGTATGTGCTTAAAGGCTACTTAATTCCAAATTGCCCTTGTAAATATATATTCCCCTTACATCTACAAGAAAATTAGCAATAAGATAGACTCTGCAAATGTTTATCTTGATTAACATGAAGTAGATGGAGAATAAGCGTTTGTATAAATAGTTTGTACAAGAGTAGAGAAAGTAATGTGAGTGTAACACATCAGATTTTTTTAGTATTACATTTACTACTTTGAGTGTCTGGAAGGTTTTGACCTGCATTGTTGAATTTGATTTTGTTGTCTTGATAATTTAATAATCATAATGATTACATGCACAGTTTTTCTTGGTTATTCGTGCCAGCGGTAGTAAGTATTTGCAGAGAAAATATAATAGTTATGTAATACCAAGCAGTTTATAAAGGAAACGGGGTAAATTCTATTTCCTAATCTGAGGTAAAAATAACAGTGATCTAAATTTCTAATGGGGACGGTCTGCCGCTCGAAGTTACGCTAGATAGAGTGTAGGTGCTCGCCCTGATATCTTGAAGTCTTAGATTTGATGTTCTACCGGCCGATGTCTCGTACTTGAATATGCTTTGAATGAAAATCTATTCGCTATCGACTCTTTTCTCAGGAGTGAGCGACAACCACGTGTTTCGTTATTAGCTAGATTTTATTCCGGTTGCAAAAGTATGAAAATGGCTAGCCTCGTTATTTTCCCTTAATTATGTATTTTGAACCTTTTCTCTATATTCATAATTCTTTTTCCGTTAATCCACTACTTGTAATGATGTTTGGGGAAGTTAAACTTGTAATCGTACATGAACTGTCGTGGATTCAGCCTAAGAAATCAGTTCGATTTGTTTGGAAAATGCTGCTCTTTTATATGAAGGTGCCATGACGCGCACATTCGTGCCAATAATTATAATCTCTATTCACATTGTGTTTTACATAGCATGGGAACTGAATGTTTCATTTACATGCAGTCACACTTTTAATGACATATCTGGGAATTCCTATGTATCTCTGTCTCTCTCTCTCTCTCTCTCTCTCTCTCTCATACACGTTGTCACTTTTACCAGCTCTCTGTGTTGCTGAATGAGCTTTTGCCTAATCGTGTTGTGAAGGCTTAAGCGTCCTATTAAAGTCCAACTTAGTAATTACTTCAACTGGCTAGTACGCTTTACTGTACAACGTTCTTTTACAATATTTTTCCTTCTTGCATACACAAGATTATAACATTTTATATTACATGATGTTAAGAATATTACTTTCTACTATTTGCATCTGTTCGTCTTTCGTACTTATTCCTATTTTAATACGATGTTTTTTATGCTATTACTACCCTTATCGTTTATTTACATCTATGTTATCTTCGTGAAATTGTATACATACATATATTAATTTTGGGGTGGTTATTACCCTACAAATTATAAGCGCTATTTATTAATAGTAATAATAATATAAATAATACAATAATAATTGTCTCTACATCTTTATATCAATTCTTTTTGCACGTTGTAGAAGTGCAATAATTACAAGCAACGATTAAAGTAAAAATCCATCAATAGGCTCTTAATGAAGTAAGAAAGAAACAAAGAAAGAAAGAAAGCTTACCACAAATAACTTAGGCATAAATGACTATATCGCCTTATAGCAATGATATCAATAACTGCTTCCACTAGCTCTTCCTCCAGTTATTTAGTTGGTGTGGCGTAAACGAGATCCCTTAAAAGATTCTACATTAATCCTTGAAATCTATACTATCACGCCAATCCTCTCTGGATGAACCCACTAAATTTTTTATGCATCTTATATGTTGTTTAAGATATTTAAACTAGGTACACGTATGCTTTTATTTTATATTTATAAAATAAGATAAAGGAGTCAATATGATAAATACAAATTGATGAATTGTTCTTTCATACAAGCCGTGTGTTGGACAGGGTTGGAGATGTAGATTCAGATGACTGAAAAATTCAATGCTATAGCCGGGATTTGAACCACGGATCTCGCAGTCTGTCCGGTTGCTCTAACCACTGAGCTACCATGGCAACATGCCGATATGACATTAAATTCTCCAGCTGATTCGCATTTTTCCAACACACGGCTTGTATGAAAGAACAATTAATTCTATTAATTGACCTAATAGTGGTTGCAACTATAAAGCCCGGGACTTAAAGTACTTACTATGAATGTAAGTCGCCATTGGGGTATGACATCTCAATACAATTTGAGATCACTTTGTGGTTTACCGGGAAAAATGCGAATCAGCTGGAGAATTTAATGTCGTGTCGGCATGTTGCCATGGTAGCTCATTGGTTAGAGCAACCGGACGGAGATCGCGAGATCCGTGGTTCAAATACCGGCTATGGCATTGAATTTTTCAGTCATCTGATTCTATCTCTCCAAATACACAAATGTTTTAAACCTGTAAAAAGTTTCTGAATTGAATTACATTAACTATATATTTGTTTGGTCTTTGAAATTTAACAATGTGAGGAGTATTATTAACAAATTAAAATCTAAACTTTCCTATAGTTCAATATTTCATCTTTTTACAGTCGGTACAAGCAATACTATCATGACCATACACAACACATATGAGAAGGTAAAGCAGTTCACGGAAAACCGATTTTTATTTTCTCTACGTATAGTAAGTAGGGGAAGTATTATATTCTTCCCCAAAAATTCGATATCGAGATTTCACCGGAAATACATGTTTTGAGGCTCCTGAATCAAAAAAAGCATTTTTAGAAAAAGGTCCGTGGATGTGTCTATGAACAGCATAACTCAAAAACGAAAAGTCGGAAGTATCAAACTTTGTATTTAGGTTCAGTATCTTTCAAAAATGCGACATGAAGATTTTTCAGAAAATTCCTCAACCCAGACAACCCTTTACATGGAATGGCACATGAAATATATATCTTGAATTTTCTGGGAATGTCCCCAAAAAGTCCTCTTCATTGTGTATGAATTTTGCATAATTGGTAAACCGTAAGAGATAGACAAAGTTTTAAAACACAGAAAATGTAGCTCTCGTTAAAATACACAATTTACGTCATATCCATTTTTTTTGTCGAGTGAACCATTTCCGAGATATTTCTTATTATTTGTTTCAACCTTTCAATACTTATACTTATATCCATTTCTCAAATGGAATATCTTATTGGGTTTTTTATGTTCTGGACATGCAAAGAGACTGGAGTGCTCCTCATACCAACCAGCTCTTAAAAGATTTGACTATCCCTTAAAGCCTACCGTATTCCCCTTGCACCTACAAGAAAATTATCAATCTGCAAATGTTTATCTTGGTTAACATGAAGTAGATGGAGAATAAGCGTTTGTAAAAATAGTTTGTACAAGAGTAGAGAAAGTCATGTGAGTGTAACATATCATATATTTTTTCTAGCATATTAGTACTCGTATTAGTGCTTTTTGGCTAATTGAAAACTTTAGCGTTGCGACTGAGTCCATTCAATATAGCTTCAACCTTTTTATCCAAGAAAAAACAGAAGTGTTGCTGTTAGAGATGCTCGTGAACTTAATAATCGTTTGAATATCTCCATAGATCGCTTAGGCTAATTTACCTTCATAGAAATACTTTGTGATTGTTAGAAGTGACTTGATCAAATAGTTGTCAAAAAGCAACAAGCTGGTAAGATCAAATTCTGGCTACATTGTATGAAAAGTACAAAATAAGCCGTCTGCGCAATTACTCTCATAGTAATTGTGAACTAGTCCAATGTGAGCTATGTAGTTTGCTCCCGGGAGATCGAATTGTGATGGGAGAGACCAGAACTTTTGCGTTTTCGTGGAAAAGGGTGTAGGCAAGTGCAACCAGTCTTCACTTTTGCTAGACCTCATTTTATTTATGTACGCTCTCTGACTGCTATGGTTCTTAGCCTCCCATTCTATATTGGGCGTGAAAGACCGGTAATTTTGCTCTGAGGCCTCTTTAACAGGCTTGAGGTTCTCTTACGTGCCGTAAATCTGCGACACGGGGCTTTTAATTCCCTTGCTGGCCTTTTACTTTACATGGGGCTTTTAGTTTACTTGCCATGC
Organism: Deroplatys truncata; assembly: GCA_030765065.1. Taxonomy (NCBI): domain Eukaryota; kingdom Metazoa; phylum Arthropoda; class Insecta; order Mantodea; family Mantidae; genus Deroplatys; species Deroplatys truncata. The sequence continues at coordinate 48,717,623 of CM060987.1, forward strand.
TAAGTAGGTATTCTTAGGCCCGAAACAAGCCTTCGCCCCACGCCAGGTTTAAACCCGCGACCTAGGGAACCAGAGACTGGTATGTTAGCCCTCGATCACGGAGAACGACAAGCACATGGGAAACGACTCAGAGAGTAAAGACACTGTCAGTTCAAATGACCTGCGATTTCGGTTTTCACCGCTCCCTCTACAAGGACTTGGAAGGTGGGAGCATACATGAAAATACAAAATTCTTTGCAGTGTCACAAACTTACTTCAGCGAAAACAAAATCTCTTCAGGTGAAGTTTAATCCAGAGTACCTTTCAAGCGAAAAGAAAATATATATAAAAGTTCATCTTCCAAAACCTACCACTTTCTTCTTCTTCAATAATACAGTAGAAAGATCCTAGAAAAGTATTATAGGAAGCAACAGTATGGAAGCTCTGTACTACCAAAAGGAACCCTCCTGTATGAAAACTATCCATATTTCTCTCATCTCTGAAGGCTTTCAGCACAGTCACAGATATATCATCCATGCAATATAAACACAAGTTGTTTCTCATGACTTCTAACATAAGGATATAATACTGTCTTCCAGATAAAATATATTTAAATTTTCTGAAAGGATCATACCTTTTGTCGCGGTATCGTTCGTGTTATCTTATTTGCTGAGCGCCTGTTATAGTTTTACTATTTTGAATTTTGAGTTCTTTGTCCTCCGGCTAGCTATTATTACTCAGTCGAGCAAATCTCTTGAACAGGGTGTGTAAACGGAAAGGAGTTGTTACTAAAAATAACACTGATAAAAGAATTTGTTTTTACACTTTTATTGCCGTCACACTTCAGTAATTTCTAATATTTACTCTTGATACACGCCCGACTGAAACTGTTATATTTTCGAATGTAACTATAATCACTTATTTGCCGCACATTATTAATTCGAGTATTTCACATTTTTGTAACTAACTTTACGACGCGAGAGATTCTGTAGAATTACGTAACGTGTATTTCGTGAATGCTTCTGTTGAACTGCGCGACGTGTAACCCGTGAATGATTCTCTTAAACTGTGCGATACTTGTCTCTGGCTTCATAATTTGTACTCCCTCACCCCGATATGCCTAAACATTATAACAGAGCTGCTATTGGTTAATAAAACGCGCCAACATTAGCGTCTATTTTTTTATCCAATCAAAATTACGAACACATATGCTCTAGGGAAGATATTCCCTCCATTTCTAAAGAAAAGCGCACTACTCTGACGTCATTTGCTTGTCTCTTCTAATTAATAAACAACTCACCCCTTCGCTACATTGTTACCCGCTCCTATTGTCAGTTTCAGTGAGGCCGTGTAAACTTATTTCCTAACAAGGCTTATAATTAACAAATATCTCAAATCATTGTCATACAATAATGCTAATTTACACTACAATCACTCTGGCATTTACAATGTTGTGATATAAAATATTGCCTCACTTTTATGCTACTAATAGTATTTTTATGGCTTTTAGTCCTTAAGTGGAATTTTACCAGCGAAAAGTAGAGCTTTTGCCATCGGTCGTTGCTAAATGATTTTCCACACAGAGAACAATGCACTTTCCGGAGGGTTTCCGTTGTATTTATAAAGCAGTAGCTGGTTTACACGGTTTTGCAGGGAGGCCTTTAAACCTCGAATGACTATTCAATTGCTTTCATCCCCCCACAACTTGCAGTGAAATAATTGTATAATGATCTGGAATATTTATATGGTAAATCTTTCCATTTATCGCTTAATCTGTAAAGTCATAAACTCAAAGTTATTGCTGATTACAGACAAATTTACGGAAATGTGTGCATAACGAAATGTGTAATGTAACTATTTTTGCAAAGGTTTATTTGGATTAAAAGTAGTAGATAGAAAAAATACTTTAGTAAGAATAGTTACTAAACCCTCTAATGAAGATAGACGGTAGAGAAAGCCATGTGAATGTATCACATCCTGTTTTTTAAAATTAAATTAAAATTGCAATGTAGACAAGGTAAATAATGGGATACTTATCGCTGAATGATATGAAATTCTTAATAAAATATTTTAAATTATTATTGAAAATCAGTTTTTAATTCCTTGTTTACATAATCCTTAGAAAATTTTATAAGTATTTCATTTGTTGAGCATTTTACAAAAATGACCTATTTTTTTGTTTTTATTATACATTTAAGATACGATGGGAAAACTAGTATTAAATTGTCATGATTGTTTGTAAATGCAAAGGCTTTTACTTTCTCGCAAAGAAAGGTTAAACGTTAACGTATTACGGAGGTACCCCCGGAACCGGGGCAGAGCACCATACGCAGGTCAGTCGGTCAATTGTGCTTCTAACGTGATCTGTGGGAGGGAACGATGAGGGAAGAGACCAGAAGAGTGACCAGATCCGGATGCCGACGGGTGCAAGCATGGACGGGTCCGTAACGTTTCCAGATAGAACGCATTCTATTCTGCACGGTCCCTGCCCACAAAGCAGTGTCCCATGCTGAGGAGAGACCTAACTGAGTGGTACCGACACTGGGGAAGAAACCTTTCCAGGGAGCAAGCCACCGCCAAAATTGTCTTTTTCCTACCCAAAGTGCAACCTTAATCTTCCTTCTGTACGTACATATTAAATCTCCTTTCAACACTAAAAATAATGCTTTACCATAACATAAACTCCAAATTTGCAAAGCCAATTTTCACTAAAACGTGAACAATAATTTCACATGCATAACAAACCCTCAAAAAGTTTAAAATTTTACTAAATTAACTGCAATAAATGTGAACATTTTAACTGAATCTTTACTTGAATCTGTCATAGCAATTTTAATCATCCCCATGTTTACTAATTAAAATCAAAGGTGCAATCCTTTAGAACCAATGTGCAATTTTCCCATGTGCTCCTTCCAAATACGAATTGGCCATGAATCACATCTCGCCAACAAACTGTTCCAGAATTTTCTGCTCCAACTTCTCTAGAAAGACGAACTGAAAACTGTCACTCCGATACTGACCTGCTGTGACTCGTCGACTACCTTAATGTATAGAAGTCTCCCAATCGTCTTCCTTGAGGAAGATAAACACTTGTTCCAAAACTGACCGGTTGCTAATTTAAACTTAAATGTACCTTACTTCTTCTCACGTAGCAAATAATGTGCTACTACTGATAACTTACGTAGCGACATAATTACAGTTAATGCTCTTCTCGTAGCTACTTTATGTAATGGCCACTAAACACCCATTACATTAACTTATTTGTAATCTCCTGGTATCTAGCAGCCATTACTTCCAAGGCCCATGCGACGTGACCAAGTTGCTTCCATCGGCGGCAACCGCCCAGACAAGCCAAGATGTCACCTGGTCGAGCACACGAGGCAAAAAGATTTTCTTATTTCAGAGCGGCCTCACAGCTCACCTCGCTGTTCCATTAATTGCATTTACCCCCATTTGTCTTTATTCTTCTCTCTATTAAAACTCTTCTCGGGAATAAGCATACCCATTTAAGCGCCGCCTAATCAAAAATCTGATGTGTTACACTCACATGACTTTCTCTACTCTTGTACAAACTATTTTTACAAACGCTTATTCTCCATCTACTTCATGTTAATCGAGATAAACATTTGCAGACTCTATCTTATTGCTAATTTTCTTGTAGATGTAAGGGGAATATATATTTACAAGGGCAATATAGAAATACCGTAGCCTTTAAGCACATGCATATTACTTAATAGCTGGTTGCTAGGTGCAGCACCATTCCCTTTGCCACAGATTAATACTCTTTGCATACCCAAGACAAAAAAATGAATAACGAATTCCCATTTGAGAAAATAAGTATTGAGAAATTTTAGGGAATAACAAGCAATATCTCGAAAATGGTTCACTCAACAACAAAAAAATGTATATGACATAAACTGTGTATTTTAACGCGATCTACATTTTTTGTGTAGTAAAATTTTGTCTATCTCTTATGGTTTACCAGTTATGCAAAAGTCGTTCACAGTGAAGAATACTTTGGAGACATTCTCAGAAAATTCAAGATATACATTTTATTTGTCATGAAAATATCTTAAACATATGATATTTTAATCAAAATCGTTAGAGCCATTTTTGAGAAAATTAAAATTTTCGAAAAATCTTCCATGTAAAGGGTAATCTGGGGTGGGGGGATTTTCTTGAAAACCTTCGTGTCGCATCTCTGGAAGATACTGAACCTAAATACCAAGTTTGGTGTTTATCCGACTGTTCGTTTCTGAGTTATGCTGTTCTCAGACAGACACACATACACACACACACACACACACACACACACACTCACGGATATGTTTCCAAAAATACTTTTTTTTGGATTCAGGGTGTCTCAAAACATGTATTTCCGGTGAAATCTCGGTATCGAATTTTTGGGTGGAATACAATATTTCCCCTACTTACTATACGTAGTAGAGAAAGTAAAAATGAACTTTAAAAATAAAACGGTATGAAACATAACACCGTATCAAGACAAATCCCATATGAGTGAGTTAAATTAATCACGGTGATAGAAATAAATATGTTTCAAGTCGTAGCTTCGAACTGTATAAGGGATAACCCCATTATGTTTCACCCATTTAATCCATTATCAGTGTATTGGACAAATTTTTTACAAAAATTAATATTCATGAAATATTTTATTTAACAAAATTCAATTACTGAAATACTTTAATTATAATTCCTATTTTAATAAAAATTGCTTCTACAACCATAATGTAAAAACACTTTTGGAAACATGGTTGAAAATTTCAACAAAATATTACGTTGGCGGTTAAAAATCAAACTTATGTAGCGTTAGAAATTAAAAATTTGTAGCACATATAACATTACCATGAGATCCCACTAACTCAAAGAACCAAAATCAGCACGAGTCTAAACAAGGTCTAGTGATTACTAGTGAAAGAAAATACTATGGAACGTACCATTCTTTATAGAGAAATAAACGGTACCTTCTTGTATTTCGTTCCTGTACTAGGGAAATCTTAAGTATACAGTAGTGAAGTAGCTAATGACCCTGCATATTTGACATCAATTGTACACATAATGTAGGTTGTGGTTCTACAGATATTATTATTTAATATTATAACAAGAAAAATGATTTAAAAGACATCCTACGCAAATTCGAGACGTGGATTTTATTTGGTATCTTTAAACCATGAATTCATTCGATTTTAGTATAAACCACTGGAAACATTTTGGTAAAATCATATCTAACAAAACTTTTTCCACGTAGAGCACTAATCCTCTGGAAATTTTCAATTTGAATCTGCGGAAGAATTAGGAATTAAATGCAGTAACTGAATAACAGTTTCAGAGTGCAATAAGATGAAATAAAACGTAATATTCAGTCCGGTGGTTTCGTTTTCATCCGGCTATTCTGCTTGCTTACCTCCTACACCTGTCCCTCATAGAGCTGTAACTGAATGCAACGCTGCTTTGTTCTGGAAGCTTACTCGACAACTTGCAAGGAATAAACTGAACTCGATCTATCGAACGCATGTGGTGAACCTTGGTGTAATTGCAAGTGTTTGTACACAAGCTTGGGTTTTACCAACCTAATGGCGGATAGGATATAGGCTGTGTAGTTGTGAGGAGATAGCTCTAAGATTTTAGACTGCTCAGGGGACAGGGGACAGTTATGTGGTAGCTGTGTCGCTGGTGTTAATTGTATGTCGAAAGGGTTTTTGATATTTAAAATACTGATCGACCGACCATCTTCAAGGATACTGCTTGAGTTCAGATAAAAAGTTGTTGAAAGGATTAATTCCTATGTAACTGAGGATGCAGGCAGGCCTTTAGTGGTGTTTCCTTGGTAGTTAATTCCCCAGAGATGCAATTGCTATTAATAAAGCAACATCTCCAACTCAATTAGATTAAGCAGTTAATATTGGTTTTGCAGTAGATAATGTAACTTTAAATCAATTAATATATCTTAGGTTATGATTTGTTTATCATTATATTTTATTAGATTTTTTGTTAATTTACTTTCTTTATTAATATTTATATTTCTCTACCGAGATCGTTCTCATGATACTACAATGAGTCGCATTTTCTTCTTACGGCGCTTAAGACATTCTCCAGGTATGGAGGTGTCGAGGTTTCATGAAGAATCTTCTCTGGACAGCCATGGTAGACAGAATAGACACACTGAAGTCCTCGATTATTTGAAAGCAGAGAAGACAGACGTTTGCTGCCAAGTACCCAATCTCACAGGTATTGTAGAGTATCAAAGACCAATGAGCTTGGAAAGCAGATATAAGGCACTCACCGCTACGGTTCATCGTCCTGCAGGTGTTTGTAAAAAGTTAGGACCCTGTCCAAAGTGACTCCTAGGTATAGAGCTCCACCATTCAATCCTTTGGCCGTGCTAAGAGAATGTGGGAGTTTAAGGAAGGATTCATCGTTTCGTGAACAGGACATCAGCTTTGGCCAGGATTCACGGACATCCACTATTGCCTGCACCACTGCCGGAAGAGAGAGAGAGAGAGAGAGAGAGAGAGGAAGGGAGAGAGAGAGAGGTCCTTGAATTTGTGGCTTCCGCCTACCTTATTGCACAGGTGCCCAGTATCTACTAATTTTAGAAATTTACTGAAAACATTCAGGACTATGTTAGAAAGGCAGAATCAGACTAAAACATACAATACTATAGCCGGGATTTGAACCACGGATCTTCCTGTTTCCTGTTTTCCTTCAGTTGTGTCTCGCGATTGCATTGAAGCAGTACGGAATTTTAAGGCGAGCATATAGCGTCCAGTTCTTAAACATTTGACTGTCGCTGTTCTCTTTGTATCTATAATGAAATGTGTAATGAAGCTATTTCTGCAAAGGTTTATTTGGATTAAAACGTAGTAGATACAAAAATAAACTTTACTAGGAATAACTAATATTCTTAATAATAGAAATAATCCATTAGTTGACCTAATAGTGGTCGAAACGACGAAGCCCAGGACTTAAAGTACTTACAGTCTTGTATGTCACCGTTGGGGTATGTCATCTCAATACAATTTGAGATCTCTTTGCGGTTTAGCGGGAAAAATGCGAATCGGTTGCAGAATTTAATGTCATACCTGCAAGTTGCCATGCTAGGTCAGTGGTTAGCGCGACTGGCTGGAGACCGGGAGATCCGTGGTTCAATTCCCGACTATGGCATTGAATTTTTCAGTCGTCAGAGTCTACCTTTAGTAAGAATGGTTTGTATGCTCATTAATTAACGATAGAAGTAGAGAAGGTCATGAGAATGTATCACATCACGTATGTTTTTCTGAATTTGTCAATGCTTAAGTCTTACTTCGTTATATTAATTTTAATTTAATGGTGCTTGACCCCTTAATATATTTAAAATAGGTGAGAATTTTTAGAGAAAAACCTTCAGTTAAAATCACCCCTCAGGTTACCTTGTCGCACTACAAAACTAATTTCATTGCATCATCTTCTCTCGAAGGTTTTCCGAAGAACGCACTGTTTAAATCTTTTGGGAAATAGGTTTTATATTCCAGGTGGCCCAGAGAAGCCGTATTTTTGCAGTTTTATGTTTCCTGACAAAGAAGTTGCCGCAACAGTGATGTTCAAAGAGGCAGTGCAGGTACAAAGCGAAAGGCCACTGAGGTTGTGTTGCTGTCTGCATGTATTTACTTTGTAGTTTCATACTGATAAGCGTCGCGTGGTCGCCTGCTTGATGTTCGTCATTCAGACGAAAATTTAATGTTCACCTATAACTAACACACGAATATGGTTACGCACCAAAATACAGCTGAGGCTCAAGGCTGTGTTCCGAACATTTGCAGATGCAGCATCTATCTTCTGGACTTTTTTTACGTATAGAAATTATATTAAGAAATGATGGATCACTACAGGTAGACTGTGGACTTGAGAGAGCATTACATTAATTCGTCCAGCAATTCGTCGTGTTTTTGCCAAGGTTGATTATGAATAATGTAATACAAAATAATTTAATTCTAACGCACTTTTAAAGGTACATAAATATAATAAAAATATAACTTCGTTTAATCTTGTTAATTTTGCGGCACCAATACGTGTCATATAGTTGCACTGAGTGTAGATTAACTGTCATAGAACTAAATGACTTAACACGTGTGCTCAGGCTTGCTTCAAGCGACAATCCTGAATTCTGGTTAATGGGCGAATTGGCTATTAAATAACCCATAAACCCGCTCCACACAAACACACACACACACACACACACACACACACACACACACATAGGTACTCTCACATTCAAGCACCACACCCTGGGCATACCTTGAAATGTTTTTGTTTAAAGACAGCTTTCTGGAGCCAAGCCGGGAGTCGAACCCGGAACACCTCATATAGCAGGAAGTTTCTTTACACAAGGAGCTTTGGGATCAGTAATAGCAGTTAAAGTGTTGGTTTTCAGCATTGGTCTTTGTTTAGGGTCTCCTCTGTGTCGGTATGAAATCCCTTTTGCAGTTCTGCTTAGGCAAACTTACGGTAACCGCGCTTTCCGGTATAAACTAGCTTCAACTAAGCACAGATTGTGTGGGTCAGCTGGTATATATAAAGGTACATATAGGTATATATAATATATATGAATGAACGTCTTCATTCAAAGTGGAAATTAACTTTCTCGATATATTTCGCTTTAATAAAGGGAGTAATTCTTACAGAGACTAATGATGTAAACATCGGCGCACAATGTTCTTCGCATGAAGCATGCGAACTAGTGACCTGGGGCCACATGCAATCAACAACAAAATTGATTTGACGTCATCACTTCAAATCAATTATACATTAAAGCTTTCTGTTGCATACTTAGATGCAAATGCAGTAAAGGAACAAAGTATTTTTTTCGAAAAATCGTAATATATATATATATATATATATATATATATATATATATATATAGGTCCGAAACTTGTAACCGAAAGTTTTCCTAATACGTTTTAATTGGTGATAAGCATACTGATGTCAACTGAAGCCAAAAATAGGAATCTAAACATTTTATTTCATGTGGCTCCATTATCTTTTCATTGAAGTACGACTGAACCGGATTGGTGTAAACTTTGTATATATCTTACTTAAATTTTGAAATTATAGAACAGTCTATAAGGTATATTCAAATCCTTTTTCCAAAGTAAAGCTTATAAAGTTTACAGAGTCAAAAACCACTGATATCAAATCATTGATTGAGTTTTATGTCAAACAATCTTATAAGTATACTTTACTGGTAAATATTTTATTTACAAAATCTCACGTAATTAATGTTTGAGAAATACATCAAGTTATTGCTTTGGTACACAACATAAATGTTATAATAAATAATAAATTCTGCTATTTTCCGTTTACCGTGGCAAATATCATTCAGAGTACTTAAAAAAATGGTATGAGGTTCTCTCTCACGCACACAACAACCTCTCCCTATCTGTCTCTCGTCCTCTCTTCCTGGTTCTTACCTTCTTTCACTCTCTCTACACCGTTTTCATCTCTCCTCACTATCTCTCTCGATATATGTCAGCTTTTCACACTCTACCTCTGCCTATTTCTCACCATCTCTCTCCCCATCATACATTTTCCCCTTAATCCCATTCACTCAGTCTCCTTTACCCTCTCACTCTCTGCTTCTCCTTCTCTCGCACTCTAAATCTTTTACTTTCCTCTCCATTTTATATCAGAAAACAATAGTAAAACTACATTTCCTTAGATGTTGGTATGAAGTGAAATATGAATAATTGGTTTAATACTACACAAATTTTTATCTATTTTTTAAGGTCACTACGAAGTGTTTTAGGTGACTTTTCCTTATGTATATGCTATACTTTCAAGGAGGAATTCTTTGCTTAATTTTAAGCTAGAGACATAATAATTTTACCATCTGTTTAGCAACAGTTACAAATTAAATAATTTAAACTTAGAAGACCCCTAGAGTAATATTTGTATTCTTGAGTGATAAAATAAATTTAAAACAAACAACATATAAAATAGAAGTGCATTCTTTCGGTTAAGTATTCATAGTATAAGCTCCCTAATACCGTTCTAACATTTGAGATTAATCCCTTTTTTATATTTATTCGTTTACCTTGGTTTAAAAAAAGGCCAACTTTAATATAAATTTCAGTGGTTCTTACGCAAGTATTACATTTAGCCTGAAAAGATTTCACCTCATATAAAGTATTCTATAGAATACAAGTATACACAAAATTTTAACCTGCTGTCTTAAAATAAGTTTCTGCGTCCTGTGTACCTGAAATAACAATTGCAACTTAGAAAAACATTCATTAAAAACTAAACCGCTGAGAACAAAAAATATTTAGAATGCTATACTAGAGATCTGGATTATATATTAATTTAATAAAAACACACTGTTGAACGTGCCTCTACCTTGAAACTAAGCATTTGAAGATATACAATGCGGGCGTTTTAAAGTAAAGCCACAGACCGGCTATAATTGTAGAACGCTCTACTGAAGTGACTTCCGTATTCGGTATAGGCGCGATCCGTGGCCTTACCTTAAAATGTCCGCACTGTATTATCGCATGTTTATGTCGAAAATACACCTAAAGCGTTTTCTAGTGCCCTTAAGCTTGTAACGTTTCTCATGCTAATGAGAAAGTGAGGATAAGAATCCGGAAACAGAGCAAACCAAACATTCTCTGCTTTATGTACGTCGGTAAGATTAATAAAATTTCATTACTTATTCCTTACCTATTCATCAAGTATTGTGAATAACAACACTATCAGAAAAGTAATGCATATCAAAATTCAGTAAGCTAGATTTTTTTCTTGCCCCATCCTAACTTCCCCATTGGGGAAATTATCATTCTGTAGGTTTATATTCTATAAGTGGGATCTGCTATCTTACATTCCAATTATGGCAATCGCTTCATTCCTTCTTACATACAAAGTTAACATGTTAAAGAAATATGTTTTTAAAATGCAATTTTTGGCTTCAGAGTGGCCACTGTTTACCCCAAAATCAAAACATCAGAAAAATTCAATGGGTTCTCGCAAAAAAAAACACATAGAAACATCATAGCAGTACAATTATCTTACACACATACCCATGTGCGCGGCCTCCTGCCCACAGCGCCAAGTAAGCCTAATTTTTCTATAACAAAACAAAATGGCCCCTTTTCTATAAATTGTTATCAAATTAGAAACTGTATTTCATCATAGAAATTTCCTTAAGGTTATCGCATTTCCTTAAGGATAGACAAACTCGGAGAGTATGTATTGCAGTTTCTGCAGAAGATCAAAGCATGTAACTTGGTTTTATGAAAATGGGTGGTTAGGTCGTTTTTGCGAGCACACATTCAATTGTGATTGCAGTTTTATTGTACGTGCAGATCCGAATTTCGCCATACACTTTCGCGATACATACTGACGGAAGGTTCAAACCCGGCGGAGGACGATGGACTTTTTCGGGCGTAAAAATACTTAGCAATACTTTTCCCTGCGAAAGGGAAGCAAAGCCGGTGGTAGCATGTCGTAGATTTATGACACGTAAAAGAACCTGATAAAGTGGCCTGTGAGCAAAGTTACCGATCTTTCACGCCCGATATAGAATGGGACGCTAAAGCGCAGTTAAAGTAAAGAGCATTCATAAATGAAACTCAATTTAATTTATACTGACTGAAGGGTGAAACGACAGAAGCAAAATTTAAACTATAGCAGCCTACCAACTATAAATGGATAAAATAAATCCTCTGGCGCTACACCTGCGAAGTGCCTGAATCTGCCGACCTCACAACCGCTATGAGGCGGAGTGATGCTCACTAGCATCATGCACGCCTCAGCCGGAAAGTTGGCTCATGAGGCCGGGACCGCTGCTATCGCAGCTCCTCATTTTCCTCACAATGCTGAGTGGGCACCGTTCCTATATCTTGGAGTTTAAATCTGCACTCCCATGATAGAACTCTGCGCATTCCGTAGCTGGGATTTGGATTGGAATGTGAAGTGGAGATGCGGCACTGATCCAATAAATGCGGATATTATACCGACGGCCCACGAAGGGGTGCCCCCGGAAGAGAGCGATGAGATGAAGCAAGACTCCGGGCGGCCGGAACCAGGAGTGACGGCAGAACAATGACAGAATCCCTACAGACGCCCCGGAAGTCGGACATACAGCCTTGGGACTCCGTCCCACCCAGGTTCGAGGGATGGAAAAAGTGTACAGAAAACATTCTGCCACGTTTCACCGAAACATCATCGCCTACACTTTCAACCCTGAAATAGACCAAACGGGGTGAAGGATAAATGTCATGATTAATGGAACAAAATGGAGGTACAGAAAATTCGAGGGATAAAAGAAAGCACTCCAGTATTCGCCTGACGATACGGAAAAACCTCCGAAAGAATCCATGAGTCGGACTGGCGGTCGCCGGGGAGCGAACCTGAGACCTCCCGAATGCGGGTCATAGACATACCGCTCGGTCCGTAGCTGGGAACCAGAACCCCATAGTGCCGCAGTATGATTAAATAAAGTTTTTATTGCTGCTTTAAACTTTACTAAGGATTGTTACGACCACTATCTTCAATTTTGAGAAATGGGGGTTGTGAATTCTTTAGAAAGCGATTCATATGTCAAACTTATAGAATATTGCGCACGTGCAATCGATAAGCGGTTCACACCAACTTGGATTCAACTTCTCCACAACTGGAAGTTTCTTTTTTAAGCTCTCCATCTGGAAGCCGCCCACATAAAACGTATAACCGCCAACTCTGTCTACGAGAGAGGCTTTAATCTTATCACTGAATTCTTTGATGACCAAGTGGAACCGGAGTTAGCTATAACAAAGAGAGAAGTGGTCAGAAAGCCCTCGAATGAAATTACAGTTGGGAAAGTCCGGTGCTGCCGAGGGCTCTATTGTTAAAATCGTCGCAGAAAGTTTCGAGAGCCGAGAGTTACTGCCGTACTTCTGAAAAAGAATCGGAAATCGTAACTTCCAATTTTACATGACGAACTCTCAGAACGAATTACTTTGGTGAATTCCATCCCTTTCATTTTGCACCATACCCTACTCAAATTCTTATATTATATCTTACAGACGTTTTTAGGGGAAAATGGGATTGCAAATATTAACATAGTATTTTTAAATACGTTCTTTTGTGAGATATAACGTTTTCTAAATGTATAATTACAGATTTTTTTTGGAAAGAAAACTAAAGCATTATGTTTTAAGAGACTTTACTTATAAACTAACCTAAATGTTGTACCAACTTTGAATAAATTTTAAACGTTTCTCTTTTTTGTTTTTGTGTATTGGATAGATTGGTTCAGTATTAGAAATGCTATTCAGAACCAGGAAACCAATATAAACTAATCTGAGGTCAGCCATATGAAGCCCAAAGTTATAGATAATAATACTGTACATGTGGTTCAGCCTTCTAATTCAATCACTTCCGGAAGAAAGCAGCAAGTCCTGCGGGAGACGACTTTTGATCCAAGAAGAAATATACTGCGCCAGATACTGAATGAAGATGCTGAAAAAATTAGTGAGCCTGAGAGCGAATGTGTGCAGAGACCGTACTGAATCCAAGTTCATGATGTATCTGGTTGTTTCTGACGTACCAAAATGCCTTCATTGTAAGCTTTACAATTTTGTTTTGAAATACCTGCAGACGACTAATTTTGGTTGCCGCTGCACCTCACCGAATTGCTCAAGCATATCTGAGTAAAGGACGAAGTAAGGACTTGTACAGAAAATAACCACGTGGTATTTACAAAGAAGACTTGTGGTTGAGAATAGGATACAATTTTCGTAGTCTGAAGTAAGCGTAATTTAATTTTAAATTAATGTGAGAGTTCCAGGTCAGTCGACGATCATAATGTTGGCCAAAATATTTAACAGTGTCAATACCACGTTTTCAGGATATGGGAATAGTTTTTAAAGTAATAGGAGGGGGAGAATGGGATGGCGCAACATTTATACAAAACAGAATCAATATTTTAAATAAAAATTGAAGCGAATACTTTGACCCAAGGTCACATGGATTGTACAAGGAATAATGACTTGAAGATATATTCATAAAATAATTAACAACCCTATTCTTTACTTTAATAACTCAACCCGTGAATATCACACAATTGGTTACAATTATCAACCCTTGTTCATTCACTATTTCCTTTTAGAGTTTACAGTTTCCATATTTATTATTCACTTACAATTTTTACAATTTGCTTCCTGCTCTCACATTTAAAGATTAATAGTTAAACGCCAAGAATAATTATACCTATCCGACGATAAATCTTTACCGATACCCAATTACAAAGAGAATTTTAAATATATTTAGCCGAAAGAGAATTTTGTGTACCGTGCCGAATGCCTCTATCTGACGTAATCCTGCTTGTTTCCCTCGGTGAAGACAGACTGGTTCGTCCTGCTACCCAGCACGTTGGAGCAGATGTCGAGCAGATCGAGAATGTTTTGCGCGTGCGCAGTCGACGAGTCTCGTGGCATGACCTACTACGTAAGTCCAAACTTGTGCTGGTTCTTCTTCTTGTAGCGAACTAGTTGAAGAACTACTACGTTGATCATTGCACGTCTTTTTGTCGCATTCGGCAGCGTTCCTTTGATACATGCCCGTCGCGTAGTGTATTTTTCTCCTGGGAGGGTGGATTTGGCACAAAATATATTACATAAAATATTTATAGTAAGCTACGTAAAACAAAATTAGAAGTGCACATACTGCATGTAATTTGTTCAAAATCTGAAAAAATTGTGATAAATACTATGTAATACAATTTAAGTCTTATTCTTTCACAAGATTAGGCTATAAAGTCTGTTCCGCCACAAAAAGTATCTTCCCATCTGTCTCTTTGTCATCCAATCGTACGTCTGGTTGTATTCAAGTGCTTCTTTGGGATCATATATAATCTATTCCTTCTATGTTGGAACCACTACCGCTTTCCTCTTTATGTATTTGTACATAATGATGTGATCCATCCATGTATATTCTGACACAACTGGGGTAGTTCTATTGAGGATCTAATGGTTTCTTCCATATAACAATAGAAAGACTGCCAGTGCTTTATAAATTAATGTAATTGTATCTTTTTTATTTTTCCCTTTAAAACTTTACATGTTAAATGTTCTGATTATTTTGGAGGATTTGTCTTTCTAGACTTGGGTATTATAAGTTTATTCAATAAATGATAAAGAAGTACTGATCAGACATTGTTGTCTTACAAAATAATAGTGCAAGAAAATGAACCTTAAAAGTCAGGAAATAAATTACTTAAAAGAATTTGTCAAATTTCTAAAGCCAAAACATACGATTTTTTTCTAAATCAATTAAAATAAGGTTATTTTGGATGATGTTTTAGAGAACTTAAATTAACTTATTATAAATAGATTAAAAACCAGAAGTAAACAGTACTGTGTATATTTTAAATGCTTGTAGTGGCCGAATTAACACAGAGAAAATTCTCATTCTGAAATATAGATCAGCAAAGAATGGCAGTTTTACGTGTTCTGGTGGATTTTCAGATGTTTTGTGTTTAATTTTGTGAAAATTGTACCCATTTTTTCAAATGTTTTGTGTGTGGTATTAAGAAAGTTATTTCACATGCAATAAGTAGAGAAATGTTTACGTAATACTTGAAATTGCAGCAAATGAAGTAAAAATGCAAATTTAGTAATTATGGACGTTTTTACTGAAATTCTTCGTTAACGCAGTTTTTACGATTTTACAAATTTGTTTGATCATAAGCTGGTGAAAGAACAATAATAATAAGTATAATAATTTCATAATAATGGACATTATATAATTAATGAAATATAACTACAATCATTTCATCATCACGTAAGACGGCGTAATCCCTGAAGATGTGTTGCTCATTGGAATTTATCTACCCTTAAACGCAATATTAAATTAATAAAATACTGTTTATTCATTTTGTTTGTTATCAGTGGCAGTGACATTGTTACAAAGTTCCTGGCTTTGCTTTGCACCTACACTCTCTCTACCTAAAGAAAAAGATTTTCAGATCAGCTGCTACAGCAAACAGGCATGGGTTTGAACATCTCGCTTTTGGCCAACACAGTACTATAGGAAATTCAAAAAGATTGCAAAAATGTATTTTTCAAATATTTTTTAAACCAGTATCAACAGAACGAAGTGTCACAAAGACGTTTTAATTCAAATGACATAAGCACGAGATGGGTGAATAACATTTTAGAATACTTCAGATATTAACAGATCTCGGCTTCATTATAGGGTACTTATTGCAATTGAGCGTTTTATAGGTGTCCAATTATAATATATGTATAATCAAATAGTTATTTAAAAAAACTCAATGATGTTTTTGCCGAGGGCTTATATTTTTATTCTATTAATGTAAAAGTTGACTACTTCTTTAAAGGTTAAGTGTTGTTTCGGAAGTGGGCAGCAGGTACTAATGACACATCATGCAACGATATGATCATACGTTTTTAAACAGGAGGTATGCAGAAACTAATATCATTGTGTATACTTTACAAATAATAAATTAATTATATTTCCAGAAGAAGCCATAACGAAAAAACTCTGATGTGTTACACTCACATGATTTTCTCTACTCTTGTACAAATTATTTATACAAACGCTTATTCTTCATCTACTTCATGTTAATCGAGATAAACATTTGCAGAGTCTATCTTATTGCTAATTTTCTTGTAGATGTAAGGGGAATATATATTTACAAGGGCAATTTGGAAATACAGTAGCCTTTAAGCACATACATATCTCTTAATAGCTGGTTGCTAGGTGCAGCACCATTCCCTTTCCCACAGATTAATACTCTTTGCATATCCTAGACAAAAAATGAATAACGAATTCCCATTTGAGAAAATAAGTATTGAACATTTTAAGGGAATAACAAGTAATATCTCGAAAACGGTTCACTCAACAGAAAAAATGTATATGACATAAATTGTGTATTTTAACGCGATCTACATTTTTTGTGCAGTAAAATTTTGTCTCTCTCTTATGGTTTACCAGTTATGCAAAAGTCATTCACAATAAAGAATACTTTTGGAGACATTCTCAGGAAATTCAAGATATACATTTTATTTGTCATAAAAATATCGTAAACGTATGATATTTTAATCAAAATCGTTAGAGCCATTTTTGAGAAGATTAAAATTTTCGAAAAATGTTCCATGTAAAGGGTACTCTGGGGTGGGGGGATTTTCTTGTAAACCTTCGTTTCGCATCTCTGGAAGATACTGAACCTAAATACCAAGTTTGGTGTTTATCCGACTGTTCGTTTCTGAGTTAAGCTGTTCACAGACAGACACACACACACACACACACACACACACACACACACACACACACAGACACACACACGGACATGTTTCCAAAAATGCTTTTTTTTGGATTCAGGGGTCTCAAAACCTGTATTTCCGGAGAAATCTCGGTATCGAATATTTGGGTGGAATACAATACTTCCCCTACTTACTATAAGTAGTAGAGAAAGTAATAATTACCCTGTATTCAGGCATAAGTTTATTAAATACAACACTCAAAATACACTCCAAAATTTTAAATGGAAGAGGCAGTAGAATCATTAATTGAGGAATAGCGTGAGCTTCTTGTGCAGATATAATGCACTTGTGTCTCCTTTAGCGCCGTCTCGACGTCACCTTGCGAGTAGTATCGTTGGGGTTGGTGCTGCTTTGCTAGCCTCTGGATGCAGCGGTGTGGATTGTCTCCGGTACATGTTCATGTATGTTGTGTGTGTAACTAAATGTTGAGGTGTTGCTTTAGATTACGTTTATTATGCCTCTGCTAGCTATGTTTTCGGTAGGCACTGTTGCTCTAGTCAGGGTGTGGAACAATGTCTGAGGATAAATATAAATAACTTAGCACACGCAATTCACAATAATAATACCTGAATATATATTCTAACTTTGTGGATCACTTAAACACATGAAAAGTTTACTTTGTTTGCCAGAGTATTCGCGTGCACACGAAGTATTTAAAAGTACACACTGTTTCTAGTGGTTTTTAATAAATTACGTAACGATTAATTCACTGCTAGCTAATGTACTTTATATTAATCTGACATAATAATTCAATGCTATTTAAGATAATCGCACTTTTGTACCGGCATTTCTCGGAGCTACATATATAACCACCTTCTATCAAGCAAATCTGAGTAAGAACTAACGTATTTGCAACGGGTTTTTGTAGCATCACTTCCCTCTGCGCTTAAATATAAAATCTTAAATTCTATTGGTATAGTGACGTAGCGTACGTACAAGCTTATAAAATACCATGCTTCCAACGATTTTCTATTGAATTTTCTTTTTTACAAACCTTACAAGAAAGAGTGTTCTCTAGATGCAAACACGAAATACTTCTGACTGTGCTTTTAAACATTACTAACATTTATGTACATGTTCGTAGCCTACAACTTGCCAAAAATTATTAACATTGATACTAAAATGCTATACATTAACATAAGATCATATTTTTGTTTGTGATAATTACTTGAACAATATTTCAGCTTTTGTTAGTAGGGGATACCATCTCGAAACGACTCATTGGAAAGAAGAAGAGAATTTAATTCCGAAGCACAAATTAGTCGACCTGGAAAAGGCGTTTGATAGTTTATATCGCAATGAGTAATGGAATATAATCGAAAGAAAATGCTATTCGACTCACTGAATAATACAATACTTGCATTATGGAACAGAAATATGCGTAGATTGGATTAACATCACTAATAAAAGGTATGTTAAAATATACCCAGATATACGACAGGGCTGTCCTCTATCACCTACTTTAATGTCAGGCCGCTCTTTACTTACCTACTTGCCTGAAAAAGGACGGACGATTATGTCGAATATAAAGCGTTATTTGTGTGTTGCTGTTTTGAATTTCTGTTTGTGGTTCTACATTTGCTCTACATATATATCGAGGATGTCATTCGCAAGTGGCAAAGCTAATTTGACGGACATTTTAAAACAGATGATACTAATCTCAATGTGCTGTTCGTAGATGAAATGCTGATTTTAGCAGTCAGCGATAAGGAGCTGCAAATTAAAATACAAAAATTAAATGTGGTATTAGATTTACGCAATTTAAAGTCGTCCTCAAAGCAAACAAAATCTATGACAAGCATTTGAAAAAAGCAATTGGAATAGCAATTTTATTATGATTAATAAAACATAATAGAGAAAGGTTGTAACGGTAGAATCAGATTGAAGAATTGAATGTAATAGCCGGGATTGAAAGCACGGATCTTCTGGTTTCCGTCCGATTGCTCTAACCAACTGACTCCCCAATTCGTCAAATGACTCGCATATTTTCCAGGGAATCACAAGGAGATATTAAAATCTGTGATTCTACGCTTCCAACCTTGCCCTACACATGCTAGTGTGAAAGAACGATTAATTACCACGATAGAGCAAATTAACAAATACAAATACATGGCGTAGTACTTCTAACTACGCAGAAGAATATAAGATTGGAAAACACTGAACGATGACAATCACAACTATAAGAAATATACGAGGCTGATCAACAAAGACTGAGACTGATTTTTTTTCACAGATGTTTATTACTCCAATTCAATGTTTACATGATCTTTTTCAAAGTAGTCCCCTCCTACTTCAATGCACTTTTTATAGCGTCTCTGCCAGTCCTTGAACACGTGCTGCAGACCATTCTTTGTCAGGTCCTTGAGAATCGCCTCACTTTTCTTGTGCACTGCTTCAGAGTTCTCAAATCGAATACCCCTAAGCTTTGGCTTTAGTCATGGGAATAAAAAATGTCACAGGGTGCAAGATCGGGCTATAAGGTGGATGTGGTACACAGGTAATGTTGCATCGAGCCAGAAACTGCATGACTTGATTTGCGACGCGAGGTCGTGCATTGTCATGATGAAGTCGCCACCCAGTCCGAGAAAGCTCTGGTCGTTTCTTAGCAATGTGCTTCCTCAGTGTAGCCAATACTGACGTGTAGTATGCTGCTGTAACAGTAGTGTGAGGGGTAACTGCATGCTGGTAAATCATTCCATTAGAGTCAAAAAATGTGATCACCATCACTTTCCCTGCAGATGGAACATCTTTTGCCTTTTTTGGTGTTGGAGAACCTGGCGATTTCCACACTGTGCTGGCTTGTTTTCCTTCAGGATCATAATGATGCAGCCAATGACTCATCACCGGTGATAATCGATTTAAAAAATGCATCACCTCCATCGTCTGGTATGCGAAATGCACGTAGGGTCTACTAAATAGATTACTACCAACCTACCAATACGAGAATGCTACCGCCTACCAACATTATACATAAAAACGCGCTCTTTTCAAATATTTATGTTACAGATACGAAACTATCACGGAAGCTACAGGAAAAAATCAGTCTCAGTCTTTGTTGATCAGCCCTCGTAGTTAAAAAGCATAATTGCCACAACGGATTCACTAGGAGGCAGTGAAAACTGTACATTAAACAGAACGAACAAAAGACTGATTGAGTCAGCCGAAATGAAATGTTTAAGGGAAATGGCAGAGATTGGAAATACAAACCAGATAAGCAGTAAAGGCATACCCAACAACTAAACATTTTAAGTGTGCTAAAATTATTGAAGTAAAAATCTCATTCACATGAGTTTCTCTGCCCTCTATCTTTTATTGGTGAGTATAGTAAGCATTCTTACTAACACTTAATTTTACTTTCTCTACTACGTATGGTAAGTAGGGGAAGTATTGTATTCCACCCAAAAATTCGATACCGAGATTTCACCGGAAATATATGTTTTGAGACCCCCTGAATCCAAAAAAAAAACATTTTTTTAAGCATGTTCCTGTGTATGTGTGTGTCTGTCTGTCTGAGTACAGCATAACTCAAAACGAACAGTCGGATAAACACCAAACTTCGTATTTAGGTTCAGTATCTTCTAGAGATGCGACACGAAGGTTTTCAAGAAAATCCCCCCACCCCAGATTACCCTTTACATGGGATATTTTTCGAAAATTTTAATTTTCTCAAAAATGGCTCCAACGATTTTGATTAAAGTATCATATGTTTAAATATTTTCATGACAAATGAAATGTATATCTCGAATTTTCTGGGAGTTTCTCCAAAAGTATTCTTCATTGTAAACGACTTTTGCATAACTGGTAAACCATAAGAGATAGACAAAATTTCACTATACTTAAAATCTAGATCGCGTTAAAATACACAATTTATGTCATATACATTTTTTTGTTGAGTGAACCATTTTCGAGACATTGCTTGTTAAATCTTCCAATACTTCTACTTTTTCCCAAATGGAAATTCGTTATTCATTTTTTGTCCTGGTAATGCAAAGAGAATGCAATACTCCACATAGCAACCAGCTCTTAAAATATTTGACTATCGCTTAAAACATACCAATTCCCCTTGCATCTACAAGAAAATTAGCAATAAGATTAACAGTTCAATATCTCGATTAACATGAAGCATATGGAGAATAGACGTTTGTAAAAATAGTTTGTACAAGAGTAGAGAAAGGCATGTGAGTGTAACACGTCAGATTTTTTTATATCTGCTACGTTTTAATCCTAATAAACCTTTGTAGAAATAGCTACATTTCGTTATAGACACAAAGAGAACAGAGATAGACAAATGTTTAAGAACTGCACGCTATACGTTGGTCTTAAAATTCCATACCCTTTCCATGCAATCGCGAGAAACAACCGAATGTTGAAAGGACTTTGAAGAATGAGGAACAATTCGAACCATTAATAACGGATATCTCAGAAATGGCTGAGGACACAAAATTTATTTAAAATAAATCGTATGTTTTAAAGAGATCTACTTGTGTAGTACGTTTTCGTCTGTCGCTTAACGTTTACAAGTTATATAATATTATACAAAATTCCTTCCAAATGAAGAGGACTTTAAAGGCGTTTACCAGAAGATTCAAGATATGCATTTTATTTGTCATGTAAATATCTACAAAGCATGGTATTTTAATAAAAATCGTTTACATTTTTATAAAATAAATGTTTTCGAAAATTTTCCATGTAAAGTGTAGTTGGCGGTGGGATAATTTTCTTGAAAATCTTCATATCGCATCCTTGGGAGATATTTAACTTAGATATCAAGTTTGATATTGCTCCGACTTTTCGTGTTTGAGTTATGCTGTTCACAGACACACAAATGGACCTTTTTCTAAAAATGCTTTCTTTTGGATTAAGGGGGCCTCAAAACATGTATTTTCGATGAAATTCGTGTTGCCTCTATTTCCAATATTTAGTGTAGTTTAATTTTAAATATCTCTCCGATTCTGCTTAGAACAAAACTTAGTATCACTGTGTTTTTTGCTAAGAAAGAAGAAGTACATAGGATGATAAGAATTTTATAATAACATTATGAAGAAGAATCGAAACTTTGTTCCATTGTTGTTACATCACCGAGAACAACTCGTAACAACTGTAGCTTCTTTTTGGCAATTTCTTTTCAATGTAATGATGCTAAACATTAATTCCATTAAGTTGCTCGTATTGTTGAAGATTTATACATCTTTCACAGCTTTTATACACATAAATGTGTATAGCCATAAAATGCCAAGACTGAGAAACAGTTATCAGTGGCCAACCTTCCAACCTTCCAACCTCCTCATATTCGCATAGTTACAATTGCAATTACTGTGATAATAAGCTCATACCTTATCATAAGAGATATTGGAAATGTGTTACACCTCTATCCACGCATTTCTGGTATCTTCTCTTATTTGCATTCACACTGGACAGCTCAGTATTCAAAATTTAGTGAATTTCTCGCATGTCTTTTTTCTTTTAGTTCTTCCATGTTGTACTTCCATTTTTCTTTGTTGCATACATCTTATTTTTCATGCGGTCATCAGAAGCGGTTGAACTTCTGTAATTGTATTTTGGGAAAATATACGGAAATTGAACAACAATTAATATTCTTCTTTAACGAAGCATGGTTCCATTTATGGCTAAGCTTCGTCGCGAAATAACAGATATTGGAGCAGGGGAAACCCGATTTTACACAGGAGATTCCCATTCGTGACGCGAAATTGATGTGCAGTAAATGCATACAGAATAGCTGAACCTATATTTTTTTTAACAAACAATAAATGCAGAGAGATGTAGGAATAGCTTACTCACACCAGATAATAGGTCACTTCTTCAGTCTGATTGACACAATTTTTTAACAGCTCACCAACGTTGAATGTCAGTCTGGATTTTTCCAACAAGAGTTTGCTAAAGCGCATACCGCTGATGAGTCGTTAAATTTAATTCAGGACATTTTTGAAGATAGGGTAACTAGTAATGAATTATGGCCCTCGCGATCTTCTGATTTAACCGAATGCGATTTTAATGTACAGAATAATTTGAAAAATTAAATGTATGCAACGAACTCCCATACATTTTAGGAACTAAAAGAAAGCACCAAGGGAGTAATTAACGCAATTTCGCATACGGAACTCTCGAGTGTGAATGCAAATTTCCCGAGAAGGTGCTAGAGGTTGAGGAGGGAAAAAACTTCCAACATCTCTTATGATAAGGCATGTGCTTATTAAAATTTTAATTTCAACTATAACTATGAGAATGTGGAACAGTTGCGGGGATATTATATTACCTCTTTCGACGGTAAGCTCAGCGGAGGCGACCGGCGCGAAGGCCGCCGAGTGGCGGCCACAGTGTGAGGGAAAGCACTGTAGATCCATAAAGATCACAATAACCAGCTAACATGATAAAACCAGCACGACACAAACTATATATACCCGAATTTTAAGGATTAGGAGAATATTACCTATAGAATATACAGTCCTGTGAAGTAAACGTTTGTAAACTGGACTTACAGATATTTTGTCAAGTAAAAAAATGGAAAAAAAGCAAAAACGCCTATTACAATATCACGGCAAACGAACAGGTAATCATCGCTAAATGTTTGCATAAGCCACTTTCTATCCTTTTTTTTCATTCTGGGAACGACTGTTATAATCCCTCGATGTTCATTTGTTTGAAGTTTGTGAAGAGTTGCAGGCAAATCCGTAATTACCTCCTCATACTGCTGAACAAGAAAGCAGTAATCACTCAACATTGGTGTAGCATCAGGGATTATTGCAAGGGCTTCAACATTTTACGAGGTAATTATTTTCCAGGCGTACAAAGGTATTGATCTGCCCCGATATTCCATAAGCATTGACCCGTTCGCTGTGCCTGCGTGAGTCTGGCGGGTGCGTAACAAAACAGCCCTTTATTATATCCGCTTGAAAACAAGTGAACAACATCTAACTGAAATTACTTACTAGTTCTCTAAAATCTACAGGTAGTAACACAACATTCTGTGAATAGTATTAACTACGCAATGCAGAAATTTTAGTCGTACGGGCGATGTTAAATTTGAGACGTAAAATCCGAAGTAAAGTCGCCTCAGCGAAAGCATTGCTCAAGATACTTAACAAGCCATAGATTACATAGTATGTCTTTCAGGTCCTTCTACTTTCTGCATCACTTACCTACGGTTGGTAGTAGAAGTATTGCAAGCCACTCAAAGGTACAGGGAAAAGTTTTACCAGAAATAGACTATTGATTTTCCTTGAATCGGAAAAGAAAGGAAAATCGGTTATTAACCCTGCGTGGACTAAATTTGAGAAGTAAGAGACAAGAACGTCCATATATATACAAGGTTTATTCAGTGCTACTTATATAAACTGAATAATTGTCAGGTTTATTCTTGCACTGGTAAAGTTCAATGTAATAATGAAGCAGGCCTTTCGAGATGAGTGCGATCAAGTAGGTGTTGCGTACCATATAATGCTTTTATCAGAACATATTTCATTTCCTTACTTCAAATAGCTGTTGATTTTGGTACTGAATTCACATTTTGATGCTGATAAGTAATCCTACGTGCATTGAGATTCAGGATGCAGCACTGTAGGAGGAAATAATCCCGCAAATACATCGAATAATAATAATGCCAGAAAATAAATACACAACTTTAAACAAAACATTTAGAAATAAACACTTTTTACACAGTGGAGATTAATGTCGGGTATCTCCTTACTGGAAACATGAATGCTCATTTTAATCGCGTAAGCTAATTTAGTGTTAATGAAACGCTTCAGAAAATATCGATTTTATTTCATGTTGTGCAGTATTTTACCAGGAGAATATGCCTTAATATTTCTAACCGCCTACCGCACGCAGATGAACTTTCCTGCATTGTTATACATGAGAGCATGGCTTTATTGGTGGGAATATCTGTCAATTTTATTACTTATGAAGCTAACTATTACAAAAATGTATTGCGTGCAATGCGTCTTCTATGCCAAACGAAGCCATAGAAAATATAATAATAATAATAATAATAATAATAATAATAGCTTCAGAAATAAAAATTGTAAGAACACATTTATATAAAAATAATACAAAACATCTGAAAACCATTAAGAAACTTAAGACGATACACATTAGTATACGATTCAGTGATCACGTTCAGCGTTGTAGCCTAAATCGCCGCTAAAATCCTTACTGATTGACCAGGTGCTTCCAATTGGCTAATCACGCCTCTGCAACTGCTCACATTTATGCTTGCAGAATGATGTAAATAAAGCCTAATTTAAAAAAAAATACTTAAATACAGAGCGCTAATTTAGTGTTCTGCATTGTGTAAATATGTTACATACGTGGAAAGGTATATAAGTTATTTCTTTACAAATAAATTTAATTGTGAAAACCCTATGCGGTACTATTTAACAAAAGGAAACGAACACACAAACATACTACTCCCCACCGAGATCGAATATACTATTCTTGATATAGGCTCCTTATGCCGCGAATCGCAAGCTGTATACATTACGTCACTGTGTTGCTCTGGTGATTAAAACGGAACACGTGCACTCGGCCTAAGCGAACTCCCGGGCGAAGCAGCGCGATCGGAGAGTAAACACGAGTACGAGAGCGAGTGCGAGCGACCATGCATCGAGAGAGACCGCTCAAGTCGAGTGCCGAAACCGAATTAGCTCGCTCCTTTGCAGTCTTCCATCTCGTAATTTTAAGGTTAGGGTTAGTTTTATACTTTTGTTGAATTATAATTTTTGTTCTGCATCGAGTGGCTTTAGGAATCGGACAACGCAACATCTTTTGAGTCACATTGACCCATATGGTCATTAGCATCAGGGGATCGTTATTAACCCCCCAAAATTTATTTTTAAATGGCGAAAGTTGCTACAGTGTTACAGTAACATCGAAAATAAGTAAACTAGGAACGTAATGATTGTATATGCGTGAATAATGTCGTTATATAAACTGGTAGTTATCAGCCTTGCTGTTCTGCATCTCTGTCTTAGCCTTTAGATTACGAAACTGTCTTAGCTTAATTTTTAAAAATCATGAAAACGAGCACTTAAGCCATTTCTAGAAACGCATATTCATAAAGCGAAATCCGACTATTTTGTGTGGCGTTGTGTGCTTTCCTATATAATAGGGTGCTTTTGCACAATTCACACGATAAGGAACATCATAGTAGTCTAATTATTTACTCTTTTAGTAACTTTAAATGTAAATTATAGCAGAGCTTCCAATAAAGTAGAGTACGCAAAAACAAAACAAAACATCGCTGTGTTGCAGCTTCCTCTCACATGACCTTTGTCCATATCTACTATCTAACGAAACTACTGCAGGGAAATACATCGCACCTTATAGGTTTGAAGGACTATCGTAGAGAGAGGTCCTCAGCTACCGTGGTGTGAGCACTGCGTACCCCTTAGCACTTCTGGTACTTCTGAAGTTACCATACGTGCGCTGGGCCGAACATTTGAGCCTCTCCCGTAAGGGAGTTGTTCGGATTGGGTTGGACTCGGATGTCATTCATGCCATGTTCTGTGTCCTGAATAGAACTTATTATTCGCTACTCGTTTGTTCATGTAATAACTGTATAGTCTGCAAAAGATAGATGAGGGGAAAATTTGGTAGGGCAATGTGCGTCTTCCTCACTTTTCTTCTCTTGATTTCTAAACTCTGTATCTCTGCCATAGCGAATATTTTAAAAACTACTATTTTGACAATTAAGTCCGCTATAAGGCAAATGTGTTTTCCGAAAATATAACGTATGTTTTGGAAATAAAAGCAAAGTATCAGTCCTGATGTATATTATTGTAATTCAGACACAAAATATGCGCTTTTATTAAAATGTGGAAGGCAAAACTGAAGATCCCTATATTTCTAGCAGCCCTGAGATGTGAGCGAGAAGGTTGAAGAGGCAATAATAGCCGCACAGCGAAAAGCTGGGGAGATTTCCAAACTAATAACCTCAAGCAAGAGAAGCTACCATTCGGATGATAATAATAAGGCTGCATACACCATTAAATATGTATTATATACAATATACAGGGGGACCATTTAAGCTGAAACTGTACAATATTTCCAAAAGTAAGCGTTATAGAAAGAAATGCCTTTAATAAGAGTTGCTTGATATTATGGGGAAAAGTAAGTGTCATTAGTCTGGTTTTATTTGGAGGTCGTTATCGTTATGATGATCATTTTAGAGTCCATTTAATTTGTTAAAATAGGAACCTACATTTTGTATAGTGTTTTTTCCTTAGAAAACGGTTTATACGAAGCTGTTTAGTTTGTGATGTGGAATATGGAAACAAAATAAAAAATGGAATTAGCATGCGTTGGGCAAGGCTTGAAAGGTAGAATGCCATAGTTGGGGTTTGAGTCTTACCTTAAGTCCAGAGCTTCATAGTTTCAACCACTATTAGGTCATTTAATGGAATTAATTGTTTTTCCATTCCATTCCATTCCATTCCACATACGCTAACATCAAGCAAATTTTATTCAAGCCGTTTTGGAAATATAGTACAGTCTCAACTTAAGTGGTATATATAAGCTTCTTAAACTGAATATTTGTAATTATATTTTATTTCAAAGAAAGGAAACATTTTCTTATGATTGCAGTATTTCCTTATCCATCTGCAAAACCAAAGATTTCAATCAACGTGCTATCACTAATTTCTAATTTCTCTACCATGTATCTACATATTAGTAGAGAAGATATTGCAATACCATATAAATATTTGATATCGAGATTTCACAGGTAATAGGTACATGTTTGGAGGCCCCCTGATGTGAAAAAAAAACATTTTACCTTCTCTGCCACGTACCCAAAATTAAATACCGAAATTTCATTAGAAATACGTAAAAAGGTCCGTGTGTTTGTGAACAGCACAATTCAAAAACGAAATTTCGTATAAACACTAAACTTGGTATTCAGTACCTTCCAAAGACGCGACACGAAGATTTTATAGAAAATCCCATAACCCAAAGTACCCTTTACATAAAACAGGTTTTGAATTTTTCGATTTTCTAAAAATTGGCCTAGCGATTTTGTTTAAATACCACATATTAGAGATATTTATATGACAAATAAAATATATGTTGAAATTTCTGAAAATAGCCTGTGAAATTTTCTTCATTCGGAAGGAACGTTGTGGAATCTTTGTAAGTGGTAAACGTTAAGCAACAGGGAAAACAAAAAAACAAAAAAAAAAAATCTGATGTGTTACACTCAAATGACTTTCTCTACTCTTGTACAAACTATTTTTACAAACGCTTATTCTCCATATGCTTCATGTTAATCGAGATGTCGAGATATTAATCTTATTGCTAATTTTCTTGTAGATGCAAGGGGAATTGCTAAGCTTTAAGCAATAGTCAAATATTTTAAGAGGTGGTTGCTATATCCGGAGTATGGTTGCATTACCAGGACAAAAAAAATGAATAACGAATTTGAGAAAAAGTATAAGTATTGGAAAATTTAAGGGAATAACAAGCAATATCTCGAAAATAGTTCACCCAACAAAAAATGTATATGACGTAAATTGTGTATTTTAACGCGATCTACATTTCTTGTATAATAAAACTTTGTCTATCTTTTATGGTTCACCAGTTATGCAAAAGTCGTTCACAATGAAGAATACTTTTGGAGACATTCCCAGAAAATTCGAGATATACATTTCATTTGTCATGAAAATATCTTAAACATATGATATTTTAATCAAAATCGTTAGAGCCATTTTTGAGATTCGAAAACTGTTCCATGTAAAGGGTACTCTGGGGTGGAGGGATTTTCTTGAAAACCTTCGTGTCGCATCTCTGGAAGATACTAAACCTAAATACCAAGTTTGGTGTTTATCCGACTGTTCGTTTCTGAGTTATGCTGTTCACAGACACACAGACACACACACAGACATGTTTCCAAAAATGTTTTTTTTTTGATTCAGGGTGTCTCAAAACATGTATTTCCGGTGAAATCTCGGTATCGAATTTTTGGGTGGAATACAATACTTCCCCTATTTACTATACGTAGTAGAGAAAGTAAAAATGTAGATCTCTTTAAAACACACAATTTATTTAAAATAACTTTTCCGTGGCATCAATCATTTCCGAGATATACGTTCGAATTGTTCAATACTTAGCCATTCTTTTAATGCCTTGTGAATTTTCAGTTGTTTCTCGCGATCATGGAAGCAGTATGGAATTTTAAGGCCAGCGTGTAGCGTCAGTTCTAAAACATTTGGCTGTAACATCTGTTTGACTGTTTATATCTATAACAAAATGTGTAATGCAGCTATTTCTGGAAACGTTTATCTCGATTAAAATGAAGTAGATAGGAAAACACATTTTCGTAAGCACAATTTGTATACCCACTAATAAGCAATAGAGGGTAGAGAAAGTTATGTGAATGTAACACATCAGTTTTAAAACATCGTATCTTCTCTAGGGAAAAATGCACCAAATCGTTATATTTTACTAATTGTGTTCTCCAAGACAGAATTTATAGTCCCATAACAAATATATTCTGATACTTGGCTTAATCAAATACACATTTAAGTTTGAAGGAATATTACACAAAAACAGAATGAGATCGAGCCACCCTCAAATACAACAAGCAGACATTAATTCAAATCTATTGTTTACAGATGTATTTGCTACAGCGGGTAAAACTTACTATACGTACTGAAGTAAAATTTGTTATGCAGGGTGAATTTTTCATCCTGGGAATTAGGAAATTATAACATTTCGACGTTTCACAATGTACGTCGTAAACACTGTCCCTTGCGTCGTATCGATTTTGGATTGAATTGGCTATTATGTGTCGCTTGGCGTTTTACGACTGGTGTTCCACTTTAGAGGTGATCAGGGACAGAAATAGTGGCACACACAACTATTTCAACTCTTTGTTGTTTTGTTTTTGTACTTTAGTAATAGAAACTGTTATTTTGACACGGATTGGATAAATAATACCGCTTCCTGTGATATTTGACATTGTAAACAACTTAAATATATACATTTCAATTAAAATATATTATAATTGCCTTTATTGAAGACAGTAAATACATAAATGTGAATAAGAATGTGAAAAATCAAGCATTTAGCAAGGTCAATATTTCATTCCTTGTAGATTCTGAGATTCTGTTATGCACAAAACAAAGTCAGGAAGCAGTTCTAGATGAGTATATACGGGGTGGAAAAATGTGAACTCTCATTTTACTTGCAGAAACTTCTACGTATAGTAAGTAGGAAAGGTGTTGCTTCCCACCTAAAAATTCAATACCGAGATTTCACTGCAAATACATGTTTTGAGGTGCCCTGAATAAAATAAAAGAAACATTTTTAGAAAAAGGTCTGCGTGTCTGTAAACAGCATAAGTCAAAAGCGAAAAGTCAAATAAATACCAAACTTAGTATTTAGGTTCAGTATCTTCCAGAATGGGACACGAAGATTTTAAAGGAAAACCCCCGACTCCAGACTTCCCTTTGCATGGAAATTTTTTCAAGTTTGTTATTTTCCCAAAAATGTCTCAAACGATTTTAATTAAAACATCAAATGTTTAAGATATTTTTTATAACAAATGAAATGTATATTATGAATGTTCTGGGAATGTCCCCAAAGGTCCTCTTCATTCTGAATGACTTTCTCATAACTGGTAAACCGTAAGAGATAGAAAATAATTTTAGTACACAAATAATGTAGATCTCGTTAAAACACACAATTTATATCATCGATCTTTTTTTTTTTTTTTTTTTTTTTGCGGAGCGAACGATTTTCGAGATATTCCATATTATTTGTTTGAATTTTTACTTTCTCTACTACGTATAGTAAGTAGGGGAAGCATTGTATTCCACCCAACATTTCGATAGCGAGATTTCACCTGAAATATATGTTTTGAGACTCCCTGAATCCAAAACATGTTTGGAAACATGTCCGTGTGTGTGACTGTGAATAGCATAACTCAGAAATGAACAGTCGGATAAACACCAAACCTGGTATTTAGGTTCAGTATCTTCCAGAGATGCGACACGAAGGTTTTCAAGAAAATCCCCACCTCAGATTACCCTTTACATGGAACATTTTTGGAATAAAATGAATTTTCTCAAAACTGGCTCTAACGA
Organism: Deroplatys truncata; assembly: GCA_030765065.1. NCBI lineage: Eukaryota > Metazoa > Arthropoda > Insecta > Mantodea > Mantidae > Deroplatys > Deroplatys truncata. Next base: position 48,749,019 of record CM060987.1, read on the forward strand.
TTTTGATTAAAATATCATATGTTTAAGATATTTTCATGACAAATAAAATATATATCTTGAATTTTCTGTGAATGTCTCCAAAATTAGTCTTCATTTTGAACGACTTTTGCATAACTGGTAAACCATAAGATATAGACAAAGTTTTATTACACAAAAAATGTAGATCGCATTAAATTACACAATTCATGTCATATACATTTTTTTTGTTGAGTGAAACAATTTCAAGATATTGCTTGTTATTCCCTTAAATTTTCCAATACTTATACTTTTTCGCAAATGGGAATTCGTTATTCATTTTTTTTGTCTTGAATATGCAAAGAATATTAATCTGTGGCAAAGGGAATGGTGCTGCACATAGCGACCAGCTATTAACAGCAATGTCTAAGTTTAAAGGATACTGTATTTCTATATTGCCCTTGTAAATATATATATTTCCCTTACATCTACAAGAAAATTAGCAATAAGTTAGAGTCTGCAAATGTTTATCTCGATTAACATGAAGTAGATGGAGAATAAGCGTTTGTAAAAATAGTTTGTACAAGAGTAGAGAAAGTCATGTAAGCGTAACACATCAGATTTGTCAATACTTGTTCTTCTTCTCAAATGGGAATTTGTTATTCGGTTTTCTTTTTGTGTTTTCTTAATGTCCTGGACATCAAAGAGAATGGAATGCCACGCATAGTAACCAGCTCTTAAAAGATCTGACTATCGCTTAAAGCCTACCATATGCCCCTTGCACCTACAAGAAAATTAGCAATAAGATTAACATCTCATATCTCGATTAACATGAAGTAGATGGAGAATAAACCTTTGTAATAATTGTTTGTACAAGAGTAGAGAAAGTCATGAGAGTGCAACACATTAGTTTTTTTTCTACCGTTACATTTCCATAAAACCAAATTATCTTTTATATACATTTTATCTTTAATTGTTTTTTTAAATAATCTGATGATTGTGTCTGTTTGTGTGCATGAACTCACTAACGACTGGAAGTCGAACTTTAATAGAAAATCTAAAAATATTTTTGTTTCCTATTGAAACTTTGGCTGAAGTCCGTTAACGTTAAGAATGGTTTATATAGATATAATAGCTTCCTAAAATGCGACTTTTAGTGAATCACTATGCTTACGGTCTTGAAATATTTGTAGGTACTAGAGCTTAAAAATAGCTTTTTAATGCTTTTCAGAGTTTATGAAATCTGAGCAAGAGATAGTTTTAACATCCTCTAAATATTTATGAGTTAGGCCTGACCTGAAAGTGTAGAATTAAATTTTTTATATAAGAGCATTTTTAATTTCAACCACACATTTAAAATTTCTTGAAGTCGTACAAGATTAAAGTAAAATGAGCTTGAGGCTTATTTCATAAAAATAAACATTACCAAGGCGATATGATTATTTCCGCCACAAAACGAGGTCATAAAGTGCCGTTTTGGTCTTATTTAAAAGATTAAATTCTTCAATGACAAAATAAACAATGTATATCAGGAGAATTAAAGAATTTACTTCCATTAAAATAAGAAAATACCAAATCTGGTAATTTTAGAGTTCAATGCTATATAGGGTATACAAAGGAAGGAAACATCTCGCGCACTGCCACCTACGTGAGATCTATTGCCGTACCACTTCTACAGGAGGCTACAGACCGCAGGCAGACAGACATATCACAGAGAGTGCAGAAAACCGTAACAGTTACTGGCTCGAAGACCAGTGCCATTAATGGAGCGTCTCAGAGAGGGCGATGAACTATCCGTTCACTCAAGCACGGGGGGATACCCTTTCCTTGGGGCAAGCATCTACACCATCAGTCCGGCACGCCCCACGCCGCGAAATCAGAAGCAGTCAAGAAACATGAGTCTGGCCCCGTAGCTCAGTCGGTAGAGCATCTACTTGTACGAGAGATGTGGTGGGATTTGTCTCTAGCCAAGGATTTTTCCCTATCCTCCCCATAGTCTGGAAGTGTGAATGAGATTGTGAATGTGTGTGTGATGTAATGATTAAAACCCCGAAACATTTGGGCTTTTCATGGTTATCCTTGGTCGATAGGCTAATTCTGGGGTGGTTTCTCAACTAACATGATTTCCTATGCATCATTTTACCTTCATTCCGTTCTGTTTTTTTTTTTAGTTCCATTTATGCCCCGCCTTTAACTACATTGGTTTTAACGGTGGCCTTTCCTTTGTAACTTCATTAGATCACACATACACACACGTATTCATACTTCCATATTCTGGGGAGGATGGGTAATAAATCCCACCTCAGCCGAGAATCGAGCCGGGGACCTCTCGCACAGCAGGCAAGTGTTCTAAGCTACAGAGCCAGACTCATGTTTCTTGTGTGCTTCTGATTTCGTTGCATGAGGCGGTGCCGGAGCTTCACCTGTCCCGCGAAGCGTAAATTAATAATAATAATAATAATAATAATAATAATAATAATAATAATAGTGACAATAGAGGTAACTTTGGACTGAGCGAGATGGCTCTACGGTAACGAATGAGGTTGGCATTCGTGAGGTTCCGGATACGATTCCCATCGACCGTCCACTTGGGCCTTTCGTGGTTTTCCCTGGTCGGTAGTCTAATTTTGGGAGTGGTCTCTCATCTATCATGATTTCCTATACTTCATTTAACTTTCACTCCGTTTATTTTTTGTTTTGTTTTTAGTTCCTTTAACTACATTGGTCTTAATGGCGGCCTTTCTTTTGGAACTTATTGCCTAAGGCAATGGGTTTACTCGTATTCGCTTGTCGTTGGGTTTCCCGAATGCGAGCATCGCACGTTACCGTAGTGCCATCTCGCTCGTCCTGAGTTACTTTATTAGCACTATTATTATTACTATTATTATTATTATTATTATTATTATTATTATTATTATTATTATTATTATTATTATTATTATTATTATTATTATTTTACGCTTCGCGGGACAGGTGAAGCACCTAGTGCTCGATATTTGGCAGCGAACCAGGTACTATATATCTCTGTTTAATTAGAACGGGACTTCCTCATGTCTCCGAGGCAATGTGTATCGGTATAGCGCACTTCAATACAACGGAAGCTGCGGTTCCATAATCAGCAGAATGCAGGCTCTGTCTCCAGCCATCCAATTAGCGAGGTTTAGGCTTCCCAACTTGTTCATCATCGCGCTTTCGCACCTTTCAGGCTTTCGGGTGTTTGTGACTGTACTCGATGTAAATTAATTCTACATCTACCTCATATCGCATGATATTCGTCTACTCTCAGACAAGAATTATTCCAGATGAGTTATTGTTGGAGTCAGAACATAAATGCTGAAAATTTAGGAAATTATGAAATTAAATTTCATAAAAAATTAAATCTCTTTAATTTATTACGCACATCAAAAGAATCAGAGTTTCATAAGAAAGCTTTCTATGTTTCTGCTTCGCTGTATATTCCATTCATAATAACGTATATTTTTTGTCAGTTAATGGATTTTAATGAGAAACCACACTCCTTTCATTCTTAAGAGGCGGCATTATATATATTGGTTTGCTCCTTTGGAATGTTTCTTTCTTCAGAATTTCCATTGCGGTCGTAGTACTGCTGTATGTTGTAGAAAAAAAAATCTGATGTGTTACACTCACATGACTTTCTCTACTCTTGTACAAACTATTTTTACAAACGCTTATTCTCCATATGCTTCATGTTAATTGAGATATCTCAGCATAACTCAGAAACGAACAGTCGGATAAACACCAAACTTGTTATTTAGGTTCAGTATCTTCCAGAGATGCGACAAGAAGGTTTTCAAGAAAATCCCCCCACCCCAGATTACCCTTTACATGGAACATTTTTGTAAAATTGTAATGTTCTCAAAAATGGCTCTAACGATTTTGATTAAAATATCATATGCTTAAGATATTTTCATGACAAATGAAATATATATCTGGAATTTTCTGGTAATGTCTTAATTCTGAACGACTTTTGCATAACTGGTAAACCATAAGGGATAGACAAAATTTTACTACACAAAAAATGTAGATCGCGTTAAAATACACAATTAATGTAATATACATATTTTGTTGTTGAGTGAACCATTTTCGAGATATTACTTGTTATTCCCTTAAATTTTGCAATACTTATACTTTTTCTCAAATTCGTTATTAACTTTTTTTGTCTTGGTAATGCAAACAGAATGGAATACTCCACATAGCAACCAGCTCTTAAAATATTTTGACTATCACTTAAAGCTACCAATTCCCCTTGCATCTACAGGAAAATTAGCAATAAGATTAACATCTCAATATCTCGATTAACATTAAGCATATGGAGAATAAGCGTTTGTAGAAATAGTTTGTACAAGAGTGGAGAAAGTCATGAGAGTGTAACACATCAAATTTTTTTATAAAGTAAGTATCGAGTATCGGTGCACAAAATTAGTAACGGTATCGAGTATCGAGGAACAGTGATAACGTCCTATCACTAGTTGTTTTATTATTGTTTTTGCTTTGACTGAAGTATTTTAGTGGGGATGTTAAACTAAAAGTGTGTTGCTACTTTAGTACTGTGCTTCGAAGTGAAGAGTAGTTTCTAAGTAATTATTGATCACGACAGATTGAGGGTTAGGTTTGTTATTGTGGCAGACACTACCTTGCGGAGATTTTTTTTTTACCTAATCTATATTAAATGTATAGAATTTTAACATGAAGATTTCCGTTAACAAAGCAAAAGTGTTATGTATCAAAGCACCGCTTTGAAGAAAATTGGAAATTGAAAATGAAATTATAGAAGAGGTTCAGCTGTGTTAACATTAGAGGCGAAGGAAATATAATTCAATAAATTAACCATATCTGTAGCAAACATATCTGGTTGTTTAAAATAAACAGAGTTGTGGGTTGTTATACTACATCACTATAATATTCTTACTTGAAAACGTTTCGGGAGACGGCTTGTTCCCGTCGTCAGCATGTCCTCAACTGATTTTGCCGGTCATTTTCTGGGGGATGTGTGTGGTTAGTGGTGTTCTCTGGTGCTGGGCTGATGAACCTCCAAAGGCTGCTGGGTGGCGGCAGTTCGAAATTCATTAGGTGATTCCTGTGTTTGACAATATGTATTTTTTTCCAGATGTCCAATTCATTGCTGCTGTTGATCGGTTTTAAGAGTTTTATGTTTGGAGTGATATCATGGTTTGAAGACCAGAAATGATGTGCTACTGCTGATTTATCTGGCTGCTTTTGGTAAATGCATCTCATATGCTCTTTAAGTCTTATTTCAAGATTTCTTTTGGTTCTTCCTAAGTGTATCAGGTTACATTCATTACAATCAATTTGATATATACCAGCTTCTAAATCTTCAAAATTAGTCAATATCTGGTTGTATTCAAAATTTGGCGTGGAGAAATGCTAAATACACGATAAAAGAAATAGAGGTTAACTTTTATAAAACGGCTATCCGAGCAATAATGACTTATGCTTTGGAAAGAAGGGCAATGACCACAAGAACACAATGAATGATGGAAATGACCGAAATGAGAATGCTGAGGCTGGGAATACATTTTATGACCGACTAACAAATGAATGTATCAGATGCGTAAGTCCAACCTGTGGTAGAAGGGGTTGCGATAAGGAAGAATGAATGGAATGAAAATGTATCCAGGATGTCGGAGGAAAGAATTGGGTGAGTAGTAAGGGACAACACACTAGAAGGGAAAAGAAGTCCATGATGACCAAAAAGAAGATAGAAGGGGCTTGACTCACCAATGGAACAGGCAACTGCGCCTAACATAAGAAGAAGAAGAAGAAGAAGAAGAAGGGGTTTGTTACTGTTGCTCTTGAGATCTTCCTCTCTAATGCCCTAGACACTATGAGCTCCTATCTTAAGTAGTGGATCGTGAGGCTAATGAGTAGGGTCATTTTCTTCTCAAACCATTCATTTTCATTTACCCCTAACAATATTACACACTTTGTGCCCTCACGCAACACTACTTTCCTCCCATCACCTACACTGCCTCTAGGAGGAACTTCACCTCCCGTCTTTTACATCTAAAATTCTTTGGCGAAGCTGTAAGAGGTCTGCATGGGCTCGAGCTTAGGCTCAGCCTGACCTGCAGGCCGGGTTCGGGATTAATTTGGAAAATGTTTGTCGGGCTGGGGCTTGAAATGAGGAAAAATGAATGTATCACATTCAACATATCATTTTATTTATCATGTAAATATGTTAAGCGTATGGTATTTTAATCAAAATTATTAATACCATTTCTAACAAAATAAATAAAACGAGGAAAAGTATTCCGCGTTAAGGAAAAATAAAAACGAAAAAAAAAACATTTATCACAGTTTTTGGTCTGTCATGTTGCGGTGGCCGGAATAGTAGTTATCATACAATATACACCTGCATCTCAGTAACAATACTAGTAATAGTAATTAATAGCTGTTTCACAGAAGCCGTGTGTAGGACAAGGTTAAAAAGGTAGAATCAACATTATCGTTGTTACCTAAGAAGCTATTTTCATCATTAGTCTTTCCTTTGGATTCTACAGGTTGAAGCATATAAATGCAGCCCATCTCTCAATTGAGTGTCAATATGTGTTACTAAGTTGTTAAAAGTAGTAGTGTATAGATTAGATTAGATTAGATTTATTCTGTGAGTTCACTAGCAGCCATAAAGGCTTGTGAACATAGAACATGTCAAGGAAATATACAAAAATTACATATAAACATAAATATTACACAGAATATGGAACATTTTTGTAATAAAATAGACACATACTATATGTGCGTCAAGGAAACGCACAATAAAGTTACATATATACATAAATATTACATAGTATACAGAACATTTAAAATAAAATAAAGACATATTATATACAAAATGAAACAAATCAAGTATAATTTTGTACAGAGTTGAATACCTCCTTACTGTTATAAGGTTAACATACGTATAGGCAAGAACAGTTATTTTAACATTCACTAGGATTTTACCTTTGTTCGTCTGATCATTTTGTTCTATTTGATTTGTAATGCATAGCATTTACTGTCAGTTCTTAATATACATACATTTAAATAGCTTCATTAATTCTAGAGCAGGCATCAAATATGACTGGCAATTGTCATTTATATTTACTAATACTACTTACAGAGCTATAAAAGTATTATCATCAGGATAATTTGTCATGCAGATAATCTTGTACAGAATAATATGCTTTTGAGCATAGGTACTCTCTAACAGCAGTTTTAAAGACATTGAAATTGTCAACTTTTCTCTTAAGATCATTAGGGAGAGTATTAAATATTTTTTATGGTCTCATAATATACACCTTTCTGGAAGCAAGCAAGCTTTGCACTGGGATGATGGATGTTACCCTTTTGTCTAGTGTTTATCTCATGAATTTCCATGTTTGTAATAAATGTGGCTCGATTCCATACATAGAATATTAAGATTGAAAATATATACATGCAATATATACAGAATAAAGTATAAATACAGAAGCTAAGTGCCGAAATGGAATCTGCATTCACAGAAGACGTTGAAAATTGATCCCTGCAGCATCCCGTATAGCGCCACTTTTTAACCAAACCCTTATTATTTCTTTGCGGTTGTCCTTTATACATAAACCTGCGCGTGGAAATTTCGCTGACTTCCTTAACGAACCTATTTGCTCATACGCTTCCACCACTGTAACTCTTTCTTGTATCAGTTAAGTCATTTTGCAGAATACGAGCATGCACATGCATTTCGACTGATGCTGGTAGAAGAATGCCAACTTGCGGACGATTATTGCATAAAATTGACAACTGTTGTGATCATAAAATTCACAACTGTTGTAATTGTTCATTCATATGAATACGATAAAATACGATAATGTAATTTCAAGCCGTCAAAATACTGCATTTGCATTCAAATGGGAGGCGGGCTGCGGTATCATGTATATTTTTACTTTCTCTACTACGTATAGTAAGCAGGGGATATATTGCATTCGACCCAAAAATTCGATACCGAGATTTCAGAGGAAATACATGTTTTGAGGTGCACTGAATGCATATAAATCATTTTGGGAAACATGTCAGTGTGTGTGTCTGTGAACAGCATAACTCAGAAACAAACAGTTGAATCAACACCAAACTTGGTATTTAGGTTAAGTATCTTCCAGAGATGCGACACGAAGGTTTTCAAGAAAATCCCCCCACCCCAGATTATTCTTTACATGGAACATTTTTCGAAAATTTATTTTCTCAAAAATGGCTCTAACGATTTTGATTAAAATATCATATATTTAAGATTATTTTCATGACAAATGAAATGCATATCTCGAATTTTCTGGGAATATCTACAAAAGTATTCTTCATTGTGAACGACTTTTGCATAACTGGTAAACCATAAGACATAGACAAAAGTTTACTACATAAACAATCTAGATCACGTTAAAATATACAATTTATGTCATACATTTTTTGTTGTTGAGTGAACCATTTTCGAGATATTGCTTGTTATTTTCTTACATTTTCCAATACTTATACTTTTACTCAAATGGGAATTTGTTATTCATTTTTTTGTCCTGGTATGCAAAGAGAATGGAATACTCCACATAGCAACCAGCTCTTAAAATATTTGACTGTGGCTTAAAACCTACCAATTCCCCTTGCTTCTACAAGAAAATTAGCAATAAGATTAACACCTCGATATCTCGATTAACATGAAGCATATGGAGAATAAGCGTTTGTAAACATAGTTTGTACAAGAGTAGAGAAAGTCATGTGAGTGTAACACATCAGATTTTTTATCTATACTAGGTAATACTAAAAAGAGAGAAACTTTGATTGTATGTGCACGTGTGCATGCGTGCGCAGGGCGTGTGTGTGTGTGTGTGTGTGTGTGTGTGTGTAGGGTAATCTCAAAGGCCACTCAACCGAATTTTATAATCATTCACCATTTCTGGTGGGTATGTGCTATAATGCACCTAATTTCTACTCATAAATTACTAAAAGCCTAACAAGAATTTACAAAGGCTTCATTGAAAATCCCATGGAGAAAAACTACTTGTTACCCTACAGAGTGGAGTGTAAAAACAAAAGTCTGTTAGTTCCTGTTTGTACGCGGAGAATTGTGTAAAAACAAAAGCCAGATACATTTCATTCCAATCAATCATTCAATCAATATACATATTTATATTTATGGCTATGATATAACACGTAACCAAACGGAAAATAGTGTTTAAAAAGCGACAATTGATCCTGTTAATGATGTTACGTAACTGTTATATTTATTTGTTTAGTTGCCATTTATCAAGTAGGTACTGCAAATGTGTGTGTAATGAAACAGTGTTCAAACTCCCGAATTACATTTTTATAATAAATATATACAATGCGCTGGAGATTCTAGATATCAGAACCTTCTAATAACTCTCATGTAAGAAATGTTTGCTTCATTTATGTTTAATTATATTGTAATCAAGTTTGTTATCAGGGCACGCTAAATAATTGTATAAAAAGATAAAATTTCTAACAAGAATCAGTGGACCAATATTTTATAATTAACAAACGAGAGAATTATTTTTCTTGATGGTCATAGAGGTTAACTTGGTGACCGAAGAATCTTAATATTTACCAGCTTCACCTCTATTTCGTTGTATATTGCGTCCGTATCCTTCTCGTTGATTGTTATATTATTTACCATGCGTGGATATTGTAGTCTTTGTTGTATTGTTAATTATGCAGCTTTAATCGTGAAGGATACTACGACATATTCGCCCGACTCTACTTAATATGAGTTTTATTAATTGTTGAGTCGGCTAGATACGAGTGTGTGTCTTCTAGTTTAATTGCTGCATTTAAAGTTCTATGTTCTTTATCTGGAAACCTCGGCTGCTGTCGTCTATTAATAATTCATGATGAGCGTGAGATTGGGTGCATCATAAGAAGAGTGCTAAATGAAGACACGAATTAAACTTGAATTGGAAATATGTAATTTTTTATAACATTAGGAAATTGTATCATTAACACTTTATAATGATTGATTTATTATGTTGGACGCATTTCCACAATATTGGACTTTCCCTGAGAGCGTTGTTATCGCGTAACTGTCGCTGAATAGTTACTTTCTAATTCGCGCACATGATAATGATTTGACTTAACTGTTCACACAAAGACTATTCAATTCAGCTTAGCACTTTACTTTAAACTTATTAACTTCGCGCACATGATATTTTTTGTTTATTATTTCATATCTACTTAGTGGCGCGGAATTCTGTAGCCGAGTGTTGCAGGTTATCGCTACTAGTGAGTTCACGAAGCAACTTTTACTTTAAACTTATTTACTTCGCGCACATGATACTTCTTTGTATATTATTTCATATTTACTTATTGACACGAAATTATTTAGCTCTGTCGCAGGTTATGGCTACACGTGTGTTCACAAAGGGGCTGAACTTGCCTACGTACCTCAGCTTATATAGACAAGTCTGGTGGTTAAATTTATCTTTAATTTTCTGATTGGCTGCCCAGCAGCGCGATTTATTAATTTTAAGAAATCTGTAGGGATTTTAGTTTTTTCCTATTCGCTGTTGCAAACCTACATGATTTAGAACAATGATTGAATCCCTGGCTGGTGAAATTTACGGGTATTTTTTATGCCTTCCTATCGCGTACAAGGACTTTGTGAGTTTAGAAAATTTACCCTTTTCTTTGTGAGGCGGGTTCTCGCTAGTCGAAACTCTGTCGAGTGGAAATGTTTTGCGTCTTGTACAAATAAATAGTAAAATAACAGACATAGAAATATGATTAATACTGTGATTACACTAATAACAGATAGTATTTACATGTTTATTAATAATTGGTATGGCATTATTCTCGTATAAAAACTGCCTCAATACGTAATGGATATCTGCCTTAATGTAGTTTTCTGTTATTAAGCAACTACGGGACCAAAGAGAAGCTGCAAAGTTTTAAAATTTCTCCTGCGGCAATTATCTAAAACATTATTCGACCATTCTGAAGACTATTTCGTGCCAAAGGGTACTTATGAGATATACAGCATTTTCAGAACTTGGAAGACTGTGAAGAGGGGGAAGGGAAGTTAAGATACCTACCAATGTTTCACATCCTTTTGCGTAATCATAGGGAATTTTTTTTTTATCCGTTACTGGAATAACTGAGACAATACAATAAAAAGGTGTGAATGGGAATATTAACCGAAAATAAAATCCCTAGATCATTTTACGATAAACTAAATTAAATTAATTTGTCATTCGAGTTTAAAAGACTACTCATGCAACATGGAATAAAATGCAGCTATTTACTAAAAACATAATTGAGTTTTCTCTTCCTAATTGCATCAAATTATTTCTTACTGCACGAGGGTCATTTCAAACATTTTGCACACTGTAAGATAGACGCCAATAAAATAATTTATTGTACAAAATATCCTTACATGCCTGAAATAAATCTCTATTCTTGCTTACGACAGCTTCCCAACATCTTGGGATAGGGTACCTTCATTGTTGAGCTGTCTAATTGCTCGGGTAACCTCACTCGAAGCTTCATCAATTTTATCAGCCACCCTCCGTGTTGTAGTCGTTACCATGTTAGCCTCTAGTTCTCGAGGTCGCGGGTTCAAACGCAGCGGAGTGCGATGGATTTTTTCGGACGTAAAAAATCTTAGCATGGCTTCCCTTGGAAGGGAAGTAAAGCCGTAGTTTTACGGCACGTAAAAGCACCTCAAGGCTGATAGAGAGGTCTTTGAGCAAAATTACCGATCTTTCACGCCCAATATAGTATGGGACGCTAAGGACCACAGCAGTTAAAGAGCGTCCATAAATAAAAAAATAAAAATAGATAAAAAAATCAATTGTATCAAAACTTTTTCCACGGAGTGGTTCTTTCAATTTGGGAAACAAATCAAAGTCTGGTAGGCTCATAACAGGACTGTATGGTGAGTGGGGAAATATTTCCCATCCATGTTTGTGAAGCGTTTCTCTCACTGGTAGGGCAATATGCTGCCTATCATTATCTGCAAAATGAGGACACCACCTGCAAGCATTTTCAGGCCTTCCTTGACGAATTTCGGGCGCAAAACGTTTTGTAGAAACAGCTTCTAGTACGCGCCTGTTACAGACATCCTAGAGCACTCTATTTGTAGTTATGACTCCATTCATGTCATACGCAGAGATCATCACCAGTTTCACCTTTCATTGTTGGCGACGGAATTTTTTGAGCGTGGAGAGTCGGAACTTTTCCATTGTGACGACTGAGATTTCAGTTCAGACTCGAAAACTCGTATCCAGGTTTCATCAAGTGCAACAATCCTTTTCAGAAACTGTTCTCCTTCTGTTCGATAACGTTGGAGCAATTCTTCTGCCATTCTTTTGCGACCTGCTTTCTGCTCTTCCCTCAGATCATGCCGAACCAATTTGGCAACAACGCTTCTCATTGGAAAGGTAGAATCAGACGACTGAAAAATTCAATGCCATAGCCGGGATTTGAACCACGGATCTCCCATTCTCCGTTCGGTTGCTCTAACCACTGAGCAACCGGACGGAGAATGGGAGATCCGTGGTTCAAATCCCGGCTATGGCATTGAATTTTTCATTCGTCTGATTCTACCTTTCCAACCCTGTCCAACACACGGCTTGTGTGAAAGAACAATTATTTCCATTAATTCACCTAATAGTGGTTGAAACTAAAAGCCCGTGACTTAGGTACTTACAAAGAATGTAAGTCGCCATTGGCGTATGACATCTCAATATATTTGAGATCTCCTTGTGGTTTACCGGGAAAAATTCGAGTCAGCTGGAGAATTTAATGGCGTGCCCGAATGTTGCCATGGTAGCTCAGTGGTTAGAGCAATCGGACGTGGTTCAAATCCCGGCTATGGCATTGAATTTTTCAGTCGTCTGATTCTACCTTTCCAACCCTGTCCAACACACGGCTTGTGTGAAAGAACAATTATTTCCAACGCTTCTCATCTTTATCTTTTCAGTAATGATTCTGTAAACTGAAGTGACATTCTGGCCTCATATGTTTTTCGACGATCCTCTCTCAAAATGTATGGCAATAATCTGAGAGGTATCGCCAATTGCAGTTGATGGCCTACCATTTCTTGGGTTGTCCTCAATGTTTACTCGACCTTCATGGAAACGAGATGAAATGGAGGGACAAGGAATTCGCCTGGCGACCCCCCCCCAAAACCATTGGTCAAGATGGTCAGCCACGGGAGTTGAACCCATGACCTCCCGAATGCGGGCCATAGATGAAACCGCCTGAGGCATCCCGCTCGATATTGTGTATATCTGTGAGGGTTTAATAGTCGCGCTGTTTGTTAAGAGTAACAATTAGTTTCAAGCATCGTGTTTAGGTGGACAGCCATTTGAACCAAAGGAATGTTAACTACCCGACATAACACGACCTTCCTTTTCATTGTGGAGACGGTTATGTGTGAACTTCGATCTTGTACCTGATCTAAAGCTGTGTAGATTTGTACTTCATGTCGATGAAAGAGGGAGGTGTAAAATGAATGGCGATACAAACAAATTGCCCACATGTGAAAAAAGATGTGCGAGGAATTGTACAAGTCCAATGGCATATTCTTCTTTCCTTATAATTGCTTTAATTGACAAATATTGTGTATCTTTTCGCTTTAAAAGTTTGTAGCAAACAAGCATCCAAGATGTTAATTTTGCTTTCAATCGTTATACTCCCAACTGCATGACCAGAAGCCACACACTAGAAATGATGTACATTAATGAACACTGAGTCCTATGCCTTTGCTCTGTGGACTAGAGCATGGAACTCTGGTTCCCGGCAACGGAATGTGCCCGGGATCGATCCCGTCATGGGGTTGCGGATTTTGGGTCCCGATTATAGGACCGGTGCCCACTCAGAAACATGAGGAAATTGAGAAGCTGCAATAGGCAGCAGTCCTGGCCTCGTGAGCAAACTTTCGGCTTGGAGAAGCCTGATGCTGGCCACATCACCTCCCTGTGTAGGTTGAATGATTGTCCACTTATGCTGTGCCAAACTGAGCGTGAGGTCGGCAGTCTGGTTGACAGGCTCAGTCTCCATACGGGCGTTTGCTCCGAAGTTTTTTTTAACGAAAAATGAAGCGGTTTGAGATATCGGAGCTAATGTCCTACTTCAAACATCTTAGTGTTGTCGCATTGCTGAAAAGTAAATTAACGCTACTGTCCTATAAAACGAGCGAGATGGTGCTGCGGTAATGTGTGCGACTCATATAAGGGTTTGATCACCGATAACAGCCCACTCTTGACCCTTGGGTTTTTCGTGTTTCCCGGGTCGACAGGGGTGGTTTCTTCTCTACCACGATTTCCTCTGCATTATTTCCCTTCATTCCGTTTCCTTCTCATCTTTCAAGTGTGCTTCTAGGTCTCGTGGCGTATGGCTGTGCCGGACAGATGGCGCCGATGCATGCTCAATGCAAAGACTTCCCCGTGGATACCAGAGCACGGCTTGATTGTAGGGATGTTTATCGCCCTCATTCGGTGGTTCCAGCAGTGGGATTGGTCTGCGAGCTTGGAAATGTTAGGGACTTCCGCGCGTCTGTGCCGCCTGTCCCTATGACGTGTAGCCTCCTGTGGTGCATTCACCTCATCCCTTCCTCCTGAAGAGGTCGCAGTGCGCCAGGCGTCCCTTTCCGTTGAATAATCTATACATATACAGTCATAAAGAGGAGTTTACGTAAGAAAATTAAAGAAGCGTCAGTGACTTAAAACAATTACTCACAATGACAACCTACAACATTATCGCACAGGCGACATCACCGTATTAGGGTTTGTAAGATCCTCTTGCTTATTTTCGGCGCTGTCACCCACTGCAAAGACGCGAGAAATCAGCCGCTTTGCAGAAGTTTTGGGGCCAATTTCACCAACTAATGTTACATTTTAACACAATGTTAAACTGGTTTAACACTGAAGTTAACGCAAATTCTATTTCATCGAACATGTGTTAAACTCGGTGTTAAGTTAACATTGCTGTACTCTCGTGTTAGGCACTTAACAAATGCTAGAAGTTGGGAAATGGCTGCCCCAAACCAAGCTATTGATGCGAGTTTGCTGCATTTGGCATTTTTGAATGCAATTCCTGTAGTGATGTCGTACGCTATATCAAATTTAAAAACCTGCAAAACGATGAATTTTCAAGGCATCAAAGACTGCCAAAAGGGGTCAGGAGCATGGTTTTACGGAAATACGACAGGTTAGAATACTACAAACAGAAGCAGGCCTGTTTCTCAATAGTATTAATTACTTTGAGACTCTATGCTACTGGAATTTTTCACTTAATTGTAGTGATAATGATGATATTTCCAAGGTTATAGTATGTGAGTTTATTAGGAAGGTTTGCGAAGCAATTGCTTTAAAAAGCAAATAGTACTTTTTTCGGGTTTACTTGATCCTTAATGACCGATAACACACTTAAGTTTCAATGTAAAAATTGCCGCAGTTGCTTGCTGGACCTCGGAAAAACGCCTTCATTCGACTTAAATTACTCGCAGATGTTCTCCCAGGCTGCATTCTTATCCTCTAATGCAAGACCGTAGGCTTTTTTGCACTCGATAATGCCTACTTCTAAACTTAATACCAGTTCTGCATCTAATGATTTCAAGCTGTGAAAGATTTAATTCCTCTCAACTGTTTTTTTTTTTTCATTTGGCAATGCGAATCTAACATCAACATTCAGGGACATCTCTTCGCAATTGCCAATGAATATAACTAGTTGTCTGCTTGCTGATATGACGAGCACTGCGATATGTAGACAAAAATGCATCGGAGCGCGTTCAGAAGGCGTGGTGTTCGGTCACCGTCTTCTTGATAGCTATCGTTCACTGTTTAATTTGACGTTAACAAGATGTTAGCTAACAATCCTGATGAAACGGAAGGGTTTTAATATTGTGACTTTGTCCAGCTTTCCAACTGTCACTTGTTCCTCTCTAAGCTCTCACTGCAACCGTTTTATTTTTATTTGTCACTATTCTAATTCCTTATGTAGTTCACCTTCGCTGGCAGTTAACTTTACTAATATCACTTTACTAAGGTGAACTAGTTCAATTCTCAGTCACTTCACTTCCTTCGCCTCTTCACGCTGGACGGTTCACTACATTCGGGAGTCGAACACAAGACCTCCACAACCAACGCTCTTCGGTATCACCCGCTGCACGTCACAGAAGCCGTCACAAACTTTCTCGGAGAATCCCTCTCGATGTCGCACTGGGAATTCACCCGTCAACTCGCTCGTTCACTGATTTACTGATGCGATTCACTTTTCTGTCGCCAATCGATTCGCCACTCAGCTGTACTCTGTCTCACTCAACTCGCTTTCAACTCGCGACCTGGCTCGACTGGCACTGAGCGCCCGTGAGTGCTCTCGCTTATATAGGCAGTGCTATATTCCACAGAAGCTTCTCGAACATTCTAGAAATATTTCAAGACACTTTCTGGGGGAAGGGAAAGCTTCCAGAAAGTTCTGGTTATCCCGGTAGCGCGCCCGGTGTTTACGCAGGCAAACGGCGTTTTCACTGTTTACTCGGACCGTTCAACGCTGACCTTCCAATAACCTCTCGCCATAGCCGCTGTATCACACTATTCTGTTAAACTTTGCACATAATGGTAACAAACAGGATGTTAGAGTATTATTAACATCGGTTGGTGAAACCAGCCTTAGTATATGTTATACTATCTCAAAGTTATAAAGATGTGAATGAACAACTAAATCGAATTCTAAACCATAAAGCTTGGTTATTTCGAAAATAACAAACAGAAAGAACAAAATATAGTTACAGTCAATAAAAGAACCAATAAAGGAAGCAAAGCGTATCCGACAAGTTCTTCGTACTCAATTATTGTCGTGCGCTTTCTCACAAAACATCCATTACGTTAAAGAGATTCCTTCCAATTTATTTCTTCCACTTACTGTTTCCTTTGTTTTCAATTGAGGAGAGATGGTTTAGCGTCAGCAGGTTTAAAACATAACCTGTAATACTGAACCAGTACTTTTCATGATTGCACTGCTCTAAACAGAAAATGTTTTATTATTCATACTAAATTAATATAATTTCATAAGAGGGCGGATTGATAAGTGCATGACTTTGACGACAAATGGCGTTCTAATCACAGGTTTCTTGTTTGAACCCAAGTCTTACATCTATTCTGGGTATAATCGCAGAAATTCGTCGTCATTTGTTTCTTAGAACATTGTTGACTGTGCCTAAAATAAGCGGATGTGTGTTGCTTCGTAGAAAAGGGAGAAAAGTGAATTTCGTGTTTGGATAAAGCACTACCTTTTGCGTAGTAGGGCGGTGAAGGAAGCGGGAGAAAAGATGAACAAGTATTATGGGGGCACTGCTCCATCACATGGCATGGTTCACTAGTGGTTCACAGAATTTCGATGTGACCTTTCGAGCACAATAGATGCCGTTAGCACAGGACGGCCGGTTGAGATCACAACAGACAGATCACGATATTGTGTTAGAATACCGCCGAGTGAAAATCCGTGAGATAGCCAAGACGTAAACATCTCCAATGAACGGGTGTATAACATTCTGCACGACATTTTGAGTATGAGAAAGCTGTCAGCAAGACGGGTGCCGCGACTGCTCACAGTTGAAAACAAGCGGAATCGTGTGATCATTTTACAGGGATGTTTGGACATGTTCCAGAGCAACCCAAATGAGCTTTTGCGGCGTTATATCACGGTTGATGAAACTTGGATCCACTAACATATGAAACAAACAACAATCAAAGCAGTGGATTTCCTTCGGCGAACCTGCTCCAAAGAAAGCGAGAACCATTCCGTCGGAAGGAAAAATTATGGCAGTGTATTTTGGGATTCACAATGGGTGTTAGACATCCACAGCCTGGAAAAGAGTAAAACGATCACAGGTTCACATTATGCCGCCATGCTGGATTAGTTTCACAAGGGATTGCTACAAAAATGACCCTATTTGGTGAAGAAAAAGTTTCTCTTTCACCAGGATAATGCAGCCACACACAAGTCAGCCATTGCCATCGTAAAATGTGTAGAATTGGGCTAAGAAATACTACCTCACCTACCATGTTCTCTAGATTTGGCTCAGAGCGACTTCCTTTTAGCATACCTGAAAAATTGGCTCGCTGGGAATAAATTCACGTCCAGTGAACATCATGGCAGAAACAACCACATATTTTTTGAAGGGTTAAAAATTTTGGAGAAGCTTTGAACAACGTGTATTGAAATGAAAGGGGACTATTGAGAAATAAAATTGATTTTTTGCAAAAAAAATTGCTATTTTCTTTAAAAAGCCACTGACTTATCAATCCGACCTCGTATACAACTCAAAATTAACAATAAATAATATTGCAAATCCACAAGGAATTTAATTTATCTATATATCATAAAGGAAATTACGAGAGAGATTTTCGCTTTCCCTACGACGTACATAGTAGGTAGAGCAAGAACTGTATTCTACCCAAAAATGCGATAGAAATTTCACGGGAAATACGTGTTTTGAGGCCCCTGAATCCAGAAAGTGTATGTGTGTGTGCGCGCGCGGAAGATTTTTATTTTCTAAAAAATGGTGCTAAAAATTTTGAATAAAATACCATGTTTTAAAGATATTTGCCTGAAAAATAAAATAAATGTTTTGAATTTTCTGGAAATCGCCTTTGGAGTTCTCTTCATTCGAAAGGAATTTTGTGTAATCTTGTATAACTAGTAAACGTTAAGCGATAGACGAAAATGCACTATACAAACATGTACCTAGATCTCTTTAAACACACAATTTATTTATATACCTTTCTTGTGGCGTCGGCCATTGTCGATATATGCGTTATTAATGGTTTCAATTGTTCAATTGTTTGTCATTCTATTGAAGTACTGTCGACATTCAGTTGTTTCTTGTGGTGGTATGGAAGTTTTAAGGCCAGCATAATTATAACGGCAATTCTTAAACAGCTGACTATCGCTGTTCTGTTTGTATCTATAACGAAATATATAATGTAGCAACTTCTGAAGGTTTGTCTGGATTAAAATGTAATAGATATAAAATAAACTTTAGTAAGAATACTTTGTAAACCCACAAATTAGAAATAGAGGGCAGAGAATGTAATGTGACTGTATCACATCATACTTTTATTTTATATACTACATACGTTTTTCTTCTATTACAGGAACACTACTTAATGATAATTTAGAAATAAATTTTGATTACATAATTAAAATAGTGAGCTCATAAATGCTACTGCTTTCCGCTCTCTTTCCCAACATAAATTAGTTAATGGTATATTCAAGAGTTAGGAGTAGAAGGGGCTTCAGAAATAGCAGCATAGCACCGCATAGGCCTAGGAGCCCTTTGTGTTTCAAGCGCGACCCCTGGGAGGAAAGAATGAAGGGGAGACCCGAAGGCCGACCAAATCTGAATGACGATGTGCGCTAGCAAGGACAGGATCTCTAATGACTCCAACCAGGTGCTAATCCTGATGCCGGCTAGCTCTTCCTTAACCACCAAGGACATGATGGAAACAGAAACTGATGTACTGGAAATTCGCGATAGAAGGGGAACCACCATAGCATTTGTCTACCGGAGAAACCCTATGATCAAAATGGCCGGCCTGACGGGATTCGAACCCGGGACCTCCCAAATGCGAGCTCCATACGTATACAAAGTGCTGATAGAGATTCGATTTAGTATTATATTTCGGGAAGAAAATTGTCTATTGAAAATATTCATATATTGAAAGTTAAAGAGTTCTTACTTGTATATTAAAAATAAGTTTCCCTCCCCCAATCTCGGGTCGACACATAAGACAAGCTGAGGCATTACAGCAGAGCACAGAGACGGGATGCAGCTTGCTTTCATGTATAAAGGACTCGAGACTTGCATATGTCGGCCACATATTCCTTTTTCTTTCTTTTTTTTCCGGGAGTATGCAGTTATTAAAACTTCCTCTTTTGGAGATTCTTTCTTGCTTTTAGTCCCAACTCCAAGGCTTGGTCGCATATTGCGCACGACCCACCACAGAAAGGAATCAATAACTTTTCAATAGGGACGAACTTAGAAGCTATTTCAGGAAACTAATTCACAATCTGTTTAACACGAGGGCAATGCTGAAAGTTTTAGAATACCATGTTTCTAAAAACAAGTGTAGGTTGTTTATATATGACAGCTACTTTATAACGTTTTGCGAGATGATTGTCGTGTAGAGTGTTGGATTGGCTCTAATAGTTTGTTAATTATCATCATTTAAAGATTTTGTGTTCACCCCAGAATGAATTTGGCCAAAGAACATTTCCGGACTATGAACTTTAACGATATTAAATCGTCATTAACGCCTAAACAGTGTGAAGGTCAGTTCATAACTGCATTTGGCGAAGAAGCTCCATTTAAGGTAACAACTTATAATTGGTACAGCGAATTCAAAAGAGATCGGTTTTTTCTCAGTGATGAATTTCGTGATGGACGCCCAAGAACTGATGTTACTGATAAAAATAGTGTTGTGTATGAGGAATGCTTGAAGAAGATCGACAGCTTATGAATTTATTCGAGTGACATTGGACATTGGTGCGAGTAAAATTCAAAACATATTACATCAACAGTTAGACATGAAAAAATCTGGTGTGTTACACTCACATGACTTTCTCTACTCTAGTACAAACTATTTTTACAATCGCTTATTTTCCATCTACTTCATGTTAATCGAGATAAACATTTGCAGACTCTATCTTATTGGTAATTTTCTTGTAGATGAAAGGGGAATATGGTAGCATTTAAGCGATAGTCAAATATTTTATCGCTGGTTGCTATGTGGCGCATTGCCATTCTCTTTGCATGTCCAGGACATAAAAAAATGAATAACGAATTTGAGAAAAAGTATAAGTATTGGAAAATTTAAGGAAATAACAAGCAATATCTCGAAAACGGTTCACTCAACAAAAGAAATGTATATGACATAAGTTGTGTATTTTAACGCGATCTACATTTTTTGTGTAGTAACATTTTGTCTATCTCTTATGGTTTACCAGTTATGCAAAAGTCGTTCACAATGAAGAATACTTTTGGAGACATTCCCAGAATATTCGAGATATACATTTCATTTCTCATGACATTATCTTAAACATATGTTATTTTAATCAAAATCGTTAGAGCCATTTTTGAGAAAACTAAAATTTTCGAAAAATGTTCCATGTAAAGGGTAGTCTGGGGTGGGGGGATTTTCTTGAAAACCTTCGTGTCGCATCTATGGAAGATACTGAACCTAAATACCAAGTTTGGTGTTTATCCGACTGTTCGTTTTTGAGTTATGCTGTTCACAGACACACACACACACAGACACACAGACACACACATACACACACACACACACACACACACACACACACACACAGACACACACACGGACATGTTTCCAAAAATGCTTTTTTTGGATTCAGGAGGTCTCAAAACATGTATTTCCGGTGTAATCTCGGTATCGAATTTTTGGGTGGAATGCAATACTTCCCCTACTTACTATACGTAGTAGAGAAAGTAAAAATGAATAACGAATTTGAGAAAAAGTATAAGTATTGGAAAATTTAAGGAAATAACAAGCAATATCTCGAAAACGGTTCACTCAACAAAAGAAATGTATATGATGTAAGTTGTGTATTTTAACACGATCTACATTTTTTGTGTAGTAAAATTTTGTCTATCTCTTATGGTTTACCAGTTATGCAAAAGTCGTTCACAATGAAGAATACTTTTAGAGACATTCCCAGAAATTTCGAGATATACATTTCATTTCTCATGACATTATCTTAAACATATGATATTTTCATCAAAAACGTTAGAGCCATTTTTGAGAAAATTAAAATTTTCGAAAAATGTTCCATGTAAAGGGTAGTCTGGGGTGGGGGGATTTTCTTGAAAATCTTCGTGTCGCATCTCTGGAAGATACTGAACCTAAATACCAAGTTTGGTGTTTATCCGACTGTTAGTTTTTGAGTTATGCTGTTCACAGACACACACACACACAGACACACACACACACACACACACACACACACAGACACACACACGGACATGTTTCCAAAAATGCTTGTTTTGGATTCAGGAGGTCTCAAAACATGTATTTCCGGTGAAATATCGGTATCGAATTTTTGGGTGGAATGCAATACTTCCCCTACTTACTATACGTAGTAGAGAAAGTAAAAAAAATCTGATGTGTAACACTCACATGACTTTCTCTACTCTTGTACAATCTAATTTTACAAACGCCTATTCTCCATATGCTTCATGTTAATCGAGATATCGAGATGTCAATCTTATTGGTAATTTTCTTGTAGATGCAAGGGAAACATGGTAGCTTTTAAGCGATAGTCAAATATTTTAACGCTGGTTGCTATGTGGCGCATTCCATTCTCTTTGCATGTCCAGGACATAAAAAAATGAATACCGCATTTGAGAAAAAGTATAAGTATTGGAAAATTTAAGGAAATAACAAGCAATATCTCGTAAACGGTTCACTCAACAAAAGAAATGTATATGACATAAGTTGTGTATTTTAACGCGATCTACATTTTTTGTGTAGTAACATTTTGTCTATCTTTTATGTTTTACGAGTTATGCAAAAGTCGTTCACGATGAAGAATACTTTTGGAGACATTCCCAGAAAATTCGAGATATACATTTCATTTCTCATGAGAATATCTTAAACATATGATATTTTCATCAAAATCGTTAGAGCTATTTTTGAGAAAATTAAAATTTACGAAAAATCTTCCATGTAAAGGGTAGTCTGGGTTGGGGGGATTTTCTTGAAAACCTTCGTGTCGCATCTCTGGAAGATACTGAACCTAAATACTAAGTTTGGTGTTTATCCGACTGTTCGTTTTTGAGTTATGCTGTTCACAGACACACAGACACACAGACACACACACACACACACACAGACACACACACGGACATGTTTCCAATAATGCTTTTTTTGGATTCAGGAGGTCTCAAAACATGTATTTCCGGTGAAATCTCGGTATCGAATTTTTGGGTGGAATGCAATACTTCCCCTACTTACTATACGTAGTAGAGAAAGTAATGAATAACGCATTTGAGAAACAGTACAAGTATTGGAAAATTTAAGTAAATAACAAGCAATATCTCGAAAACGGTTCACTCAACAAAAGAAATGTATATGCCATAAGTTGTGTATTTTAACGCGATCTACATTTTTTGTGTAGTAAAATTTTGTCTATCTTTTATGGTTTACCAGTTATGCAAAAGTCGTTCACAATGAAGAATACTTTTGGAGACATTCCCAGAAAATTCGAGATATACATTTCATTTCTCATGAGAATATCTTAAACATATGATATTTTCATCAAAATCGTTAGAGCTATTTTTGAGAAAATTAAAATCTTCGAAAAATGTTCAATGTAAAGGGTACTCTGGGGTGGGGGGATTTTCTTGAGAGCCTTCGTGTCGTATCTCTGGAAGATACTGAACCTAAATACCAAGTTTGGTGTTTATCCGACTGTTCGTTTCTGAGTTATGCTGTTCACAGACACATAGACACACAGACGCACACAGACACACACACACACACACACACACGGACATGTTTCCAAAAATGTTTTTATTGATCCAGGGTGTCTCAAAACATGTATATCCGGTGAAATCTCGGTATCGAATTTTTGGGTGGAATACAATACTTCTCCTACTTACTATTCGTAGTGGAGAAAGTAAAAATGAATAACGAATTCCCATTTTAGAAAATAAGTATTGAAAAATTTAAGGGAATAACAAGCAATATCTCGAAAATGGTTCACTCAACAAAAAAAAATGTATATGACATAAATTGTGTATTTTAACGCGATCTGTGTAGTAAAATTTCGTCTATCTCTTATGGTTTACCAGTTATGCAAAAGTCGTTCACAATGAAGAATACTTTTGGAGACATTCCCAGAAAATTCAAGATATACATTTTATTTGTCATAAAAATATCTTAAACATATGATATTTTAATCAAAATCGTTAGTGATTTTTGAGAAAATGAAAAATTTCGAAAAATGTTCCATGTAAAGGGTACTCTTGGGTGGGGGGATTTTTTTGAAAACCTTCGTGTCTCATCTCTGGAAGATACTAAATCTAAATACCAAGTTTGGTGTTTATCCGACTGTTCGTTTCTGAGTTATGCTGTTCACAGACAGACACACAGACATTAAGACACACACACACGGAAATGTTTACAAAAATGCTTTTTTTTTGGATTTAGGGTGTCTCAAAACAAGTATTTCCGGTGAAATCTCGGTATCGAATTTTTGGTGGAATAAAATACTTCCCCTACTTCCTGTACGTAGTAGAGAAAGTAAAAACCTTTGTTGCCAATGGATTTCACATAAGCTGACTCGAACAAAAACAACGCATTTATTGGTACACAAAACCTTGGAAAAATTAAAAGGCGGCACTTGAAATTTGGTTTGGAATATCGTTACTAGTGGTTAACCTTGGATTTGTTATGATCCTGAAAAGAAAAGTCTTTCGAACAGAACCTAAGCCTACAAAGGTCCGACGAATCCGTGCTGGTAAGAAGTTGGTTGCTATTTTTGTTTCTAAAACGGGCCATATGGCTACTATAGCATTAGAAGATAGACGTACCGTTGCTGCCGATATGTGCACAAATGTCTGTTTATCGCAAATTTTTGAAAAAGTTAGTGAAGAACGCCCAAATGGTAAAATAGTGTTACATCATCATAACGGATCGTCGTATACAGCAAAACTAATAGCTGAGTATCTGTACACCCTAAAATTCAGCATAATGTACCCTCCACCATGAAGCAATGGAGCATTATAAAAGCCTGGTTTCTGAAGTGCCTTAGGAACAGTGGCATCATTGCTTTAAGGACTGATTTCATCGAATGCAAAAATGTATTGATACCGAAGAGGAATATTTTAAAGAACAATAAAATCATTTAAATGTTATAAAACCAACCCCTGTTTGATTTTCTAAAACTTTTCAGTGTCAACCTCGTAGTAAAAGGGTCATAATCGATACATACAATACCTTACATGGAGTTTTTCTGTTGGACGAATAATTGATACTATTATAAACTATATCGAAGCCAAAAATTGAGTTTGAATATTCTCTGTCTCTCACTCTCTCTCTCTCTCTCTCTCTCTCTCTCTCTCTCTCTCTCTCTCTAGGAATAGCCGAACCGTGCGAAACTTCAATTAAAAGGTATAAAGGGAAGGGTTAATCATAAAAATATGACTTTTTCTACCCTCTATCGTTTATTAGTGGATATACAAACTGTTCTTGTTGTAATCAATGGCACTGGGAATTAATTGATCTGCATCATTTTCCCTCTGGCTTCCTAATATAAAGTCTGTAAGTTATGAGTTTTGCATTTGGCGAGATGTTGTTTGTTCAGGATTACATCTTCTTCACAGAGAATGCAGACTATTCTTTTTAAGTTTATTTTTCATTGTACTACGTTTTACTCAAATAAACCTTTGCAAAAATAGTTACATTATACATTGCGTTGTAGATACAAAGAGAACAGCGATGGTCAATGTTTTAAAACTGGACGATATTTGCTATCCTTAAAATTCCATACTGTTTCCATGCACTCGCGAGAAACAATTGATAGTTAACAGACTTTAAGAGAATGACCAACAAATGAACAGTTCGATCAATTAGTAACGGATATCTCAGAAATGGTTTATGCCACAAAAAATCTTATTGAAATAAATGGTGGGTTTTAGAGATATCTACATTTTTTGTGTAGTAAGTTTTCGTCTATCTCTTAAGATTTGCCAGTTATACAAGATTATACAAAATTCCTTCTGAATGAAGAGGACTTTTCAGGATATTTGCATAAAAATACAATATATAAATCTTATTTTTATGCAAATGTTTAATATGTTATTTTAATCAAAATGTTACAGCCATTTTTTAGAAAATTAAAACTTTTGATGTAAAGGGTAGTTAGGGATGGAGAGATTTTCTTGAAAATCTTAGTGTCGCATCCTTGGAAAATATTGAACTTAAATAACAAGTTTGGTTTTGGTCCGACTATTCGTTTTTGAGCTATGCTGTTTACAGACACACACACAAGGACCCTTTTGTGATAATGCTTTTTTTTATTCAGGGGGCCTCAAAACATGGAGTACTGGACCACGGAACATGACCACAGCACGGGATGACGGTCATCTTGTGCGCATTGGCATAACGGACCGTACAGCTTTATCCATAAAGTTGGCTCGACACTGACCACTGCAACAGGTGTGAACTTGTCTGCATCAACGGTTCGTCGCCGTTCGTTGCAGGTTGGACTCGTTATATGCATGCCATTACGTCGGCTTCCATTGTTCAGAAATCACACGCTCCTCCGACTGAAATGGGCACGTGAACACAGTCACTGGGGTGACGAGCGTCAAAATGTAATCTTTTCGGACAAGTCCCGCTTCAACGTGTCCTACAGTGATGGCCGCATACGTTTCCGGCGGTACTGTGGTGATCGCAACCTGGAGGGCTGCATTATTGAGCGGCATAGTGGACAAACACCAGGAGTGATGACTTGGGGCGCCATTGGTTACAACAACCGATCACGCCTCCTACGAATTGAGGGCACTTTGAACAGCAACCGGTACCTAGCGGTGGTTGCAGTTCCTGAGGTACAGCCCCTGCTTCAGGCATCTCTACAGGACACACTTTAATAGGATAATGCCCGGCCACATATTGCGAGGAACGTACAAGCCCTCTTCGAAGAGCGACGGGTACCATTGCTTCCCTGGCCTGCACGTTCGCCTGACATGTCGCTCATCGAACATGCCTGGGATATGGTTGGTCGGCACCTGGTGCGTCACGATCCTCCAGTAACCATTTCACGGGTTTGTGGGCTCGCATACAAACTCCGTGGAAGGAAAATCCTCAGGAACTTATTCAGAACCTTTTTGATTCAATGCCACGGCGTATAGCAGCTCCAAGTGCAGCGCATGGAGGCTATACCAAATACTGAATATCAGGGCTCAAAGGTCATGTATAGATTTGAAACGTTTATCATTTATTACTTTTCATGTACCTAGCCTGTCGTATTGAATTCATGCGATTCGTTCTTGGTATTACAATTTTCACAAACGGCAGTGTAGGTACATGGTAAGGAAAGTAAAAATACCCTAAACACCATACAATCATTTTATAAGGAACGGGATATGTGAATGAAATTAATTAATTAATTCTACTATAAAAAGATTATAGACGCAGCAGTTGCCGAGTGGCAAATGCAGTTAAAAACACATTTTAAACTGGAACGAACCGTCTTAAATACATCCCATTTGCAGATGATCGGGTTATTCTGACAATCACTGGAGCGTATGTGTTTGTGCCTGTGTTGTGTAACAGTATAACGCAATAAAATAAACAAGAGAAAAACAGTAATAATAAACCGGGAAAACAAGGGAACATTTATAAAAACAGAACAAAAATGACACGTGTGGCACTATAAAACAAATTTTGGAAAACAAAACAAGAAGAGATACATAGTACAATTTTATAAAATTATGTCCATTATATATTATGGTTCCGAGACCTGAATCATGAATAGGAATGGCAAAAGTATAACGGCCGAAATGTTGAGAGACGTAGTTGTTTGTAATCTGAAACAAACAGAACAATTAAAAATATTTAATTCAAATGACAAAATCAGAGAATATAAAATGAAATGGAAAGATCTAACCCTTGAATGCCAAATAAAAGTCTTACAAAACAGGCCTTACAATAGAAACCAGTTGGAAATAGACACGCTGGTAGACACGCAGTTACCTTCTGAGCCGAAACAGGCCTATGGTAGGTTAAGAGTATGTGTACGGCAAAGGATAATGGTTTTGATCATTGTGTATGTGTGTGTGTGTGTGTGTGTGTGTGTGTGTGTGTGTGTGTGGCGCCGTGGCCGAGTGGTTAGACCGCTCGCCTCTCACCGAGGCGGCCCGGGTTCAATTCCAGGGACCCGCATGTCGGATTTGTGGTCGACAAAGCGGCGTCTGGGCGGGTTTCTACGGGTTCTCCGGTTTCCCCCGCCATTCATTCCACCAACTGCTCCATCATCACCTTTCCTTTCATCCATTTCACCATCATTTCGTTTCATCTACTTCCTTCCTCCCATACCAGGCATCGGGCTGATCCCCCATCCTGGATATTCTGTCTGATCCATGAGTGTCTGCTCCTCGACGGGCCTCTGACCCCAGGCACCCGCCTGTAAGTCCTGGGGGTGTAAGTCCTACATAAGAGGAGATTAAACAGATAAAGAAGAAGAAGTGTGTGTGTGTGTGCATTATATAGTGCAAAGATGATGTTGCGCATTTAATCTTGATTAAATGAAACGCACAATTATAGGCATAAATTTATCGTTCTAGAATGGAAAAATACCCAATCAAAAGGCTATAATTAAAACGATGTTCAAAGAGTTTGCAATACGTAAAGTTAATTTCTCTATAAAGTTAAAAGTAAGTTAATATCAAGAGCCAATAGGAAAATGTGTTGTATAAAAATCTTATATGTTACATTCACATGACCTTCTCTAGCCTCCATAATTTATTAACGGGCATAAAAACTATTTTTACGTAAGATTATTTTTCTATCTACTTATTTTAATTGAGACAAGCCTTTATAGAGATAACTACATTACACATTTCATTATAAATGCAAAGTGAATAGCGATAGTCAAATGTTTAAGATCTTGGCGCTCTAATTATGCTGGCCTTTAAAATGCAACCGCAAGAATCAACTGAATGTCGACAGGCCTTCAAAAGAATGGACAATTGAAACCATTAATAATGGATATATCGATGCCACAAAAAAGTTATATAAATAAATTGTGTGATTAAAGAGATCTAAGTACATGCTTTGTGTAGTATGTTTTCGTCTATCGCTTAACGTTTACCAGTTATAAAGATTATGCAAAATTCCTTCCGAATGAAGAGGACTTCATAGGCTATTCCAGAAAACTCAAAATATACATATTATTTTTCAGATAAATATATTTAATATATGGTATTTTAGTCAGAATTGTTAGAGCCATTTTTAAGACAACCAAAAGTTTGAAAAATGTTCCTTGTAAAGGGTAGCTGGCGTGAGAGATTTTCATAAAAATATTTGTGTGGTATCTTTGGAAGATACTGAGCATAAATACAAAATTTGGACCTATCGTACTTTTCTTTTTGCTTTCTCCATTAGTATAGTAAGCAGGGGAAGTATTGCACTGCACCTAAAAATTCGATACCGAAATTTCATCGGAAGTACATGTTTTCAGGTGTCCTGAAACCAAATAAAGCATTTTTGGTAATATGTTCGTGTATGTGACTGTGTTTCTATCATTGAACAGCATAACTCAAAAACGAAGTCGGATCAACACCAAATTTGTATTTAACTTTAATACCATCTAAAGATGCAACACTCAGATTTTAAAAAAAATCCTCCCGTCCACACTAATCCTTACATGGAAAAAAATTGATTTTCTAAAAAATGGCTTTAAAGATTTTGATTAAAATGTGATATGTTTAAGATATTTGCATGGCAAACGAAATGTATATCTTGAATTTTCTGGAAATATCCCCGAAAGTCCTCTTCATTCTGAATGATTTTCGCATAACTGGTAGACCGTAGGAGATAGACAGAATTTTACTGCACAAAAATGTAGATCTCGTTAAAGCACACAATTTATGTCATATACACTTTTGTGGAGTGAACCATTTTCGAGATATTCCTTGTTAGTTGTGTGAATTTCCTAATACTTATACTTTTTCTCAACTGGGAAATGTTTTTTTATCCTGGACATGCAAAGAGAATGGAATGCTCCACATAGCAACCAGCTCTTAAAAGATTTGACTATCGTTTAAGCCTACTACATCCCCCTTGCATCTACAAGAAATTATCAACAAGATTGTGCGAATGTTTATCTCGATTAACATGGGGTGGACGGAGGACTTATGTAAAAATAAGTTGTACAAGAGTAGCGAAAATCATGTGAGTGCAACACATCAGATTTTTTTATTTGTGCTGTTCACAGAGACAGACATACCCATACACATACATACACATACCTTTTTCTGAAAATTATTATTTGGATTCAGGGCATATATTTTCGTTGAAACCTCGATATAGAGTTTTTGTCTTGAATGGGGTAGCTACTCTTTCGTGGTAGAGAAAGTAAGAATACATTTGTGCAAACACTTTGAAACATCCAAACCAAGAAAAAACTTGTTATAAAATTTCTTCATATCTACAACAGAACTGTCCGAAACTCAAATCAAAAGGGCACAGAGTATTCAATCTGGCAATCACCAGATTCTCCAACAGAACCGGAGGATGAGCTATATAGGAAAAACATAAAGATTTGGAACACATCCAAAGTACGGTACATTCTGAAAGCGTCTGTAAGTCGCATGGAAAGGAGAGATCCAAAACCATCAGTAAATTGTTACACAGAATGCCAAATCTATGTACCAGTGTCACCCCGGCCAAGAATGGTAGCACTAATAAAATAAAAGAATGAATTTTGAACAAGTAACAAAGGATGTTACATTTTGCGTGCTGACACATACATTTTCTTTTGAGTGGGAAATAAAAGCATCTTCCCTTTCGCTTTTCTTATAAAAGAGCTTCGCATTTTTGTATAGCCTCGGCTATAAATTCACTACAGTTGAAACGAAGAAGGCTTTATACTTGTTTAGAAGCCTTAAAGACTTATTTGATAACGGCATTTTGTCTTCATAATAAAGTATATATATATGCCTTTCAGAATCCAACTGATGAACTTTAAAACATTGCTACTGATTACGTCTGCAAGCTCAATATTGTTGTGCTGTTATTGATTACTTATGCTGGACAGTTACCAATGCAGCCATTAGCTCTCTTGCTCCCCAGCATTTTCCAGATACGAGGGACGAAAGAGCTAGGCATTTTTTATGGTGGTTCTGATTCATCCCTTCTTGTAGGAGTTACAAGCGACAAAGAGGGTAAGAAGTAATTCCATTTCTCTGCAGGCATTTTGACAGATAATCATGATCTTGGATACTCAGAAATTTTAAATAAACTTGTGTTGAAACAATCAGCTTTTATTTCTTAAAGGTTCCTTAAGGCAATTTGTCAACATATTTTAAAATTCTGAATTTATTTATTTATTTCTGTTAGGAATTAAACATCTACCTTAAATTAGAAGGAAGCAGGCATTCTCAACTGTTTTCATTTTACAAAATTTGGGTTGTGGCACAACAAATTTTGATGTAGAAATCGAAGCTATCTATTCAACACTGCAAAATCTATTATATCGAGTCCATTTCTGTAAAAAGAATCAGTAATATTTTATGACACTAAAGCAGCTATAATTGCTTTATGAGATAATATATCAACGTAAATGCAAAATAATAATAATAATAATAATAATAATAATATATTTTTGGAAAATATACGTAATTTATTAAAGCTTAAAAAGAAGATAGTTTTTCATATTGCAGGAAATGTTTTCAGAATAAGGCCCTGGGCAAAACATAAGGCGGCCACTTTATGGGGCTTTTATGGGGATTGTACGGAAATAAAAATGAATGACCGTTTATTTCCGGAATTATTTTGCTACATAAGCCGCTCCTCCACTAATTCTCAAACCGGCTTTTATATCCCTTTCGTCGACACCACAACCAAAGCGATCGATTAGCCGCGATCGTTTGTACGGTTACGAAATAGATTCAAAGCCAAACGTCCGAGTTCGAGTCCCAGCGGTTGTAGTCAAATGTGTCTATGGTAAAGGAAGGGGAGGGCCCAAGTAAAACAACCGGTGTAATGGCACACCTAGATGCTGACAGGTAACATTTCCTGCAGTCGAATGTGCCTATGGTAAAGGAAGGGGAGGGCCCAAGTAAAACAACCGGTGTAATGACACGCTTGGGTGCTGACAGGGTTACATTTAACTGCAGTCATATGTGCCTGTGTTAAAGCAAGGAGAGGGCCAAATTAAAACAACCGGTGTAATGGCACGCTTAGATGCTGACAAGTTACATTTAACTGCAGTTGCATGGGTTTTGCTCTTTGTTATTAAAAAAACACCACAGCTTTATTGCAAAAATAATATTTTTCCTATATAAAACAGCTGTAAATAGCTTATTGTTATTGTTGAAGGTTAGAACAATATGAAATTAGAAAAAAGTGCATTAAAAATCCTTAAAACAAAAACATAATATCATACACAGGAAAACTAATAATTCCATTTATATTATCTCAGCTATTTGCTTTATAATTGAGAATTCAATATCATCGAAAATAAAGGATGGAAAACTGCAAATACAAGGTGTATCATAATTAATAGAGCAAACCGAAACAGTTGAAAGTATACGATAACAGAAGCAAAAAAGTTACAGTAAAAACGGATCCGCAAACAAAGCGTTTACGAGATTTATTGTTGCGAATGTGTAGTGCTGCGCCGCCACTGACTAACAATAAGCAACATCGTCCTAATAAGTAGAAATGAATCTGAATGGTAGACTTTTCATTTATTTCACATTTTAAGTTGCCTCACAAAACACTCATAGCTGAACTTAGCAAGGGATACAATTCTACATTGCCGTTTGTGAAAATTGCAACACCAAGAAGAAAAAGCATGAATTCAATGAATTTAATACCACAGATTAGGTACATGACGAGTAACAAATGATAAAGTTTTCAAATCTATACATGATCTTTGAGGCCTAATATTTAGTATTTGGTGTGGCCTCCATGCGCCGCAATTAGAGCTGATATACGTCGTGGGCATTGAACTAAAGGGGTTCGGAATAAGTTCCTGAGAAATTTCCCTCCACGCAGTTTGTTTTCGAGCCCACAAATCCGTGACACTGGTTACTGGGGGACCGTCACGCACCAGGTGCCGACCAACCATATCCCAGGCATGTTCGATGGGGACATGTCAGGCTAACGTGAAGGTCAGGGAAGCAATGCTACCCGTTGCTCTTCGAAGAAAACTTGCACATTCCTCGCAATATGTAGCCTGTGGAGATACCTGAAGCAGGGGTGTAACTCATGCTCTATAACTACCGATAGGTACTGGTTGCTGTTGAAAGTGCCCTAATTCGTAGGAGGCAAGATCGGTTGTTGTAACCAACGGCGCCTCAAACCATCACACCTGGTGTTTGTCCGCGTACCGCTCAACAGTCAGACCTCCAGGTTGCGCTCACCACGGTACCGCCGGACACGTATTCGGCCATCACTGTAGGACACATTGAAGCAGGACTCGTCCGAAAAGACTACATTTTGCCACTCAGCACACCAATGACGGTGTTCACCTGCCCAATGAAGTTGGAGGATCTTGTAGTGTCTTGACAATGGAAGACGACGTAATGGCATGCATGCAACCAGTCCAACCTGCAGCGGTTGGCAACGAACCGTTGATGCAGACACGTTCACACCTGTTTCAGTGCTCCAGCGTCGAGCTAACACTGTGGATGAAGCTGTACGGTCTGTTATGGCCATGCGGACAAGATGACTGTCATCCCGTGCTGTGGTCATGTTCCGTGGTCCAGTACCCGCTCTTCGTTGCGTACGGGCTTCACCTATCCACTGCTTCTACACACGCATCACTGTCGTAGAGCATGCCTTGTCACGGTATAACAAACACGCTTCCCGGAGACTGGTCATTCTGCCCCGTTCGAACTCTCTCACATGCCGATATGGCTACCTTTGAAGTCGACGAGACATACTGGCCCTCACTTTATTGTTTCCACCTTGTTTGACAGCTCTGCACTAACTACATTGAGTGCAACATTGACCTTGTCCGACCGACACGAGAGGGCTCTGCTCGGCCTACGTGCACCCCATCTCTCTGCAAACCTAATCACTTATTGCTAGCACACTTTCACTTCCACCAAGTTTGGAGTTATTCGGGAAATTCTTCTTTGGTGTTACAATTTTCACAAAAGCAGTGTACTTTATTATGTTACATATTATTTATACTGTTCACTCTTCCTGATAAAGCAGGTGTCCAAAGTGCACCTGGATGCAATACTTCACTCGTATCTGCAGAGAGTTTCGAATTCTTTCAAACCTCCCCGGATCATCCTGGAATTCATGACAAGCACGTATAGTTCTTTGCCAGTGAATTTTATCACGGTATTTTTCACTGTAAAAATGTGCAACCTCCTTTGCATTGCCATTAGCCAAGCCATACATGAGCGTGTCCGCATACTCTTCGTTGTTGTATGGTTCCATGTTGACTACGGAGTTCAACACACCTGACACTGTTCAGGCAAGTGATCTGACTGCTTCTACTGTGTACTGTACCCATTGTCTGCCGTGTGTGGTATGATTACAACTCCACCTGGTGGAAATGCTTGATTTTGCAAACAAGAGCATATTGTGGACCGCTACGAGTGAAGCTCAATTAAGGATGTGTGTGGCGCCCATAACCACACATTCGCAATAATGAGTCCCTCACACGGTTTCTCTGTGGACCCATGCTTACTGGAACTCTTTTGCTTTTTTTATTAAAGGTTTATTTATGGTCGTTTTGATTACAAGCTCTTATCGCGACTGTTATCATAAAAATACATTATGTTATACATATATAATATTTAATGATATACATTAATTTACAATTGCATAAACATGGAATTGGGTAAATATGTACAGTAAATCAGAGATTTTGTATCCATTACTCACTGTAGCGTCCTCTTGAGCATGTTGGGTCTGTTGACTTCATTGGGAAGATTGGAAATGCCGGCTTGTTGGCTACATCTACTGTATTGTGGACAATCTATAAGAATATGCAGAATAGTTAGAGCAATGTTACAGCTGCTTCAGTTTGGAGGTTGGTCCTTAGTGAGAAGATAACGGTGCGTTAGTTTGGAGTGCCCAATTCTAAGCCAGGTGATGATAACTTGGTCTCTTCTTTTGAGAGTTCGGGAAAATAGAATAGGTTGTGTGCAGCCTGAGCGAGCTTCATGAAGTTTTCTGTTGATTGATTACCATTTCAATTTCCATTTCTTCATATTAATGTGTTTAATGAAACTGATGAAGTCTTGGTGTGGAGAGGCCATCGATGAATCATTGACGGGATGTTTAGTTGCTTCTTTTGCAACTTAATCTGTCGTTTCGTTATCTTTCCTGCCAATGTGAGAGGGAGTCCATTCATAGGATACTTTTTATGGGTCTTATGCATATTGTAACTTAACAATCGGATTTCATGGATCAGTACGCGATTTGGTTCAGAGTTTTGGGTGGCATAGTACAGTTAATGAATCGGTCAAGATGGTGTAGTAGCTTTTAGAGAATGAAGTAGTTATATATAGAAGGGCTTCCTTAACGGCGAATGCTTCACAGGAGAAAATTGTAAAGAAGTGAGGTAAGCTATAGGGCATTATCTGATCCGAATATACAATACCGCATCCTCTTCCTTCTGTGGACGCCGATCCATCAGTGAAAATTTTTGTGGTAGAGTTATATCTATCAGTAAAGAATAGGACATTTGCTTGAGGATGAAGCAAAGTGTTTGAGATTCCAATGAAGTGAAACTTGGGTATCAATTGGAGGATTTTGTGTATGCCAATAGGGTGTGTTGCAATCAATACAGCTGGGATAGATCAAAGGGATGGTATAATTGATTTCTTTCAGGTATTGCAGAATTTGAATGTAAAACGGACTGCTATGTCGTTCTCTTGGCATCTGGTAAGGTTTGTGTAGTGGAAAGACATACGCTACATGATCAAAAGTATCCGGACACCTGGCTGAAAATGACGTACAAGTTCGTGGCCCCTCCATCGGTAATACTGGAAGTCAATATGGTGTTGGCCCACCCTTAGCCTTGATGACAGCGTTCACGCTCGCAGGCATACTTTCAATCAGGTGCTGGAAGGTTTCTTGGGGAATGGCAGCTCATTCTTCACGGAGTGCGGAACTGAGGAGAGGTATCGATGTAGGTCGGTGAGGCCTGGCACGAAGTCGGCGTTCCAAAACATCCCAAAGGGTTCTATAGGATTCAAGTCAGGACTCTGTGCAGGCCACTCCATTACAGGGATGTTATTGTCGTGTAACCACTCCGCCACAGCCCGTGCAGTATGAACGGGTGCTCGATCGTGTTGAAAGATGCAATCGCCATCCCCGAATTGCTCTTCAACAGTGCGAAGCAAGAACGTGCTTAAACTATCAATGTAGGTTTGCGCTGTGATCGTGCCACGCAAAACAACAAGGGGTGCAAGCCCCACCAGGAAAAACACCACCACACCATAACACCACCAGCTCCGAATTTCACTGTTGGCTCTACACACGCTGGCAGATGACGTTCACCGGGCATTCGCCATACCCACACCCTGCCATCGGATTGCCACATTATGTACCGTGATTCGTCACTCCACACAACATTTTGCCACTGTTCAATCGTGTAATGTTGACGCTTCTTACACCAAGCGAGGCGTCGTTTGGCATTTTCCTGCGTGATGTGTGGCTTATAAGCAGCCGCTCGACCAACGAATCCAAGCTTTCTCACCTAACGCCTGTACGCTTTTGTGCTGTACATGTCCCTTCACGTTTCCACTTCACTATCACATCAGAAAAAGTGGACCTGGGGATGTTTAGGAGTGTAGAAATCTCGCGTACAGACTTCTGACACAAGTGATGCCCAATCACCTAACCACGTTCGAAGTCGTTTTAATTACATGGAGTGGATCCTGATGCGGTTTGGAATTCCTGTGTGATGGTCTGGATAGATGTCAGCCTATTACTCTTTACGACCTGCTTCAAATTTTGGCGGTCATTTTCAACTGATGATTATATGCTATAATCTTCCATGCCAAATCCAAGAATCCCTTTGCAGTGCCCGAAATGAAGTATGTATTGCATACACCAAATCTCTGCAGGATGCTGTTTTTATCCGCAAGAACACACTTGATGACAATGCAGTAAACAGCATGGATATACGTTGGATTCGACTTTAAAAATTGAAGCCTTGTATAATCCAGCACAAAACAAGAGGATGTGCCATTTTGAGTGAGATATTACGAAATAAAGAAATAAAAAAGAAAAAAGAAGAAATACAATAGGTCGGCCGCCAACATTGCATCAATAGAATGTTCTATAGCCTATAGTCAACTGTCCGCCCGGTTACTAAGGCAAAATAGCTGGACATGAGGTTTCTGATGTTTACTCACACTTCCCTCCCACTTTTTAATCGCAAGTACTGCATTATTAACACGATAATGACATTGTTTTCACTGATGATCACACTCAGCATAGGCTGCATAAGAACAAAATTCAAATGTTTTCAGTGGGTAACATGGCTAACTCCCAAACCTTTATATCCACGACGATTTATTTTTACAAGAAAATTTGTAATAATGATTCTAAATATCGTAACTGCATTTTAAAGTGTCTTAGAATTGCTTTGCAATACACAGCTTTCTTTAATCAATGAGCCTGTATTTTATACAAACTGTGAACTTTGGCCTTCATTTTTTCAGTTTAATTAAATATGCAGTTAATCAATCTGGCTTGTGAGTGACACATATTTCAAGGTTATAACGCAATGGCTTTTCCATTTCAGAATTATCAATTGAGATATTCACATTATTCACACATTTTAATTCCAAGAAAATATTATTTTTCTTCAACTGTTGGCCTTGCAAGTCAATGCCTCGAGGAGCAAGCAATTTCTAGACCATAGCATATCCAGGAGGGGGATCAGCCCAATGCTGATGGCATGGTGGTGAAGAAGAAGGAAATGAAATGATGTAATGAAAGGGGTGATAGGAAAATTAACGAATCAAATTATCCAATCCAGGATTCGCTTAGATACTGAGGAAAACGAAAATATTACTTCCACTGTAAAAATAAAGGTTATAAGTACTAGTATCAATTCACCAGTTGCCTCAATATTTCCGAATGGCCAAGCAAACTCTCTGCTAAAGAGATACAATAATTGCTGGTTAATTTGCCTTTAATGCATAAGAGTTGTATGTATGCTACTTGTTATGTATACACCTTTGAACACCTGCAAAACGCTTTCAGTGGCATGTAAGACCTACGTGAACCCGGAGTATAATTGAGGACAGTTATTAAACAATTAAAAGACTCCAGTTTCAACATGTAAATGGCTTGCTATGTATTACCTCAAAAGGCGACAAAAATCTAGTATTTGATGGCACTATCAAACATAATTTATGTTGGTTTTTAACAATTTTTATTTATTTTTTTTTCTAAAAGTTCCCTTGTTGTACCCAGTTTATGCTACTGTGTTTTACTGTTTTCATACAGCTTATTTCCGCAACACACATACACACACAAACACCCATGCCCGTGGCAGGACTCGAACCCGCGACCCTCAGCTTGGCGGAGCGCCGGAGCGACCACTCCAGCGACCACGGCTACGAGGGCCGGCCTTTATTGAAAACAAACTACAAGAA
The DNA here is from genome assembly GCA_030765065.1 of Deroplatys truncata. Lineage (NCBI taxonomy): Eukaryota > Metazoa > Arthropoda > Insecta > Mantodea > Mantidae > Deroplatys > Deroplatys truncata. The sequence continues at coordinate 48,787,363 of CM060987.1, forward strand.
AACTACGTGTGTTTGGAAAATCCATGATCTCTAATGTTATATAATCTTAGGCTTGTTTAAAAAACTTGTAAATAATTATTTTAAAGTAAATTAAATTACATGTATATTAGAATAACTAGTACGGATTGGAAGTGTTAACCCAATAAAGTAGAAAAGTAAGGTTATAATACTGATAAAGAAACTCTTTAATTATCGTATTTAATACTATTCAGTGTCTACAGAAATACTCAGTTAATTGTGTTGCTAGGCATATCGGAAAATCTGATTCTCCTGATGTATCGGCAACCTCTCTGTTATATCAATGCTGCGGGATAAGCTATAGCACCAAACGTTAAAGTTGCGTATATATAATATGTATGTATATATACAGGCTGGGCCATTTAAGTTGAGACTCTACAGTATCTCCAAAACTAAGCATTGCAAAAAGAAATGCCTTTAATAAAGTTGCTTAATATTACCGGGGAAAGTAAATGCCATTAGTCGTGTTTTGTTTGGAGAACGTTGTGATGGTCATTTTAAGGTCAATTTAATTGTCTTTAAATGAGAATCTACATTTTGTATGTTGTTTTCTCATTAGAACATGATTTATAAAACGCTGTTTATTTTGTGATGAGGAATAAGGAAACAAAATAAAAAATGTTGGTTCCCAATTACGAAAAGTAACTTCACTCTAAAATGACCACCCATGGGTGTTCCAATCATTCATTGCGCTCTTCGTACGCAGCCATTCAGAATTTTCGTTGTTATTTACGTTGATGTAAGAACAATTACAAAGCGCTTTATACAAATGTTGTTTAGTTGTTTTGAGGAGTGAGAAAAGAACATAAGAAACGTAGGTTTCAATTTAAAATTAAGTTGATCGTAAAATGACGAGCACAACGTTCTACAAATAAAGCACGACTAATGGCATTTACTTTCCCATATTATCAAGAAACTTTCATACAAGGCATTTCCTTCTACAACGTGTAGTTTTGCAGATATTGTACAGTCTCAACTTAAAGGTCCACCCTATATAACTCAGTTGTATTACCAGGCGTATCGGAGAATCGAATGCCCCCTGAAATATCGGCAATCTCTCTGCTTTATCAATGCTGCGGGTGAGCTATAGCACTAAAGGTGAAATCTGTGCATTGATATATATACGAAACGTACACTATATTGCGTTCAAGATTTGAGGGATTTCTCCAACTATGAAATTTTAAACAAAAAAGAAATAGTGAAATGTTTTCTACACTAATTTAGGGATTTTGTACAAATAAACATTTTTTCTGCATCACTGATGAACATTGATGTGTTGGTTTAAATGTATTCGAAGCAATTTTAGTAACAGTTTTATCGCTTAAAATGATTTTGTAGTGTTTTAATATACTAGTTCATTTGAATATTTTAAATCGTTTTTGTTTTGGTAATTTTAGAAAGAAGTATGTTGTTCTGTTTTTTTTTTAATTTTACTATTTTGTATAAGCTATCTATAAAATGAATCATACTGTTTTTGCCTGACCTTGTAGCTCAGTCGGTACAGCACTTGTATGTTATGCAAGAGCTCTTGGGTTCAATTCTCGCTAGGGTTGGGATTTTTCTCTAGCCAAGATTATTCCCTATCCTTCCCAGAGTATGGAAGTATGAGTGAATGAATGAGTATATTTATTTACATAGAGGTATACATTTCTATCAAAAGCATGAGTCCGCAGACTGTGTGTGCTGTTATAACACACAGATTAATAAGCAAGATTAATAATAGTAAGAAGAAGAAGAAACGACAACAAATGGACGAAAGCCAAGAAAAAGTACCACTACAAGAAAACACTATTGCGTGAAAAAAAGCAAAATGTACTCAAATATAGCGTCTTAAATATAAGCAGCCCCCAAAACAGCGGTAAACTGCATTCCGATGCATTATTATAGTAAACAAAGAACAGTTAAGAGAATAAATATACACAACACACTAACAATAAGTGGAAAACGACAAAATAATAAAGCATCCACACCAACAATTAGCTATTCCTACACCTCCGTTTCCCTACCATCAACCTTCTCACATCTCACCTGTCTTGCTTTGAGTAGAAATTTACCTGTCCCCTCCATGTTTTCCCCGCCTGCCAGTAGCATCCAACATGCCCTTAACTCTCCATTCGAAGTAGTAAAGGATCGCGGTAAATGTTTTCCTTCCATTCCTCCGTACCCCTCCTTCTTGCCAAGATATGCACCCATGACTTTCCTCCTCGCAAATTGGGCAGATTCTCCTACCACTTTCATTAGTAATTTTTATCATCCTCCATGCTTCCAATCTACCACGCGAGTTCCTGTCTAATGAGTTTTGAAGTATTGCTCCACACCGCACTCAAATTTCAGCCTAGACTGTACTTCTAGCGAAACCTTCTCCGTGCATTGCTCAATTATTTGTTGACTGTCAATATCATAGAGGCGGTACTTAATTTTAAAAGAAACAATTGACAAAAACATTTTCTTTAGTGTGTAAAACAGTATCAATCTTGTTATGTATTTATCATTCCAACCAAAAATTGGATATTGAGATTTCATCGGGAACACGCGTTTTGAGGCCCCTTTAGAAAAAAGGTCCCTGTGTACATCGCGTGTCTGTGAACGAAACGACTCAAAACTTGTAAGATCAAGGCGTTTTAAAGATGCGAAAAGGAGATGTTCAAGAACTACCCCTTATATGAAACATTTTTCGAAATATTTTATTCTTTGTAACCTGTCGCTAATGCTTTTTATTAAATTAGTAGATATTTTAAATATTCATATGGTAAATAAAACGCAACCCCTGCATTGTTGGAACGCATATTAGGTCCAATTCATTAGGGAGGAACTTTGTGTAATTTTGTATACTTTTCATAACATCAGCCATTTTCAAGATATCCGTTATAATTGGTTACTGTGTAACTTTGTTAAAGTCCTGTCGCTGTTCACTTGTTTCTCGCGACGCATAGAAAGAGTATGGAATTTTAAAGCCATAGTAAGCCGCTTCTGAACACATGACTGTCGGTTTGGTTTCCTCTATGCCTCTTGTGGCTTCAGCGAAACACGTAATGAAACTATATCTGCAAATGTTTATCTCGAACGCAATGAAGCAGGTAGGGAAATAAGCTTGTTTAAAAATAATTTGTGGAAACTATATAAAAAACCTCTGTTGTGCTGCACTCACACGACTTTCTCTACTCTTGTGCAATCTATTTTTACAAACACCTATTCTTCACCTACTTCATTTTAATCGGGATAAACATTTGCAGAACCTTATTGCCAATGTTCTTGTAGGTGCAAGGGGAATATGGTAGGTTCTAAGCTTTTAAGAGCTGGTTGCTATGTGGAGCCTTCCATTCTCTTTGCATGTCCAGGGCATTTAAAAAAATCTGATGTGTTACACTCACATGACTTTCTCTACTCTTGTACAAACTATTTTTATAAACGCTTATTCTCCATATGTTTCATGTTAATCGAGATATCGAGATGTCAATCTTATTGCTAATTTTCTTGTAGATGCAAGCAGAATATGGTAGGTTTTAAGCGATAGTCAAATATTTTAAGCGCTGGTTGCTATGTGGCGCATTCCATTATCTTTGCATGTCCAATCATAAAAAAATGAATAACTAATTTGAGATAAAGTATAAGTATTGGAAAATTTAAGGGAATAACAAGCAATATCTCGAAAACGGTTCACTCAACAAAACAAATGTATATGACATAAATTGTGTATTTTAACGCGATCTACATTTTTTGTGTAGTAAAATTTTGTCTATCTCTTATGGTTTACCAGTTATGCAAAAGTCGTTCACAATGAACAATACTTTTGGAGACATTCCCAGAAAATCCGAGATATACATTTCATTTCTCATGACAATATCTTAAACATATGATATTTTAATCAAAATCGTTAGAGCCATTTTTGAGAGAACCAAAATTTTCCAAAAATGCTCCATCTAAAGGGTAATCTCGGGTGGGGAGATTTTCTTGAATATCTCTCCATCTTTGAAAGATACTGTACATAAATAACAAGTTTGGTACTTATCCGACTTTTCGTTTTTGAGTTATACTGTTCATAGACACACACAGAACATTTTCTAAAACTGTTGTTTTTGGGGGGGGGAGATCCGGGGGGCCTCAAAATATGTATTTCCGGTGAAATCTCGGTATCGAGTTCTTGGGTGGAATGCAATACTTCCCCTACTTACTATACGTAGAGGGAGTAATAAGTGATAGTGAGTAGGGAAAGTCACGTTTTCATTTCTCATTTCTTATTTGACAAGTACAGACGAAATTCAATAAGCCTCTGCAATACCAAACAGAAAAATCTGATGTGTTACACTCACATGACTTTCTCTACTCTTGTACAATCTATTTTTACAAACGCCTATTCTCCATATGCTTCATGTTAATCGAGATATCGAGATGTCAATCTTATTGGTAATTTTCTTGTAGATGCAAGGGGAATATGGTAGGTTTTAAGCGATAGTCAAATATTTTAACGCTGGTTGCTATGTGGCGCATTCCATTCTCTTTGCATGTCCAGGACATAAAACAAATGAATAACGAATTTAAGAAAAAATATAAGTATTGGAAAATTTAAGGAAATAACAAGCAATATCTCGAAAACGGTTCACTCAACAAAAGAAATGTATATGACATAAATTGTGTATTTTAACGCGATCTACATTTTTTGTGTATCTGTTATGGTTTACCAGTTATGCAAAAGTCGTTCACAATGAAGAATACTTTTGGAGACATTCCGAGAAAATTCAAGATATACATTTCATTTCTCATGACATTATCTTAAACATATGATATTTTAATCAAATTCTTTAGAGCCATTTTTGAGAAAATTAAAATTTTCGAAAAATCTTCCATGTAAAGGGTAGTCTGGGGTGGGGGAATTTTCTTGAAAACCTTTGTGTCGCATCCCTGGAAGATACTGAACCTAAATACTAAGTTTGGTGTTTATCCGACTGTTCGTTTTTGAGTTATGCTGTTCACAGACACACAGACACACAGACACACACACACACACAGACACACACACACACACACAGACACACACACACACAGACACACACACGGACATGTTTCCAAAAATGCTTTTTTTGGATTCAGGGGGTCTCAAAACATATATTTCCGGTGAAATCTCGGTATCGAATTTTTGGGTGGAATGCAATACTTCCCCTACTTACTATACGTAGTAGAGAAAGTAAAAATGAGATGACAGCACACCTTCAAATCACGTTATTATTTTCTCTACTACGTACAGTAAGTACGGGAAGCAGTGTATTCCACCCTAAAATTCGATACCGAGATTTCAGCGGAAATACATGTTTTGAGACACCCTGAATCCAAAAAAAAAACCTTTTTGGAAACATGTCCGTGTGTGTGTGTGTGTGTGTGTGTGTGTGTGTGTGTGTCTGTCTGTCTGTGAACAGCATAACTCAGAAACGAACAGTCGGATAAACACCAAACTTGGTATTTAAGTTCCGTATCGTCCAGAGATAGGGAACGAAGGTTTTCAAGAAAATTCCCCCACCCCAGATTACCCTTTACATGGAACACTTTTCGAAAATTTTAATTTTCTCAAAAATGGCTCTAACGATTTTGATTAAAATATCATACGTTTTAAGATATTTTCATGACAAATAAAATGTATATCTTGAATTTTCTGGGAATGTCTCCAAAAGTATTCTTCATTGTGAACGACTTTTGCATAACTGGTAAACCATAAGAGATAGACAAAATTTGACTACATAAAAAATGTAGATCGCGTTAAAATACACAATTTATGTCATATATATTTTTGTTGTTGAGTGAACCATTTTCGAGATATTGCTTGTTATTCCCTTTAATTTTTCAATACTTATTTTCTCAAATTGGAATTCGTTATTCATTTTTTGTCTTGGATATGCAAAGAGTTTTATCTGTGGCAAAGGGAATGGTGCTGCACCTAGCAACCAGCTGTTAAGAGATATGTATGTGCTTAAAGGCTACTGTATTTCTATATTGCCCATGTAAATATATATTCTCTTTACATCTACAAGAAAATTAGCAATAAGATAGAGTCTGCAAATGTTTATATCGATTAACATGAAGTAGATGGAGAATAAGCGTTTGTAAAAATAGTTTGAACAAGAGTAGAGAAAGTCATGTGAGTGTAACACATCAGATTTTTTCCCTAGTGTTACACCTAATAAATATAATCCTATCTCAACTTCCTTCGAGCGGCTGAATTCGGACTCTACAAAAGATGCTTTATCTAATGTTTACGTTTGGCGAATGAGAACAATATAAAGAGGGTGATGATTGCAGCCTTTGAGCGCGGCGCTAATCTCAGACTGCTGTCATGGCAGTGATAGCGAAGCCTTTGTGTTGCTGCTTTGCCGGTTTAGTCAAGCCTTTCCTCTGCATCATCACGGCTTGAAAACAGAGACCATCTGGTTAAAATTACCTGACGCTGCTTTTCCCTTATCATAGCGGTTCGTCGAAAAATGGAAGCACTTTAATATTCCACGTCCGCTTTGCAAGCTATATGAGCTTATTTAAGTATGACAATGGTAGCGTTGCTGGTGATTATAAACCTTATGTAGAACGGTTTTAGAGCACGAGCAGGTTTACATAAAACCTCTAATCTGAAAATATTCCGGGAAAAATATTATGGTCCACCACTTGCGAGAGAGAGAGAGAGAGAGAGAGAGAGAAAGAGAGAGAGAGAGGGTGGGGAGAGGGGAACCTTTCCCACACCTTTCCCTGCCCGTTACAAATTCGTAGGTATCACTTTTAAAATATGATTCTTCCACTCAACGTTACATTAATTATACATTACACATTATATACAAGGTAGTTTCACACTATGCAATTTGAACTGAGTTATAGATAAAGGTATACTTTATAAAACTGGAGGGACACATCCCACACTGTGTTTGACTCAGGAGTTTAGCTATGGCCTTTTGGTTGACATAAGCGAACCCGAGCCAGCGTTGTTATGTTCTTCCCTCTCGCTCTATTGTTCTACACCCTGTTCCAAAAGTGTTTATCCTTCTTTACAAGGACAATAAATATTACGCGAAGTAGCATTAATAATACATTACATCACCGCATCAAACAAAACCTTTGTGATCATACTTACAATAAGTAAACCTGTAAAACCTGCATACATGTAAAACAAGATAACTGTGACCATACACATGTGAAACTGCACTTATTGACAATACTTCTGAACTACTGGTGGTACACAATTTACACCGTAGGCAAAAAGTTCTCTAGTCCACTGCAAGCTTGCAGTTCAAGTCCAAAGCCATTCTCCTGAGTTAACCACAGTACACGGCTGCCACCCCCGAGAAGGAATGGATGAAGTGAAGGCGCTACAGGAGGCACCTGTCGTAGGCTGACAGGTCAGAAAGACACGAGGAAGTCCTTAGCAGTTCCAGCTCGAAGACCCTACCCACTGCTGGAGCTTCCTTGAGAGAGCGATGAACGTCCGTCGAGGAATACTTCTTCCTTTGAGCAAGCATCCGCGCCATTTTTTCGGTGCCTTATTCGCCACGAAGTATAAAATAGAATGGAAATCGTGACAGATGAGAAACCAACATTCTCCTACCGACCAGGGAAAACTAGGAATAACCCAAGGTCAGAATGGGTGCTCCAGGACCTCCAGAGTGTGCGCATCGGAGCCATCTCATTCGGCATGGGCTCAGGTACGTGCACAATATAAAAACAAAACTCAATTCATCACACCCTAGCCAATTTTTAGTTTCTCTGCAGCTTATCTAGTAAGTAGGGGGAGTATTGTATTCCGACCAAACATTCAATATTGATATTTCACCGGAAATAAATGTTTTGTGACCCCTGAATAAAAAAAATTAAAAAGGTACGTGTATGGTAAATGGCATAAATAAAAACGAAATGTCAATTATTTAAGTTCAGTATATTCCAAAGGTGCGTCAGGAATATTTCCAAAGAAATTTCAGCACTCCAAATAACCCTTTAATTTGAAATCTTTCTCAAGAATGACTTAGTTTTGATCAAAATGCCATATAAAGATAAATAAAATGTATATATTGATTTTTTAAGGCTTAAGGCCCGTTATTACTACATTACGGCAACACAGGCAGTGCCTAGGAAATATCGTTGCACTGATGATACATAGAGAGAAATGATAATAATTGAAAGAAAACGAAATAAACATCCTTCCAGGCCTTAGTTTAGGGTACCGCCCCGGTATTTGCCAGTTATGGGGACAAAACTGGAAAGAACCTCAGTCATTGAGGACGGTCCTGGCAGAATTTTAACCGAGTCCGTGCCTTAACGACCTCAGCTACTTGTGTGGTATATCTTGAATATTTTTTTTCGAGTGGAGGAGAAAATGATATAATCACTGGCCTCGGCCCCGATGGGAGTCAGGACTGAGAGTGTGCGACTCACCAATAGTCGGCATACCCACTAAAAACTCCTTCACAGGAAGGGAAAATGGAAGAAGGAAAAATGGTATAAAACGTGGTTTTGTGCGCTCCCGCATAGTACCCGCGTAGTGCGTGAAGGCTGTTGGCTGCCCTGTACGGGCGGGAGCGGGTAAAGGTAGTTACTAGGTTTCAGCCATGAAACCTGACTGCAACACTAGTGAAAATAGCGAGGATTTAGGAAAGAATGGAGATGGTGATTGTTTGGAACAGATAGGTTGATGTAGAACTTACTTCTTTTGAAACTGAAGTGCCCGGCTGTGGTATTCTTCGGCGTAAGTTGTGCTGGTCGGAGGCCTTCGGGGATTGCTTAGAGCCTCCGGTTAGGCCAGTCTACTGGACTCGAAGTTGATGCTGCTGTGCTTCCAGAGATCTGAGCGTCATGTCTATGGTGTGGAGGTGTTGAGCTATTGTGTCTGAGGCTGTAGATGAGTTCTGGATTGAGTTGTCGATGGTGCAGATTCTGGATGTGATGATCTCGAACTGCCCAGCTAGAAATACTTGTTGAGCAGCTGAAGTGTCTTGAAGGTTCCTGATTGTTCCTCCAGGGCTTCGTCACCATGTTCAGGAACTCCGCGTGGAGATCCTGAATGGCGTCGCGTAGGCCCTGGACTTTCTCGATGATCGGCGTTGGTGATGATGCTGGTGAATATACACGATTTATTTCAAATAAACGTTTTGTGCCATCAACCATTTCCAATATGTTTGTTGTCATTGTTTTGCATTTTTCAATACTTAACTACATTTTTACTTTCTCTACTACGTATAGTAAGTAGGGGAAGTATTGTATTCCACCCAAAAATTCGATACCGAGATTTCACCGGAAATACATGTTTTGAGATTCCCTGAATACAAAAAAAGCATTTTTGGAAACATATCCGTGTGTGTGTCTGTGTGTGTGTGTGTGTGTGTGTGTGTGTGTGTGTGTGTGTGTCTGTGAACAGCATAACTCAGAAACGAACAGTCGGATAAACACCAAACTTGGTATTTAGGTTCAGTATCTTTCAGGGATGCGACACGAAGGTTTTCAAGAAAATCCCCCCACCCGAGGATACCCTTTACATGGAACATTTTTCGAAAATTTTAATTTTCTCAAAAATGGCTCTAACGATTTTGATTAAAATATCATATGTTTAAGATGTTTTTATGACAAATGAAATGCATATCTCGAATTTTCTGGGAATGTCTCCAAAAGTGTTCTTCATTCTGAACGACTTTTGCATAACTGGTAAACCATAAGAGATAGACAAAAGTTTACTACACATAAAATGTAGATCGCGTTAAAATACACAGTTTATGTTATATACATATTTTTTGTTGAGTGAACCGTTTTCGAGATATTGCTTGTTATTCCCTTAAATTTTCCAATACTTATACTTTTTCTTAAATTCGTAATTCATTTTTTTATGTCCTGGACTTGCAAAGAGAATGGAATACTCCACATAGCAACCATCTCTTAAAATATTTGACTATCGCTTAAAACCTACCATATTCCCCTTGCACCTACAAGAAAATTAGCAATAAGATTGATATATCGATATCTCGATTAACATGAAGCATATGGAGAATAAGCGTTTGTAAAAATAGTTTGTACAAGAGTAGAGAAAGTCATGTGAGTGTAACACATCAGATTTTTTTAAGTACTGACAACCTTCAGTTGCTTCTCACGATGTTATGGAAAGGGTATAGAATTTTAAGGTCAGTATAATCCTGCGTGGTGGTGCAATGAACTGGAGCATGCAGCTCTGGTTCCCTGCTACGGAATAGTTCCGTGTTCGATCCCACCCTTGGGGGTGCAGATTTTAAGTCCGGGTATACAACTGGTGCCCACTTAGCATCATGAGGAATGTGAGGAGCTGTGACAGGCCGCGACCCCGATCTCGAGCGCCAACACTCCGGCTGGGGATTCCTGCCCGTATCGGTGGGTTGGTCACCCACCTCTGCCATGCGTATGTGAGCGTGAAGACGGCAGTCGTATAAGCAGGCCAAGGTCCTGCCGCAGCGCCATGGAGTTTAGCATAATGTTAGGGACCAGTTTCACTATCGCTATTCCCTTTGTTCCTGTAACGAAATGTGTGTTTAAATTATTAAGTATGCAAACTTTTATCTCAATGAATTAAAGTAAACAGAAGAATAAGGCTTGCAAGAACAGTTTGTAGAAGATACATAAAAATAAGCGATAGTGCGTAGAGAAAATCATGTGAGCAACAGGTTTTTGTACCTACGAGCTAGTGCGAAACAAAAAAGAAATTGTACATTTTCAATGATACCCCTTAGATGAAATATTTTAACTTTAAATAGGAACATACGATGAAAATTATTTGTTATTAATTGTATGTGTTAATGATCTCTAAATATTTTAATATAACATTTTATCTTATGCGGTTTCCAAGTTACATGAACTTAATGAGAATGAAGTTCTTTGTCATTAACACGCGGCGTTTTAATAAAAATTCTTAGTCTTTTTCAAGAATGTAACAAAATAATAAAACCTTCTGTATGTAAATAATTACTATGAATAAGGGAACTCATGAAAATCTTCACTTGTATTTGTAACTAGTGTGTGTCTCTAGTATAAAATTTGGCACTTATTACAGGTTTAATTTTTACTTATACAAACTCTACACATGCGCGTGCACTTTTTTCTTTCCTTCCTTCCTTCCTTTTTTTTCTTTTTTTTGGGGGGGGTCTCAAAAGTATGTTTTCGAGGAAATCCATACATTCATTTTTTGACTCGAATAAATTATTCCCTCTGTTTTGTAATACTTATAATGATACGTGCATATGAAAAATGTTAATACTTTGCTTATTTTCCACAAGCTCTTGTTAAGTCTATTTAGGGTGGTAAATGGCAGAAAATTTTAAAATATTGCATCGCTGCATCTATTAATTGTTTTTTCACATTGATCGTATGTAAGAGAAAGCTGGTAAGTTTAATTCTATTAAAAAAATCCATTATAGTGGTTTCATGCTGACCAGTCCAGTCAAGGCCACGCATGGTAATCCTCTCTCTTTATATATATATATATATATATATATATATATATGTTTCTTTCTACAGTTTCCCCTACAGTCTCTCCCTTCCCTAAGCTTGAGACCAGAGTTGCAACAATACTTTCTTTACTGACAATACTACTTCTTTTTTTAATTATATGAAATTAATTATCTTTTTAGAGACCTTAGTGTGGTCCTGGCAAGTTTTTAATATAGAATCAACTGAAAAACTCAATGCTAAAGCCGGGATTTGAACACCCAGTAATAAAGTACTTGCAATGGCAGGTCCCCATTGAGATTGTCATCTCTAGTGAGATGACTTGGTGGTCTAACTGGGTAACAACTTGACTCAATTGGGGAATTCAATGTCCCACCCGCATGTTGTCAAGTAGCTCAATGGTTAGAGTAACCCCACGGAGAGCGGGAGAACCGTGTTCAAATCCCGGCTGTGACATTGAATTTTTCAGTTGACTGAATTGAATACTACTACACTGCAAGAGGGAAACTAGGTGTACTGGGGGACGGTTGCAAAGGGGGGAAAATGGCCATGAGTGGACTGGCGAAAAGAAAACATTATAGCATAATCCAAATTAAAGCTATCCCTATCAATGCTCCACCGCTCAGTATAGCAAGTTCATCGGAATATATGAACCGGACTAAAAACTTTGATGACTCTCGGAAATCTCATTACGGTAGCTCAGCGGTAGAACATCGACAGGAAAGCCGAGAATTGTATATCCAATTCCGATCACGAGAGATTGCTTTTAGAGTCTTTATATTGGGGAGGTATAATGTTATGGAAAGGGTATAGAATTTTACAATTGCGTCTAAGCTACACAAAATACATCAAATTCGAGGTCTATGGGAGTCATTTCTCTACAGTGCTAAGCTTTTCTGAGAAATAAAAGTACCGTCATTCTAAATTACTTCTTTATATTTTTTTCTCTAAAGCAATAAAAGCACAACCGGGCTTTTTAAACCGACGTTTTTCTTCTACGATGATATACTAATTCCTTGAGCCAGTTGTGTTACTCATCAGCTTTGTAATTATAGTTTAAGCCTGTGAAGGAGTAATAACATGGTTTTCTACACATAAAGACTATGTTAAGAGGATGCGTAATAATAATAATAATAATAATACAAGCATAAATTACTGCAATTTGTAAACTGTTTTCTGTAAGAGATGAATCACTAGTAAAGGTATCTTGCAACCATTTAACGATCTGGTTACATACAGGATGTCTCTAAATCTGACCGATGAAGTTTGGAATCAGATATGGTTGTTTAAAACACCATTTATGCTAGAAGCCAAAGACTTGGAAGTGTTAGGTCTGTGGTCCGAATTCGGGAGTTCCCAGGCTCAAACCCCCGCGGACGACCAATCTGACCGAAGATTTTTCCGGCTTTCCTCAGCGAATGCGAGTTTGGGTAATTCATCACTACATTTTATTTCCTTCTTCATTTCCATACCAGGCATTGAGCTGATCACCCATTCCGTATATGCTATGATCCAGAGTTTTCCCTCTCCTAGACAGGCTACTGACAGATATATGAATCCTACAACGAGGAGGGTAATTCGTTAAAGAAGAAGGAGAAACAACTAAGTGTTGTTTAGATTTATTATTATAATAAAAATACAATAAGAAATAAAACGAAAGGAAAACCAAGAACACAAACTTGTTACTAAATTAGCAATTGAATTCCTTACAATAATGTATTCTTTTCACTACAGCAAGTGCTGAATAAACACAACTTGTAGCGGTTCCTCCTTGGTGGGAACCCACTACGTTGATAATGATGGATGCTGTATTACGTATCTGTAATATCGTCTTAATGCCCGTACACTTGTGATGTATCATGACGTTCTCGTAGACTGGAATCTGATGATCATATATCTGTATTGTTGTGTGTATGTTAGTACGTTGAAATTATTATTTTATAATTTTGCCACGGCTGCTGTATTTGTGTCGGAGAACAATTGTGTCTTGTCAGGGTTAGGTATGGAGAATGTCAAAATACGAGGGCTGATCAACAAAGCCCTTGACTGATGATGTTTATTACTCGAATTCAATGTTTACATGATCTTTTTCAAAGTAGTCCCCTCCTACTTCAACGCTCTTTTTATGGCGTCTCTGCCAGTCCTTGAACTTGCTGCAGACCACTCTTTGTCAGGTTCTTGAGAATCGACTTACTTTTCTTGAGCACCGCTTCAGAGTTCTCAAATCGAATACCCCTAAGCTTTGCCTTTAGTGATGGGAATAAAAAAAAGTCACAGGGTGCAAGATCGGGGCTATCAGGTAGATGTGGTACACAGGTAATGTTGAATCGAGCCAGAAACTGCATGACTTGATTTGCGACGTGAGGCCGTGCATTGTCATGATGAAGTCACCACCCAGTCCGAGAAAGCTCAGGTCGTTTTTTTGCAATGTGCTTTCTCAGTGTAGCCAATACTGACGTGTAGTATGCTGCTGTGACAGTAGTGTGAGGGGGAACTGCATACTGGTAAATCATTCTATTACAGTCAAAAAATGTGATCACCATCACTTTCCCTGCAGATGGAAACACTTTTGCCATTTTTGGTGTTGGAGAACCTGGCGATTTCCACACTGTGCTGGCTTGTTTTTCTACAGGATCATAATGATGCAGCCAATGACTCATCACCGGTGATAATCGATTTAAAAAATGCATCACCTCCATTGTCTAATATGCGAAATGTACGTAGGGTCTACAAAAAGAGCATTACTACCAATCTACCAATACGAGAGTGCTGCCGCCTACCAACAATATACATAAAAACCCGCTCTTTTCAAATATTTATGTTACAGATACGAAACTATCACGGAAGCTACAGGAAAAAATCAATCTCAGTCTTTGTTGATCATCCCTCGTACTTTGCATACACGAGGCCTGTTAACTGTTTCACTTGTATTTTAGATAAACCGCATGTAAATATTCACAATTCACTATCACATTTGTCGTGTTAAAATGTGTATATCTGGTAGACTTTAAATACGTGGTTTTAGCGCCTATTTAGAGACGAGCTTATACACCGCCTTCCTGCTCGAGACAGACAAGCTCCTGTCAGCGTTCTCTTCAACCGTTTTCTTAGCGTACGTATTTGAATTATAGGTATGTACAATGTACCTGATTTGTGCTACTATCCAACAACATCCAATAACAGTTTGTTACATATATATGTTTACAGGCTTCCATCACCTTAATTATGAATCCAAGGTTCTTTATATGCTTACGTAGATACTATTCCATTTCTCGTAATTTTTATTACTGGTTATATAGCTAACAATGGCCTTCCTCTTTCATATTATATGTTATAACGTTGTATTCTTGTTCTCTACCATGTGTACATTATGAATACATGTGTTTTTAACATCCTTTAGTTATTATACGTACAATATTAGCAAAGAAAATACATAACACGTAAAACTTAGAACAAAATATTAAAGAAAGAAATTATTAATGTGTTGATGCTGAGAAGTTGCAAATCAGATATCTTATTACATATCGTATTAGTTTGTCCTGTATGTTACTTCAAACGGTTGGCCAGCAGACTAGCTCTGCACCGACGTATTTATCGCTTTCTCTGCAAAGACGACATCAATTCTCCGATTGCAGTGGTGGCGATGATAATGGTACAAGATGTAAGATTCAATAAGGGTTTCATAAACTATAGACTCAATATGCGTTTATTCGCGTGAGGTCACAAAAAATCAGAAAAAATATACGGTCAGGCGAGTGACAAAAAGTAACTAGTCCATCCCAACTTATCCAATGATGACCGGATGTAGATGTAAGAGGCCTACACTCTTCATTGCTAGTGACTGACGCACTCATGCACAACTCATAGGTTTCTTAACGAAAGTGTTCTAGAATTCCGGTCTAAAAGTTCGTTAATCAAATTTAGAAACACCCTGTGTTTAAAAAAAGACAGCGAAAGTACACAGTCCTGTCGTGCTGCTTCATTTGCCGAAACTTATTTAGCACTAATTGCATCGCGTCTGTCAATACTAACCGTATCACCGAAAGTGCCTGCATGTCTGCGTGAACGCGCTTCTAATTTGGCGAAGCATGGCATCCAACTTCCTTTGTTTATTTTTTTGGCAGGTTTTCACCCTTTTATGGTTATTTTTATCTAGAAATGTCCATGCATAAAAAAACAAAGGGCAAAAGAAGTGAAGTAATGAACCTGAATACGAACAAACTAACTGAAGCCGTGAGGAAATATTGCAAGCAAATTAATATTTTGCAGTAATTCTTCAAGCGTAACACCATTTAAGATAAAAGAAAGTTCTGCTCTATTCGATAAATTTACCCTGATTAAAAGTCGAAATATGCAACAAAATTCTTAAAATTATGTAGCGCAGGTAATAGAAAAACAGAGCATATGATATGCACTAACATATTCATATCCAGAAATACGGGACGCAAACTTTTGCTTTTATTTATTAACATTTCCCTCAACTGAGGGCTGCCATAATGACAAAGTATACCTATAAAGTTAACAAATTTAAGTTTACAAAATAAAGACGAGTTATTGGTAATATATATATAAATATAGACGAATTTAAATCAGAGCAAAAAAGTAGTATGTAACAATCCTATAGTATATAACAATTGTATCATTAAGTTAAAATAAATAAATAAATATACGAGGCGTACTCCAAAACTAAGGTCCGGTGAACAATATTTAACGGATGGTAGGCCTGAATGACGTTTCATCCTGCAGCGCTGTTTATCAACTCCTGAGGTACCTACCGCAGCCGTATCGTTTTCCAGTCGGTGAGAGCGGATCACGATGGCCGTGACAATCGTAGATACCGCCAGTTGTGAAGTGCGGGGTGTGATTAGGTTTTTGCTGGCAAAAGGATCGTTAGCTGTGGACATCCATTGTAAGTTATGCCTCGTATATGGACCGGACATAATGAGTGACAAACAGGTTCGACATTGGTATCGAAAATTTCGAAATGGCCGCATATGTGCACGATGAACAGCAGAGTGGTAGGACGAGTATTCGGACCGACGACATCGTTGGGTAAGTGAACCAAAAACTTCGAAGTGATCGGCGTTTGACAAAAAGTGGGCTGGCTGATGAATTTCCAAATGTTGCCATAATCTATCCAAAACGTGTGTAATTTTTTTGGTATTGTCCCTCCAGCTCCTGTCATCAATCTGTGACTGAGATTTTATTTAAGTTGTGTTTATCCTTGTGGTTCGACTGCTTACTAGAGATTAACCGGAAACCACGTTTTAATAATTCCTGAATTAGAAAACAAAAAAACAGGAAATGGTCTGTGTGTGTGTTTTTGTATACCCACAAATATACGATAGAGGTAGCGAAATTCATGTGAATATAACACATAAAACCTTTATTTTAAATTGGGTGTACAATGTGTGCACAAGTAATTTGCAAATAAATATGCATTAATTCCTACCGGACAGAATTATTCACATTTAAAAAGCATTTTTTCAACATCATTTAATGCAATAAGTATACATATACAGAGCGTTTCAGTAGAATTTCAAATCTTTTTAAACCGGTATAATGTTAAAATAAGTAAAACTCGCAATTTAAATGAGAGGTTATCTCTGTAAAAATAGCTTCTTGTTCAAGACTTACTCGAAATGTACATCCTTCTTCCTGAAAACAGAATCTTAACCAAGTTGTCGGATTTACGCCTACAATGCTCTTTATTTCGTCTGAGATGTTCACCTAGAGGCCCAGAAAGTTGTGTGGCTTGCCTTTGTAGTCTCTAACCTTGAGGTAGCTTCACAGATGATTATCCTCTCAGACGATCCTTAAAGAAATCTGTCTGCCAGAGATTCGTTAGAGGTATGCTATCGTTTTGAAAAGATCCCTGAGTATGTGCAAAGACGCCTAGATGCTTAACCAAGTAAAAATGTCTTTATACACAAAGAATACACGCATACAGTTCCTTCCATGATAACTGGTCCATTAATACTGTGATTGGTTATTGCACACCAAAGTTTTAATTTCTCAAAATCTAGTTTTAGTAGGCATAAAAAGCATTGCATTACACTCAAAAATGCAATCTCAAGATTTTACCGCAAAACATGTTTTAAAATCCCTTTAGTTAAACAAAACTGTGTGTGTGTGAGTGAGAGAGAGAGAGAGAGAGAGAGAGAGAGTGAGAGTGAGCAGCACAACTCAAGCAAACGTCACCCCAAACTATTCCTTAAATGGAAACTTACGTTATTTTTTATTTTGTTAAAAATGTCTGCAACAATGTTTATTAATATAGCACTATATTTAAGATATCTGTAGGTCAAATAAAATGTATATCATGAATTTTCTGCGTATAGCCCGTGAAGTCGCGTTTATTTGTTTTAATTTTTCATAAGTTTGTATGACTAGCAAACTAGATATAAGAAGTGGAAAGCGACCTATTGTAAACAAAATTAGAATTCATTAAAGTATCTCAATTTGTGTGGAAATGCTCCATGCTATCGGTTTAGACTTTTCCCGCTATCTAACAGAATGTCTGAAAGTTTACAATTATTCATTCTTTGCTTCTTTCTTTCCATTATGACCGCTTGTTATCACGAATAAACATTTCAATACTGTTTTCAAAAGTAACCAAGTACCTCTTTCTTAAGTTGAACCAATTCCTAAACCACATATATCATGAGTAGGGCTGCGACATCGGAGTCGTTACGTTTGTTTAGAGGCGGCCTATGGTCGGTTGTTTACAGCGAGAGGGTTACCGGTACATTTGAGTCAAGTGTATCGCCGCACAGTGTTCACGTAGAGGAAATGCCAAAGGAGAAGGTAACAAAGTCAATCACCAACGTTGCGGAAACTATATATTGGAGTATGGAGAAAGTATTTTCTCTATTATTAAAAAACAATTATTGTAAACCATGCAATAGCACAATTGCATCTGCGCAAAATAGTGCGAGTAATGTGCGAAGACATGTCAACACAGAAACACATAAACGTTTTATTGCAAAATTTGAGGATAAACTGCTATAGTGCCTAAACGTCCATAAATTACTGTTGAGCGTTACTGTTAATACAAAGTGATAAACAGAATGTATGCAATGATAATAGATAAACTGAATTTATGTGAGTTATGACTCATACTATAAGTGTTTCGGATATCTAGTATATTAGGTCGGGAAACTATCTCTTACACGGTGACGAAGCGTAAAAGAAGTGGAGTTAACTAATTATAACATCGGCAAGTAAATTTAGATGGCAGTCTTTGATATATTGAAATATCTACAGAAATATGGGATTAAACTGTTGTGATTGCCCCGAAATTGACTAAGTCCGTTTCTACACTTTAGAACATCACTCGTACATAAAATTTAGTTCAGTATGGATCTCTCGACTTCCCCTTACGAACTGTAATAGTTAAGTTGCCTTTCCTACTTAATTACAGGAGATTGTTAATACACTTTGCGCGAGCACATTTCTCAGCGATGTGCACCTTCCCATGTTTGAGCTTGCACTCTATTCCGTTGAGCAGTTTATAGCGTGGCTTCACCAATTTGTGTTTAATATTCCAAACTTTTGGTTGCATGTCTCTGATTGGCTGTCTAAAATAATTTAAACCTCCTCCTAACTTTACCATTAGCTATTTCGAATATCACATGACTTCGTTACAGTTACTAAACCCGTTCCCTGACTACCCTCACCTCTCTTTTGTTTTTTGTTGTTTTTTGTGCTCCTCACACATTTTTCCCCTGGCCCATAAAATTTAATGTATTTCGTCTGGCTTTGGTCCTCTAGCACAAAAGCCTACACCCTTGCAATATGCATATATTCAATATTTCTCTTAAATATAAATAATGCTAACTACTATACAGGGTGTACCTTATTGGTGTCATATATTTGGAGGACGTGTTCCTGATTACAAAACAGTAAAAAAAGTTTACATGAACATGGGTCTGAAAATAATTTATTACAGAGTACAACACAAAATCTAAGGTTCCAAAACTTGCTCGAAGTGGCTTCCTCTAGCTTCGATGCATGCAGTAAGCCTGCGTTCTAATCTCCGGCGTACTCTGTTGAAAAATCCTGGTGTATTTCGTATTTGGTCAAATCTAGTTTGGATACGTCCTCTCAAAATGTCAACATCAGGTACAGGAGTCGCATAAATCAGGACTTCAAATGTCCCCAGACGAAGAAATCCATTCGATTCAAATCAGGCGATCGAACATGCCATGCAATGGGTCCACATCGACCAATCCATCTTTGCGAAAATCGATAATTGAAAAACTTACGAACTATCATGCTGAAATGAGCTGGAGCACCATTGTGTAAACACCACATTCGTTGGATGATCTCCAGAGGTACATTACTAGTTAAGTGATGAAACTCATTTCTGAGAAACTGGAGATAGGTTTGTCCATTCAGACGCGGAGGGAAAAGTAGGGACGAATAAGGTGATCATGAATGATTTCATCCCAAACGTTGAGGGAGAACCTCTATTGATGGTTGTTCTGTCATACTTCATTAGGATTTTCACATGCCCAGTCATGAGTGTTATGAAAATTGAAGACGCTATCGCGAGTAAAACCAGCCTCATCCGTGAATAAGATACATGCTAGGAAATTTATGAACACAGCGCACTGCTGTAACATGCGTTGACAGAAACGTCTTCTTGGTTCAAAATCCGCCTCATTTAATCCTTGCACACGTTGAAGGTGATACGGATACAGAAGATTTTCATGCAGAATTCTCCAGATAGTCATATGACTCTTTCCCTTACAGCCATATGTCTTGTGCTTTGTGATGTGTCTGCATCCACAGCACGAAGAACTCGTTATTCAAGCTCAATGCCTCGTACCGTTCTTGGTCTACCAACATCCCTAGTACTCCTCTCAAATGTGCCACTATCTCTCAAGCGTTGGTCAATTCGTGCGAATGTTGTTGCACACGGTAACGGCCTGTCAGGGTACCTTTCTGCATTAAGTTCACGTGCTCGTGCTGCATTGCCGTCTGCGCGGCCATACGTGTAGTGCATATACGTCTATTCCTCATGGAGTACATCTTCCTTGGCCTGTAATAACGAAACGTTGATTTTCAGACCCATGTATATATGAAATGTTTTTACTGTTTTGGTGTCAGGAACACGTCCCCCAAATATATGACACCAACAAAGATACATCCTGCATAAACAATAAAAATGCAATAAAATTAATTGACCTGAAAGTTATTGACAATGATAATTACTGGCGTTGTTTAATTAACGTGTATGTGTGAAAATTTCTGCCTTAGAGTCATCTCCATTAAATCAAACGTTTAATGAACTATGCACGCCATTTATTTCTGCCGATGTTCCCTTATATAAACTACAGTATACAAAGTTGCGGGTTGTAATTCATTGCAATAAACTGACATAGAATTCTATCTATGTGCACACTGTAACGTAGCGTTTTGCATTGATGATTTAATAAGGATATTTCAGTTATATAAGTCAGCTGTATACGAGATATGCGTAATTTATACGCTTTCCTCCACGCAGCGACTCCGACGTCACCGCCTTAATCATGAGTAACATAACGTGAATTGAAGAATCACTTTTACACGATCGTCGTTGAAATGTATTTCACCGAGTAAATTCGTCAGATGAAGAAACAGTTGAAAATCACTTGGTGACAAATCTGGACTGTTGTGAAGTAAGAGTGTTGTGAAACAAGAAGTGCAGATTTGGTCTTCATCATACACAGCATCATTCTTTGGCGAAGGCACACAAAAACTGGTTTGCCATTACGGCAAGAGCCTGAGTAACAGCGATGACTATATGGAGCAGTAGTGTAAGGTGTATGGTAATGAATGATGAATAATGTTCTGTTATATTTTAAAAAAATATCGGTACTTTAAAAACACGCCTCATATACAACGTGTCTGCATTGAGAAACTTCTTCTACAAAACTAATAGAGGATTTCTTACTTCTCAAGATGTTTTCTTTCTTTTTTTTCGCTTCTCTGTTAACACAGTAGAGTGGCGAGTTACTTCAATTTTCTGTTTATTTTTTGAAACGCGTTCTGCTTGACCTTAAAGTGCAGTAAGTTATACCGACCCGAGGGCATTCATGAATATGCAGAAACAAAGATAGTGTGCGCTGAGCGTGGTGGAATCCCACACTTCGAGCTGACCTTTAGAACACGAGACCTTAAGGGTTGTGCTTCAACACCCAACTTCCTTCCCTATTCATTTTACTTTATTTTTCATACCTAGCCTTTTCCCCCGAATGGGGAAGTGAATATTATGGTTATAAAAGAGTGGAACATTATATGATGATAGAAAAGCTCAAAGACACCATGACTACTGAAAATGATCAGGACCACAAAATCAGTCAGTCGGCTGATGATCGGGACTGATTTTACCTAAAGTTTCCTCAGTCCAAATTTCCACGATTACACACACCGCTCACATATTAAGCATGTTTGTATCTGCTTAGCTATGTGAGTATTTTCATTAATGAAACACTGCAAACCTGGCCACAGAAGCCAATTATGTGACAATAGTTTGAAACGTAGTCTTCGGCTTTGTACTACAAAGACAATAACTCCAAATATTGTAAAGATAATTAGGGAGAAAATGACACATCAAGCTCAACATCTTATTCAGAAATGAATACAACTGCAAATATTTAATGTAGTACTGGTATATAAGTGCCAGAGAAGGAAAGAAATGCGAATTGAATTTGCTCTATTAAACACTCAGTTGAATGTAATACGAAACATTGTTTGTATCTTTCTTTGTATGCGCAGTAAATGCTGGCAATAAAAGTTAAAACCTTGTGATACTGCAAATCCTACTTTTGTACCGCCACTTCCTTTCTTTCCATCTGTGTTGACTTTCATTTCTGACCGCTTGCAGAAGCATGGGCATCAGGCTAAAAGGTGTGATGGTACAGGGCATTGAACTAGGGTTCTTGCTCTAGAAGAAACAAGTTTATGAGAGATATATATTATAAATAAATTCGGATAAATACCACTTAATTTTCCACTAGTTTCAAATGAGCTGCTAAATATGTTGAAACCAAGACAATACAATGCATGAAAGCATGATTAACATCAAGTACCGAAGAGACCCGTTAGGAACTTGACTGGTCAGTACATAAGCGTGATGGGAGCAACTGAAAGAGGAGCAAAGGAGAAAGCGTTGATGTCATTCATACCGTCCCGTAGTGCAGCGGAAGTTCTGTCGGGTAATTTTCATTTACATGGAGAACAGTACACCAAAGCGAGGACACATATTTTATTACAGCACTATATAGTGGTGTAAAGTGTTCATTTTTGTAACAAGATGTTAAACCATATAACAAGTTTAATATACAGCGCCATTAAACGCCCTGTTATGCGAATCACTATGAAAAAAAATCTGATGTGTTACACTCACATGAGTTTCTCTACTCTTGTACAAACTATTTTTACAAACGCTTATTCTCCAAATGCTTCATGTTAATCGAGATGTTAATCTTATTGCTAATTTTCTTGTGCTAGGCTTTAAGCGATAGTCAAATATTTTAAGAGCTGGTTGTTATGTGGAGTATTCCATTCTCTTTGCATTACCAGGACAAAAAAATGAGTAACGAATTTGAGAAAAAGTATAAGTATTGGAAAATTTAAAGGAATAACAAGCAATATCTCGAAAATGATTCACTCAAAAAAAATGTATACGACAAAAGTTGTGTATTTTAACGCGATTTATATTTTTTGTGTAGTAAAATTTTGTTTATCTCTTATTACCAGTTATGGAAAAGTAGTTCACAATGAAGAATACTTTTGGAGACATTCCCAGAAAATTCGAGATATACATTTCATTTCCCATAACAATATCTTAAACATATGATATTTTAATCAAAATCGTTAGAGCCATTTTTGAGAAAATTAAAATTTTCGAAAAATGTTCCATGTAAAGGGTAATCTGGGGTGGGGGGATTTTCTTGAAAACCTTCGTGTCGCATCTCTGGAAGATACTGAACCTAAATACCAATTTTGGTGTTTATCCGACTGTTCGTTTCTGAGTTATGCTGTTCACAGACACACACACGGACATGTTTCCAAAAATGCTTTTTTTTTGGATTCAGGGGGTCTCAAAACATATATTTCCGGTTAAATCTCGGTATCGAATTTTTTGGTGGAATACAATACTTCCCCTACTTACTCTACGTAGTAGAGAAAGTAATAACAAAGGAAAGAAAGACCAGATTTAATGAAACAACTATAATGTACAACGTTTGTGGATTTAAGCCCGTACATTTTATCCTACTGTAGTTTATTCCTATTGATGAACAAATGAATCCGACTCACAACTTGTTTGTTTTGCCTTTGAACGTAGAACTATCATGTTTTAATTAGATAATTTATTACTCTTGCTTGTATAATCCCTCCTATGAAGCAATGCTCAAAAAATCATATCTCGCAGTATTGAACAGCAATAATCGTATTATATACCACCGCCGACGCCACCACCACAACCACCACTATCAATAATAATACTACTACTAATAATATAAGAGTATCCTCATATGAACAATATAGTTCCATAAACGAATATGCTTATAACACTTCAAATCAATTTGTATCCGAAGTTATTCCGTATAGTTACAGAAACTGCCACTGAGTTTACAAATTGCCCTGCTGCACAGCTTTCCTTGTGGCAGGGAGCCCAGCGGGTAAAGCCGTTCCCCTAGAACTACGTGTTGAAGATGCCTGTTTAACATGGTCGTAGTGTACATTTTCGTTAGCATTGATGAGGTTCAGTGAATTCAGGTTCAATGTGCTTAACATTGTTTCATATAAATGAAAGTATTAAACCTTTCATACCTGCCTTGAATTTTAATTGAGAGAAGCCGTGTGGGATAAGGGGCCATTCACAATGAAAAATAAGCGTTAACATAACAACATAAACTTAAGAATAAATTCCGCTACAAATTTTATCATTCACAAGCCCAAATGTAAACTTAAACAGCTAACAGTCGCAAAGAGCGTCAAGTAACTGAGCTAATACAGTGATTTGCAAAGCGACGACCGACAGTACACACAACAAAAGAGGTTATGTACATACATCGAAATAAACAAGAGTTATCTAGTACCATCTACTATCACAATTTGTTTTATTGCGATTTTTATAGTTATCCTAGTGATTCCCGTCGCGTTATTTTACTAGTAAAGCAGTCAGCGAGTCAACAAATAGCAACTGAAAATCTGAATTTGAAATGACAGATTAATCACGTGATGAGAATCGCTCTCTGATTGACTAGTTTCGTATGTTTGACGTAGACATACAGAGGCGGACGATAGTATTCATAACAAGTTTTAAAATTTCTAGTAGCAAAATTAATGAAGATAAAATTGCATTATTTTATAGATAGAAAGAACAAACAGTACTACAGTTTACTTGTTTTGGCAGCGTTTAATATCCTGCATATTACTACTGTTAGAATTGTTTAAAAAATATACCTATTTTTCAAAATGTTTGTACATGGTGTTTACAAAATCATTTTTCATACATTCAATAGAGCGACGTCTTTTGTGCAATACTTGATTGCGATTAAAATGGGTTTTCATTTGTTGGAAGAATACATTGCCAAAGTCAGGGATTTTCAACGTTTTTCTTGCACTTCCTCATTAATGTCTGAAGTTTCACGACTTCACAAGTTTATTTCTCCGCCAGTTTAAATCATTCATCGATAAAAATATCAATTAGCATACACAAAAATTTGCACTACTAAGTGTATTTGAACAACTTTGTAAACAACATGGACTAAAGATTGAAAAATCGGTACAATTTTCAAAACATTACCAAACTAATAAAATTAAACATTTTTAAAAACGCAACAACACGTAAAAGGTAATACAATTTGTTCTTTTTTTGTACTAAAAATGAGAATTTTATGTCAATTAATTTGGCTGTTAGAATGTTTTTAAAAGTGAAGAACACTTTTCCGCCTCTGAAAACTGAAATATTGGAACTTGCAAGCTTAATTTAATATTTATTTTATGTTTACGTGACTTGTTTCGGAACGATTCCGTTATAATGCATATCATCTAGGTTTTAAGTTAATGTTGTACTTGTGCTTAACTTTTCATTGTAAATGGGGTCTAAGAAGGCCACATGAAAAGAATTATCTGCCAATTTCAACTGCGATATTTTAGCAGCAACTCACTATGCGACGCAGATTGGCATCATTTCATGAAGTAGAACGGTACGACTAACTTCTCACTCTCGCTTCGAGCGCTACTTGAGAAGACTGTCACTGTCAGGTTCTCTTCCATCAAACGGGTGACTCAATGCTTGCTGCCGAATTTGTGCATAACAGTCCTTAAGCTTATTCAAAATCTCGAGCAAGTCCTTCAGGAAGGGTTTGAAATGTTCCTTTATAGGTGTAAAATCATGCTATAACTTCATGACATATAGACGATTAAGTTTTCTTCTTAAAATGAAAATTTTGCTTTTAGAAGCTTTATATAGGTATATATATATACGGGGTATTCAGATTTAATCGGCTTTGCCGCCAGTCGGTTGTCTGCGCATGACATCATTACTTTGAAGAAAGGTTATCACCAGTGCCTCTGGAAGAGGAAAAAGGTTATTGGAAAGGGTAGATGTCAACAGTTTTGGGATCACATTTGTGAAATGAGACTTGTATCGTACCTTTCCAGCATTTAAATTTGGAACTTCTTTTGCTTGCGTCTCTTAAACTCGCAATCTCCACATGCATGCTGATAGGTATTTAAAATAATTGCATGGTTTCGTAGTTTAGAGTGTCTCGGTTTTAATGGCACAAATTTAGCATACTCTTTACAGCGGTAAATGAAATTTTATCGTTTTGTCTCGGGACTTGAAGAAATTCCGGGCAAGAACGGAGAAAATAATTCACACAGCGGCCAATATCGTAACGATAGACTCCCCTTCATAACTTTCCAGTTCGAAAGTAGCACTCAACCATGCAAGTTCTGTGATCGGTGGCCATTTCCATCTGGCGTGCAAAGACGCACAAAATATCCTAGTGAAAAACAGTTCTGAACCGGCCAGTACATCAACCTATTTACGAAGTCGGAAACGCATGTACTCCGAGGTTAAATACCGCACCTTCTCTTTGAGACAAGGGACTCGAAGAATTATAATGACGTCATTCCTAAAACTTTATTTCTTTATTCGGTGATAAAGACCGAATAAATCTGAAGACCTGTTATATATGAAGGATGATAGAGAAAGGCATACGAATGCATAACACACCTATTTTTACTTTCTCTACTACGTATAGTAATTAGGGGAAGTATTGTATTCCACCCAAAAATTCGATTACGAGATTTCACCGGAAATATATGTTTTGAGAGCCCCTGAATCCAAAAAAAGCATTTTTGGAAACATGTCCGTGTGTGTATGTGTGTCTGTCTGTGAACAGCATAACTCAGAAACGAACAGTCGGATAAACACCAAACTTGGTATTTAGGTTCAGTATCTTCCAGAGATGCGACACTAAGGTTTTCAAGAAAATCCCCCAACCCAGATTACCCTTTACGTGGAAAATTTTTCGAAAATTTTAATTTTCTCAAAAATGGCTCCAACGATTTTGATTAAAATTTCATATGTTTAAGGTATTTTCATGACAACTAAAATGTATATCTTGAATTTTCTGGGAATGTCTTCAAAAGCAATCTTCATTGTGAACGACTTTTGCATAACTGGTAAACCATAAGAGATAGACAAAATTTTATTACACAAAAAATGTAGATCGCGTTAAAATACACAATTTATGTTATATACATTTTTTTGTTGAGTGAACCATTTTCGAGATATTGCTTGTTATTCCCTTAAATTTTTTCAATACTTATTTTCTCAAATGGGAATTCGTTATTCATTTTTTTGTCTTTGATATGCAAATAGTATTAATCTGTGGCAAAGGGAATGGTGCTGTACCTAGCTACCAGCTATTAAGAGATATGTATGTGCTTAAAGGCTACTGTATTTCTATATTGCCCTTGTAAATATATATATTCCCCTTACATCTACAAGAAACTTAGCATTAAGATAGAGCCTGAAAATGTTTATCTCGATTAACATGAAAGTTTGTAAAGATAGTTTGTACAAGAGTAGAGAAAGTCATGTGAGTGTAACACATCAGATTTTTTATTTTATGTTCGTGTTACGTTTCTTTGCTGTATCTTAAAAAACACATGATAGCAGGTTCGTTGCATAGAAGGTGATTCGTTTTCAAAGGTTTACCTACTCTAAATTTGATTTTATAAGCAGAAACCTGCCTTAGATACACTTAAGTATAAGTGGAAAAAACTGAAACCTTGTTCTTTTTCCTCCAGCGCTTATCGCCATTTAGGCACCGAGTTGTTTTACCACTAAGAGAAACGCCTGCAGAAACCTGTGTAGGCAACTTGCATCTTCAAGTGGGAGAAGTAGTTGCCGCGCGAGATAGGCGCTAGTGTTTTGCGGTTGCTCAAGGAGCTTCTTCGATTTTCTGTTTCCAGTTCAATCTCCAGTACCAACGCCTCTGTCAATTTACACATTGAAATGCTATTTATTTTAAGGTTTTGCTTTAAGATAATGCTTTTCCCAAGGACTAATTGGACTGAAATTACAGTGAGGACTCTTTCCAGAATGGGTTAAAAAGACATACCTTATGCAAGACTTTCAAGAAAGGTTTTAGGACATTTTTGGTCGCTGGTTTTAAAACTGCTCCTACTTTCATAGCAAAAAGGCCTGATTATGGTTGTTAATCGTATTAGTTTCAAGCCATCCTTCCTCCCTTTCGATTTTTTCTCTCCCTCTCTCTCTCTCTCTCTCTCTCTCTCTCTCGCTTTCTCTCGCTGTATCCGAGGTAACATTTTTAGATCTTATAGTTTTAAAGCTTCGTTTTTACTTTCTCCACTGCCTATAGTAAGTAGGGTAAGTATTCTATAACTCCGGACGTCGCAGGGAACTAGAAAATACTTACCCTACTTACTCTCGTGCTTTCGTGTCGTAGATTTACGGCACGTAAAAGAACCTCAACCTGATAAAGAGGCCTCTAAGCAAAATTTCCGGTATTTTACATCCAATATAGAATGGGATGCTAAGGACCACATCAGTTAAAGATCGTCCATAAATAGAGTAAAGCTCAATTTCATTTTTCACAGGCTAAGTAATGCATTCCACCCAAAACTTCGACTGCGAGATTTCACCGGAAATACATGTTTTAAGGTGTCCTGAATCCAAATATAGCCTTTTTTGAAACATGTACGTGCGTGTGCCTGTTTATGAATAGCATAGCTCAAAAACGAAAAGTCGGATAAATATTAACTTGGTATTTGAGTTTAGTATCTTCCAAGGAAACGACACGAAGATTTTCAAGAAAATCTCCCCACCCCAAACTACTCTGTACATGGAACATTTTTAGAAAATTTTGATTTTCTCAAAAATCGCTCTAACGATTTGATTAAAATATTATATGTTTAAGACATTTTCATGGCAAATGAAATGTAGGTATATCTTGAATGTCTCCAAAAGTTCCCTTCATTCTGAATGACTTTTGTATAACTGGTAAACGCTAAGAGATAGACAAAGTTTTCTACACGATAAATGGAGATGTCGTTAAAACACGCGTTTTATTAATTTTGTTCTTGTCGAGTGACCCATTTCTGATATATTCCTTGTCATTTGTTTGAATTTTCCAATACAATAACGCCTACCATATTCCCCTTGCACCTAGAAGAAAATTAGGAATAAGTTTCTGCCAACGTTTATCTTGATTAAACATGAAGTAGATGGAGAATAAGCGTTTGTAAAAATAAGCTGTACAATAGTAGGGAACGTCATGTGAGTGCAACACATCAGATTTTTTCAAATTTTGTAATATACTGCTCCATAGCAATTGCAAGCTTAGATCAAATTTAATGCTGAAATTTGGTATGGGATATTTTGAGAAGAAATCCAACAACTTTGTTTATGATGAATCACAGATTCAACATTGCAAAAGGTTTAACTCTAAAAGAATATTCACATATTAGTTTAATAATAATAAAAACAAATTGAGCTACAGAACTTTTTTTCCTCTTTTGATTGAGAAAATTAACTGTATTTTTGAATATTAGTGTTTTATTATTGACCCTTAATGGCTAAATCCTTTTTTCTAATTTATTTATTCATTTCAGGTCACACAACTACGTCATTAAAGTGTGACCACATTAAATATACAAAGTATACAACGCAAAACATATGTAATTCTTCTGTGTGAAATAATTAAAAATCAGGAATTTTCTGTTCCATAACAACTAATTATAATATTATGAATAGCTAAAGGAAACAAACTTTCCTAAATTTAGCAAATATGAAGTTCCAATGGTACAATTGGTATCTTCCGATTTACTGCTAATAATTTCAGACTTTGTCTCGTAATTTCAAACTCTTTCTCGTTCTCCAGTGATGCACTTACCACACTATATTGTAATGTAGCATTATAAGTGGGTCTCTATGCGAATACTTTGAGATTATTCTTGCATGACCACGGGAAAAACAAATCTCATGTGTTAAATTCGCATTACCTTATCCACCCTGAATCATTTATTAATGTCTATAAATCTTTATCTTGCGAAAGCTTATTTTTTTGTCTACTTTATTTTAAATGAGTTAAGCCATTGCAGAAATAGCTAAGTTTCACATTTTGTTATAAATACAAAGGGAAGAGCACTAGTCAAATTTTTAAGAATGACGCTATATCCTGGTTTGTGTATTCTTTACAAACTGAATGTCGACAGCTCTTTAAGAGAATGACAAGGTATAGCAATCCGAACCATTAATGTTGGATATCTGGAAATGGCTTATGTCACAAAAAGGTTATCTGAAACAAATTGGGTGTTTTTAAGAGGCCTACATTTTTACTTTCTCTACCATGTGCATAGTAGGGAGAGAAGGAAATTCGATACCGAGATTTCACGGGAAATACATGCTTTGAGGCCTCTTCAATCCAAAAAAATCATTTTTTTAAAAAAATACTCATTTGTGTGTGTAAACTGTATAACTCAAAAACGAAAAGTCATATGAATACCAAAACCGCACACGAAGAATTTCAAGAGAAATCCCCCTCCTCAAACTACGCTTTACATGGAAAAAATTTTGAAAATATTTTATTCATAACAAATGATTAACGATTTTGATTAAAATACCACGTTTTAAGGATATTTACACAACAAATAAAATGTATATATTGAATACTCTGGGAATAGCCTTTTGACGTCCTCTTCATTCGGAAGGAGTTTTGTAAAATCTTGTACAACTAGTAAACGTTAAGCGATAGACGTAAACGTACAATTTATTTTGTGTCACCATACATTTCCGAAATCGTTGTTAATGGTTCGAATTGTTCAATACTTAGCCATTCTTTTAAAGTATTGCCAATATTCAGTTGTTTCTCACAATTGCATGGAAACAGTATGGCATATAACGTGCAGTTCTTAAACATTTAACTATCGCTGTTATCTTTATATCTATAGCAAAATGTGCAATTTAGCTATTTCTGCAAAAATTTATTGGGATTAAAGTTAAGTAGATTCAAAAACAGGATTTAGTAAGACTAGTTTTTATACTCACTATTAAACTATAGGGGTAGAGAAGGTCACATCAGGTTGTTTATTCAGTGCGTTTTCATCTATCTTAACGTTTGCAGTTATACAAGATTACACAAAATTCCTTCCGAATGAAGAGGTCTTTACAGACTAATCCCGCAAAATTCAAGATATACATTTTTTCTGTCATGCAAATATCTTTAATATATGGTATTTTAATCAAAATTGTTACAGTCATTTTTGATAAAATCCAAACTTTTGAAAAAGGTTCCGTGTAAGGGGTAGTTGGAAGTAGTGGGATTTTCTTGAAAATATTCATGCTGCATCTTTGGAAGGTACTGAGCTTAAATGCTTAGTATTTATCCAACTTTTCGTTTTTGAGTTATATTGTTCACATACTCACAAAGATACAGGTACACACACCCACATTTTTTTAAAAGCATCGTTTTTGTTAGGTTCAGGGCATTACAAAGCGTGTATTTCCGAGGAAATCTTAATATAGGAATTTTTTAGTGAAATGGAATATTTCCTCTTACCTGTAAGGAGTAGCTGATAAGACAATATAAAAGTGGAAGTTTGAGTGAGGATTTGTGCCAGTTTCAAGTGCGAAACTTTAGGAGTTCTGTCGCTTTGGTAACCACTATTGCTGAGCTGTTAGACCCTCGCATGAGGGCGTAAAGCCCATCCCGTGGCGTAAAGCCCGATTGAAACTCCTGAGTGAATGTTTTAAATGCAAATAAGTCTCTCGGTATTTCCTATTCTCCCAATTCCATTGTGTGGGGGTGGTGTCTGTTTCGAATTCAAGAGGCACTGATTTTGAAATTCGGGTGCGGTAGGTTACCTATGTAAGGTTTTCTTGTTTCTTATCGACAGAAACAGAATATGGGGCAACTCTAATCTTATGGACCCCGGGATTATATGAATATCATTTCACTTATTCATCGACCGATCCGCTAGCCGTTAAAAAACGTTAAACTTCACATCAGCCCCATCCTCATCCTTCCTTCCTTCCTTCTTATGTATGCACTCTATCTTTCTCTTTCCCTCTCAGTTACAGCGTAATAGAACTTATTTGAATTCTTCTTTTGGTTTTTTATGCTTATAGACTAAACAAGAGATGTAACGTGGATTGAAGAATTGAGTACTTTTTTATTTCCAAGCTAATGCTTTTCTCCACCTGAAAGTAGAATAAATATCGAGTAACATAAAAACAACAATAATAATAACAGGAAAACATAAACCGGAACAAATAAAGTATATATATAAAACACCCTACTAAATGGAAGTAAAGTTTTAGATTGGAATAAGGCTAAATCAACTTGATATCTAATACTTGTTTAATGTATGCAGATTATGTTACAAAAAGAAACAAAAGTGGTGAAGATGATTAACACCATGTAGTATAAGATACAGCATTTTTGTAACGGATATATCAGTATATAAAATGGCTGATCAATGGCCATCATGGTGGGGGAAAAGTCATGCGATTCAAAATTATACTGAAGAATTGTCCATAGAGTAGGTCTCTATTTACATACCTAGTATTTGGAATAAACCTAAACAGCTCGAGTGTATGTGTGTGAAATTGACAAGATATTAATCGATTGGTGTTACAAGTCGTACGATCCTAAAAATAAAACAAGGAAATAAAAACTAACGAAGCTATAAAGGAGAATGTCGATGCTATAAATGTGTGATAGTCAGAGGACAAAAAAACAAATCAAATAGAATAAAATGCCTAATGGATACAAGAGTTGCAGAAATAAAAATTTTAAGGAGAACAAAATAATTAGAAAATAAAATGCATGTAGAATAGAACTTAAGGCAAAACCAGTAAGTGAAGAGATTAAAACGCATAAAAATAAATTGTATGAACACATCCAAAGCATGGAAGATGGATGAACCCAAAAATGCAACAAAATATAAACCTATTTTAGAAAGAAAGAAGTGCGTAGACTGGTAGACATGAAAGAGATAGATGGATACTCTCTGATCACGAACAAGGAAAACAATAAACATAAATTTCACGGGGACTGTTTCAGGAGCATTTGCATCTATTTTTCTAGGACTTAATCAGTTTTCTTAGATGTTTTTATATCATAAGTTTTTAAACGGTATGAAATAGATCCTTATTAATATGAGATAACTGATTTGTCATTACTGTGGATTATTGTTATATACCCTTTTCTCTTAATAGTCTGCATTTATGCTGATTTTTATTGGCGAACTGCATAACCACAGCAGACTACTTTTATTTATAAAGAATTTAAAAACAGAAGTATTATAAGGTAGCATTTCTAACACTGCGGTTATAATAACCCATTACTGATGACTTATTTATTATACCATACAAATAAAAAACGCACAGGAGAATACAATAGGGTATTGGTTTTCAAATGTAATGGCAGAGTTCACTGAAACAAAGCACCGCCCGGAGAAAACGACAGATATAAAAGGATGTTAATAAGAATAAACAGCGACTAAAAGCAATGAAAACACACAGAAATAAAATTATTCCAGATATACTTTATTCATCACTTTGGAATAAAAACATTAGAAATTGTGGAAATAGCTTATGAAGCAACGCTATAAAAGTGACTTATGCATCCGAAATTTGGCAACGCTCTGAGTTGCGGAAAAAGAATTTCACAATAATAGAAACTGTCTTATGAAGGATGTGTATGATATGCATTAAAATAACTTGTAAAAATCGCTTCCTAATCAAAGATGAGTAGATAAATATAAATGCTTATATTCATAAAAGGATTCAATAGAATATGAAAGTACAAGGACTAACAAAATGTAGGTAATATTTGGACTCCTTGTAGAGCAAATGTAATAAATTATCTGAGAGCAATCTATAAAATCACACAAAATTAAGGAGAAAATTTAGGAAATGGTTCACGGAATAATTATTCATTCCTTTAGGTTTCATTTTTTCAACACGATGGCTCAATAGTATTACCTTGGGTTTTCACGACTACTGCCAACATTACGCTCTGTTGACGTTTAACTCTTCCATATGCCAAGCCAAAGCTGCATTTATATCATTTAATGTTATAAATCTTATCTAAAAGATGGTTTTCAGCTTTGTTGTACTCACTTTTTACTTTCTCTACTACGTATAGTAAGTAGGGGAAGTATTGTATTCCACCCAAAAATTCGAAACCGAGATTTCACCGGAAATACATGTTTTGAGACCCCCTGAATCCCAAAAAAAGCATTTTTGGAAACATGTCCGTGTGTGTGTCTATGTGACTGTCTGTGTGTGTATGTGTGTCTGTCTGTCTGTGAACAGTATAACTCAGAAACGAACAGCCGGATAAACACCAAACTTGGTATTTAGGTTCAGTATCTTCCAGAGATGCGACACAAAGGTTTTCAAGAAAATCCCCCACCCCGGATTATCCTTTACATGGAACATTTTTCGAACATTTTAATTTTCTCAAAAATGGCTCTAACGATTTTGATTAAAATATCATATGTTTAAGATATGTTCATGACAAATAATATGTATATCTTGAATTTTCTGGGAATGTCTCCAAAAGTATTCTTCATTGTGAACGACTTTTGCATAACTGGTGAACCATAAGAGATAGACAAAATTTTACTACACAATAATGTAGATCGCGTTAAAATACACAATTTATGCCATATACATTTTTTTGTTGAGTGAATCATTTTCGAGATATTGTTTGTTATTCCCTTAAATTTTTCAATACTTTCTCAAATGGGAATTCGTTATTCATTTTTTTTTGTCTTAGATATGCAAAGAGTATTAGTCTGTGGCAAAGGGAATTGTGCTGCACCTAGCAACCAGCTATTAAGAGATATGTTTGTGCTTAAAGGCTAGTGTATTTCTATATTGCCCTTGTAAATATATATATATATATATATATATATATATATATATTCCCCTTACATCTACAAGAAAATTAGCAATAAGATAGAGTCTGCAAATGTTTATCTCGATTAACATGAAGCAGATGGAGAATAAGCGTTTGTAAAAATAGTTTGTACAAGAGTAGAGAAAGTCATGTGAGTGTAACACATCAGATTTTTTTTCGATATTCCGCCTTAAATTGCTTTCTCTACTACGTGTAGTAAGTAAGGGAAGTGTTATTTTCCTCCAAAAATTTATATCGAGAGTTCACTGGAAATACATGTTCTGAGAACGCTGAATCCAAAAATAAATTTTCTTCTTTTTTTAGATTTTTATAAAAAGGCCCGTGTGTGTGTGAATGGGTCTATTTGTCTGTCATAAAAGAACCAACCCTGGTATTTGAGTATCAGTATCTTCCAAGGATGCGACACGCAGATTTTCAAGAAAATTTCCTCCATCCCACCTATCCTTTACAGGGAAAAGTTTTCGAAAATTTTGATTTTATAAGTAATAGTTCTAAAATTTTGATTAAAATACCACATATTAAAGATATTTGCATCACAAATAAAATGTATATCTTGATTTTTCTGGGAATACCCTTTGAAGTCCTCGTCATTTGGAAGTAATTTTATACATATAACTGGTAAACCCTACAGGAAAAATGTAGATCCCTTTAAAGTACGCAATTTATTTCAGATAAGGTTTTGGTTCCATAATTCGTTTCTGAGATATCCGTTATTAAAGGTTCGAATTGTTCAATATTTGTAGTTCTTTTCAAGTTAATTTCTACATTCAGTTGTTTCTTGCGATTGCATGGAAACAGTATGGAATTTTAAGGCCAGTGTACACTGTCCAGTTCTTAAATATTTGACTATCGCTGTTTTCTTTGTACCTATAACCCAATGTGTAATGTAGGTATTTCTGCAAAGGTTTGTTTGGATTGAAACGTAGTAGATATAAACACAAGCTTTAGTAAGAATAGTTGTATACTCACTAATAAATGACAGAGGATAGAGTAAGTCATGTAAACGTATCATATCGGAAATTTTTTCAGCACAATGCGTTAAAACATTAACGAATTGAATAGTACCACATTCATGAGTTCTCTCTTCACAAGTCATCTTCCTTCGAAACATTTGACAACAATGAGCGCCACAGAGCTGACTGCAGGAGACTTCAGTGTTCCTTTTGATTATCCTCTGTTGTTCACGATCTATGGTAACAACATCAGACGAGCACAATAGCTCCGTGCTGAAACATGTGCAACCAAATGAAAGTTCAGCAGTATGAGTGTATCAGTGTGTTTGCTCAATTGTGTGTTCTTGTACTTGCTGCATCAGGTGGCGTCAAAAATAGACCACTCTGATAAGTGTACATTATTGCCCTTTCCGATGCAAAATACTTGTATTCTAAGATTATTAAGCGTGCAAGAGGCATAGTTTTTACCATATCCAAGAAAGTGATCTCATGTGCACTCAACAGAAAAGGTAAGGCCTCATCAGAACTTATTTCAAAGGACAAGAAACAGGGAAATCCACGATCGGCCACCAGTGGCACCCCTGAGATAATTTGGAAGGTAAAGTCAATGCCTCTGGATCAAGTTCTGCAACTCAGAGGGCCATTGCATTGTAATTAGGGGTCTCTGTTACTACTGTGAACACTATAATCAACCAATATTTTAATCTAGAAAAGTGCCATAAGAGCCGGGGATATATGCTGTTGCCTAAGCACATTGCAGAACGTGCCACCAACAGCACAAATCTGTATGAACGATACCTGGCTGGTGAAAAGTGGATGTTTTTTGAGATGAGGCATATGTTTATCTAAGTGACCGCAGCAACCGACCAAGGGGAGAAAAAAGTTTTAAAGTTGGTATAAGGAAGCTCCGTTACAATTATAACAATAACATATTCGGTTGATTTTTTTCATCCGTTTCAGTAGCTTACAAAGACTAAAAAGCTAAACCTGTAATGACTGCTACTAATAATGCAGTAGGTATTGAGAATACATTTCTACTTCGACTGGAGTACATACACAGTGTGCATATTTCTGGAATCACCTTCAAATTACGCCCTACATAATCTCCAACATCATTCATTATTACTTATTGGATTGGCTACGGAGCGAACTGGGCATTGATCCACATAGGAGATATTGTACCTACCCCCACAAGGGGGCGTCCCTGGGAGGAGGGGCTGAGAGAGACGCCGAGCAGCCGGAATCAGGAGTGACGACACAGGAATGGCAGGGTCCATAAATTTTCAGATAGAGACTCCCCGGGAGACGCACAGGCAGACCGGTAACCCACCCCGTACAGAGGGGGTCCAACGCTCCTCAAGGAGGTTCGGATACCCCGAAAACGAGGGACGGAGACAGTCACAAAGAGCATCTCTTTTCCCCTGTTACACTGCAACGGAACACCATCGCAGACACTTCCAACCCTGAAAGAGACCAACGGATGAAAGATGAAGTGAAATGAGAATGGAGATGAAATGAAGGAACAGCAAATTTGGGGATTATGAGAATTCGTCTCGCGACCCTGGAAAACCTCGAAAAAACCCATAGGTCAGGAAGGTCGCCCACGGGAATCGAACCCATGACCTCCCGAATGCAGAATTATTACTTAGGAGTTTCTTATAGATCATAGACTTCCAAAGCTAAACATAAGCTATACCTAGATGATTATGCTGGTAGAGTTTTCTCCTAAGAAGTATGTAATTTCATGCTATAGTAATATATATTAAATGATATGCTATTTTGCATAAACAAATATAAATAAAGTAAACAACTCCTCGTAATGTTTTCGTAGCTCAAAGTGCTTCATGTAAATTCGACATAAAGGTTTTGTTAACATTAGCTTGATTTCTAAAACGTTTGCATCGCTGAGCTGAACCCCAATCTAACAGTGATGTTAATAACTGAATAATGTTTGTTTTCTCCTATGTTTAGATAGCAGAATTGCAATGTCATTTCAGAAGAGACACATTTTCTGCAAAACTGATAGAGAAAAAACGCTATTTAAATACGGAGTGCGCCCTCAATGATATACTAGTATAAACATCAATTATATGTAGAGCGCGGGGTTTACTTGCATTATAAAAACGGGAAAGCAATATATATATATATATATATATATATATATATATACGCTTTTCTCTATAAAAATCTGATGTGTTACATTCATATGACTTTCTCTACCCTATGCATTTATTAGTAGGTATACAAACTATTATTAGTAATGCTTCTTTTTCTACATATTTCATTTTATTCCAGATAGACCTTCGGGGAAATAGCTACATTATACATTTCGTTATAGTGAAGCCGGAATTATAAAGGCAATAATTATCATAATATTCTGAGAAGGATCGCGATATAAAATAAGTAATAATGTATTTAAAAATCAGTGTATGTATAAAAAGGAGAAGCATTGTGAAAATTGTTGACTGTTAAAATGACAGAGAGACCAGACAGGCACAGTTTTGTTAATTAGGGACCAGCATCAGGTAGAAAGGGTAAATACCATTGAAGCAAGTGTTTCCTGGTAAACAGCCGAGTACAGCTGCAATTAGCCTGGTGACGCTAAGCTTCATGACGCTAAGTTTTTGGAGACCGTTTGAGGGGAGAGAGGAGAAGTTTAGGCGTTGGTTTTCCTTGTATTAGCGTGGATAGATCAGTCTCTCCTGAGTGCCTGGCGTGGACGGGACGACATTCTCGTCGTGTGGAGAAGAATGGTGGCGAACATGCTAGATGGTAGAACGCTTAGCTATAGTTAATAATCTTCGGTCTTGGTAAAGACAAAGTATCATCGTATGCATTTAAAAGTGATCGGCAAATCTAAAGTATTATTTTAAATCGTGAATAAAAGTGTTCAAGACAGCGTTTGTGTGTTTCTCTGTACACACCCACGCTTACCGTGAGGTTAAGATTTCATGCTGGAGCAGCCGTGGCAAAAGAAGAACCAACTGGGAGGAGACAAGCAGCAACCGTGCGGCAAAGGTATTGCTTCATTATTGGAGGACGGAGCGTGGCTACGTCATATTGCGCCAAAACTTGGGGCAGAAAGAATTAGCTGCGTCAATAGATACAAAGAAAACAGCGATAGTCAAATGTTTAAGAACTGGAAACCATATGCTGGTCTTAAAGCTCCACATTGTTTCTATGCAATCGCGAAAACAACTGAAAATCGACAGTACTTAAGCAATTCGAACCATTAATAACGAATGAAATGCTTGCGCCCCCAAAAAGTTATTTGAAATAAATTGTGTGTATTAAAGAGATCAAATTCTTTGTGTTGTACGTTTTTGTCTATCCTTAACGTTTACCAATTATACAAGATTATACACAATTCCTTCCGAATGAAGAATTCTAAGGCTATTCCAAAAAAAATCTGATGTGTTACACTCACATGACTTTCTCTACTCTTGTACAATGTATTTTTACAAACGCCTATTCTCCATATGCTTCATGTTATTCGAGATATCGAGATGTCAATCTCATTGGTAATTTTCTTGTAGATGCAAGAGGAATATGGTAGGTTTTAAGCGATAGTCAAATATTTTAACGCTGGTTGCTATGTGGCGCATTCCATTCTCTTTGCATGTCCAGGACATAAAAAATGAATAAAGAATTTGAGAAAAATTATAAGTATTGGAAAATTTAAGGGAATAACAAGCAATATCTCGAAAACGGTTCACTCAACAAAAGAAATGTATATGACATAAATTGTGTATTTTAACGCGATCTGCATTTTTTGTGTAGTAAAATTTTATCTATCTCTTATGGTTTACCAGTTTTGCAAAAGTCGTTCACAATGAAGAATACTTTTGTAGACATTCCCAGAAAATTCGAGATATACATTTCATTTCTCATGACAATATCTTAAACATATGATATTTTAATCAAAATCGTTACAGCCATTTTTGAAAAAATTAAACTTTTCGAAAAATGTTCCATGTAAAGGGTAGTCTGGGGTGGGGGGATTTTCTTGAATACCTACGTGTCGCATCTCTGGTAGATACTGAACCTAAATACCAAGTTTGGTGTTTATCCGACTGTTCGTTTCTGAGTTATGCTGTTTACAGACACACACACACACAGACACACACACGGACATGTTTCCAAAAATGCGTTTTTGGATTCAGGGAGTCTCAAAACATGTATTTCCGGTGAAATTTCAGTATCGAATTTTTGGGTGGAGTACAATACTTCCCCTACTTACTATACGTAGTAGAGAAAGTAAAAAATTGAAGATATACATTTTATTTGACATGGAAATATCTTTAGTGATGGTATTTTAACCAAAATCGTTAGAGCAATGTTTTAGAATAAACAAAACTTACAAAAAATATTTCATGTTCTGGAAAATTCTTGTGTCGCATCTGTGGAGTTTGGTATTTTACCAATCACACACAAATACTTTGGTGCAGTTCAGGGGGCCTCAAAACATATTTCTGGTATCCCGACATCGCATGTTTGGTTATAATACAATACTTCTCCTAGTTACTATATGAAGTAGAGAAAGTAAGAAAAATGTGACCTGGAAAAATGCCTTTACTGAGGCATTTTCTAACTACAGTGTTGTTAAAACTATTAATTTTCTCTTCAAACTTTGTGCTATTAACGTCATGTATTCACACAAAGTTTTAGCTTCCTTCCTCTTCGTGCCCGCAAATACTCAAGGAAAGAAAAACAACGGCAACAAGGTTGGTGTCACTGATGTCATCAGTTTTGTCCCCCTTTGGATTCTCCTTTTATCATTAGACAGCCTCGTGAAGGACAATTCATGACAGTTTCTGTCAGTGGAATTTAAGGTCGTATAATGTGGATGAGTCTTGCGAGAAACGCAAAGCAATTAAATGCCGCCCAGTACAATTTTTGCGAACGTTATTCAATTTTTATACAAGAAAGAAAAAGAAAAAAAAATGTTTTTCACATGAGTTTCTCTACGCTATATCGTTTATTTCTAGATATAAGATTATTCTTACGAAAACATATTTTTATATCTACTTCTACATCTACTATTTACATTTTAATCAAGATAAACTTTGGCAGAAATAGCTACATACACATTTCGTTATAGATACAAACGTAACAGCGATAGTCAAATGTTTAAGAACAGGATGCTATACGCTGGCCATACGAGTAAAATTCCTTATTCTTTCCATGCAACCACGAAAAACAACAGCATGTCGACCGAACTTTAAAAACAGGACCCATTAATAAGCGATATCTAGGATAGAGGGCTTCACAGGTTCTTTCCATAAGATTCAAGATAGGTTTTATTTCTCATGTAAATATGTTTATATTGGGGTTTTTAATAAAAACGTTTCAGTGTTGTTGAGAAAACAAAATATTTCGAAAAATGTTCCATGTAAATAGTAGTTGGATGTGGGGGATTTTCTTGGAAATCATTTGTCGTATCTTTGAAAGATATTGATCTTAAATAAAAAGTTTTTTTTCCAAAAATGCTTTATTTTTATTCATGGGGTCTTTCCGGTTAAATCTTGATATCAAATTTTTTGATAGAATGCAGTATTTTCTCTGCCTACTATGTACGTGGTAGAGAAAGTAAAAAGAAGAGAAGTAAACTCAGTCCAAAGTTTTGATGTTCCTCCTTCATACTGGCACGAAACGACAAACCATTAAGAAAAATCCAGCAACGCGTATAATGTGGATACGCCTGAAACAACATTTCCAAACGTACTCCGAGTTTTAACCAAAATGTGAATTAATTTACTGTGAGAGTGTCTCTTCTTTAAAGCTAATTATTACAATTAGCAATACGTTTTAAATTTATAAAATGTGGCAATAGAAGGCCTAAAAGCCGGATTATATAGTCAATAATCAGATTTACTTTCTATTTTTACATAGAGTTGAAAGATATACAGGCTGGACCATTTTAATTGAGACTGTTGTACGGTATCTACAAAACCAAGTGTTGTAGAAAAAAATGTCCTGAATAAACGTTGCTTGATATTATGGGGGAAAGTAAATTCCATCAGTCGTGTTTTGTTTGGAGGTTGTTATGATGGTCATTTATAGGACAGTTTAATTTTTTTAAAAACTAACCTACATTTTGTATGTTGTTTTCTCATTAGAAAATGGTTTATAAAAAAATGTTTATTTTGTGATGAATATGGAAACATAATATAAAAATGTTTGTTCCCAATTACGAAACGTAATTGACTAATTTTGAAGATTTAGAAGCTAGTAACAGTGATGTGTTATAATTTAAAATAAAGAGAGTTGAAGGTTGTTACACTACATCACTAAAATATTCTTACTTGAACGCGTTTCGGGAGACGGTTTGCTTCCATCGTCAGCATGTCCTCAACTGATTTTTCCGTCATTGTCTGGGGGATGTGTGTGGCTAGTGGTG
Source organism: Deroplatys truncata (assembly GCA_030765065.1). Lineage (NCBI taxonomy): Eukaryota > Metazoa > Arthropoda > Insecta > Mantodea > Mantidae > Deroplatys > Deroplatys truncata. Next base: position 48,829,629 of record CM060987.1, read on the forward strand.
TTCTCTGGTGCTGGGTTGATAAACCTCCAAAGGCTGCTGGGTGGCGGCAGTTCGAAATTCATTAGGTGAGTCCTGTGTTTGACGATATGTATTTTTTTCCCAGATGTCCAATTCATTGCTGCTGTTGATCGGTTTTAAGAGCTTTATGTTCGGAGTGATATCATGGTTTGAAGACCAGAAATGATGTGCTACTGCTGATTTATCTGGCTGCTTTTGGTAAATGCATCTCATGTGCTCTTTAAGTCTTATTTCAAGATTTATTTTGGTTCTTCCTATGTATACCAGGTTACATTCATTACAATCAATTTGATATATACCAGCTGATTTATCGTTGGGGATAGGAAACGTAACTTGATCCTCAAATGACCATCCATGCTTGGTCCCACCGTTATGTGCGCTTTTCGTACACAGCCATTCAGAATTTTCGATGTTATTTACATTGGTGTAAGAAGAATTGCACATGCTTCATACGAATGTTGTTTAGTCTTTTATGAGGAGTGAGAAAACAACATAAGAAAGTAGGTTTCAATTTAAAAAATTAAATTCACCCTACAACGGCCATCACAACATCCTCCAAATAAAACTCGACTGGCATTTACTTTCTCCTATGATATCAAGCAACTTTTATTTATGATATTTCACTCTACAACGCTTAGTTTTTTAGACATTGTACAGTCTCAACTTAAACGATGTATTTGTATAGTGAGAAAAATATCTTCTTATAGTTACAGTTTGTTGTTAAATAAAAGTTAAGTTACTTGCATTTGTTTATTTCGGAGGCTCTACTGCAGTATTTTGCCCCCGCCGAAGAAATAGACGCTTTTGTTTATGAGCAAGTTTACCAGATTCTCAGATTATTTTAAAAAACAACAGGAGCTACTTGAGATTTCCGATGCCTCTTCATTGATAAAAATCATGTGTGGAAGCCAGCGAGATAGCTCTGCAGTAACGTGTGAGGCTCCACTCGGCCTCTCGGTTAGTAGTTGTTTCCCTGGGTCAGTATACGAATACTGGGGTGTTCCCATTCTACCACGAATTTCCTGTACATAAGTTATGCCTCATTCAACTGTTTCACGGTTTTAGGACCAGGCGGTTTGTGAGTTTCGGCAGGACGGTGGAATTTGCGCTTTGGAAAGATTTCTCTCTGGCGCTTGGAAAAACTGCAAGTGTCTTTCGTTGCTGGGTTTGTCCCGTCTATTCCCACAGGTTACGGGTAACTAAAGCAGGATTAGTTCAACGTCAGGCCTGGTGTCATGTTGGAATCGTTAGGGATCCCGTCCTGGCCGGCGCACATCGTCGCCCTGGTCTATTTGCCCTTCGGATCTCCCCTTCATCTCTTCCTACCAGGAGCCACTTTGGAAGCACCAAGGCCTGCGTGGGTGCTGCACTTCAATTACTGGAGATCCCTGTCTATTTACTCCTAACTCCCGGTCTGCACTTGCACCAAAAGTATGAATAGCACCTAATGAGCTTCGCGAAAAATAACGACAGCACAGGGATCATATTGTTATCACCTCTAACACTCAGAACATCGGTGTGGGATACATTACGTGGTGAAGTGGAGTTTTTCACGCAGCAATACAGGTGACAATGCCTATAAAATAGTGAAAGGGGATATATCATACATATTATACATTGTATATATGAAAGGAAAACCATACACATAAGAATTGTATAGCAATAATTTAATTCACTGAATGTTAAAACATTCAACATGTAACTTTGTGCAGAGCTATTTATAAGCAACGGGCGCGCTAGCTAATTGAATGGGAATTCCTGGAACTCATAACGACCGTGCCTGGCACAGAGTGGTACGACGCTACATGATGGCGCTGAAGCGCAAGGTTCTGAAACCTCATATTTTCATACATGCTTGGGTAACGCGGCCTGAGGGCCAATGGGAAGCATCGTTACATTTTCAAACGTAGAGGACAGCGTGGGTAAGCCGCCCTATATAAGACCAGATTTTGCCGAGGGGGCACTCTTACTTATTACCAGTTCAGCGCAACAAGAAGTCACGCCGACGCAAGGTGCTACAGATGCACGTGGGTGCATATAAGGGTGGGGATGCGTGTGAAGATAGATAGGCTCCTGATAAATATTCAAGTGGTTGGATAAAGTAAATGGGAAAAGCCAGCCGCCCATATTTCTTTGAATAATGAAATAAACATCAGTTATAAAGGGAAAAATTGCAGTGTATTTTTAACTTGCCTCACCTACTGGAACCTGAGATTAAAGAGACTTAGCAATTAGGTAGGAATGGAGTACTCATCTACCGACGAGCATCACTAGCCGAGGAAGAAAAATACTACAACAGCACGCTGCAAGAGTCGACCAACCATTTCACGCTACAATAGTGAAGTTTATCGCTTGGGAAGCGCGGTCGCTTGATACCTGTCCTGTATGAAGGCGTCTGAAGTACAGATTCACAATATGAGATCATTCATTCCGTTTTCTTCTCACCATCATACAACGTCCCGGTCAAATACTAGTGAAGAAGCTGCATAAGAAATCGGGTGTATGCGTTAATGATATACTTATTACGGCTGTGTAAATTCATCCTATGTAGCAGAATAACAATGATCCGATACACGGCAAATTATGAAAGAAAAAAGTTTGAAGTTGTGGTGTGATGCTCTCTAGCAGGTGGGGAATTTTCTTTTAGATGACGGAAAATAGTTTAATGGGAAATGCTTCAAAAGGGTTTGTTGATATCCGGAGTTCACAATTTTACTTGAAACATCACATCTTTATACAACAATGCGAAGGTACCTTTCTTATTGCGACATTTATTAATAGCTGAACCGACATTTGCTTATTGTTCTTCAGTTTTTCCTTTTCTTCCCAGGTAGTGTAAAGCTTTTATTCATTTTACGAAGGCCACGTGTTAATGAAGACAACGTAAACGAAGGGACAGAATGGGGGTTTAGTGTGCGTATATCATTCGTAACCCATACGTGTAGGATGTAGGATGTGTTTATCGTAGAGGGGTTACCTCTGCACTGCGACCATCTTGATCCATTGTGGCTACATCCCTCGGAAGGCAGGGATGAGGCGAAGGAGCCGGAGGAGGTCCGAGGAAGTCCTAGTGAGCAAGGAATCCTCAAGAGGGTGACGCAACGCCCTAACTGGCGGGGAGCTCACTCTGGCGTACACAGGGAGCAATCTTTCCAATGCGCATGCTTCGACGCCATCTACCTAGCACCGCAGGACCCGAAATCACTCCTGAAACGTAAAATTAAATGAGAGGAAATGGGGATAGGAGAGACTGTGGTAGAACACACCGCATGGCATTCGCCTTGGCGACAAGAAGGAAACCACGAAAAATCCCAAGGTCAGGATGGGCGGTCACCAGGAGTCGAACCTCCAGAATGCGGACCACAGATTTTGTCGTTTGAGCCAACCATTGGTATGTATACATGTATCTCACAGTTAATGGATCTCATATTTACCGATCTGCAATAGAGTCTTTGGGAGAGGCAAACTGTTAAATTTGTATGCGAATAAAAGTACATAACTAGGCTTGACTTTGTGTCAGCAGAATTATATTCCTTTAGAATCGAAAGATAAACAGATAAATATTGAAGCGATATGTGTGAATGACGAAGAGGGTTTTGTTGCCTAGGATAAGATAGGATAGTCAGACGGAGGGGGCCACAGCTACTGGAGCTCAGCACCGCACTTAGGTCTTCTCAGCAGGTCGATGTGTCTTATGTGACCCTGGGAGGAAGGAATGAAAGGGACTGCCGAGGGCCGACAAGATTCGAAAGACGATGTGTGCTAGCAAAGACGGGGTCCCTAACGAATCCTGATAGCAACGTAATCCTGCCTACGCTATCAACAAACCTGAGACCGAACCCCTCCCACAGGAAGGGGTGCTAGCCGGCCATAGAAGGACCGGGTAGAAATACTTTACACAGCGTTCCGTCAAAACGCACCTAACATCGTCGCCTGTACCTGCAAACCTGAAATAATGGGAACTAAAAATTCATGGTAGAAGAGGAACCATACCAGCATTTATCTACCGACCTGGAAAAACCTCGAAAAAGCTCAAGATCATCATGGCCGGCCCAATGAAATTCGAACGTGGTACCTCCCGAATGCGGAGCCATTCCGCTCAGTGGTTTGTTGCTAAAAACAGAACCTGTAATTAGTAGTTGTAAGTAAAGACGAGGTAATAATGGAAAGGTTAAACAATGGAAATAATACAGCGGTTTTCTTTGCCTAATAATGTGAAGGAATTCTTCTGGGTTGTCAAAAGTAACATTTGTTCAATGCGTTTAAAATAATTTGTTCATGTTCAAAGTTGTAAACGTATGTTACAGACAGTGTTCTCATAATTGGTAACCTTTTAAGCTAATATATGTTATTTGACACAAGGTGTCATTCCTGACCTGAAGCAGTGGCAGTGCTAGTGGTCACTAGGATATTATGATCAAAATCGTTTCTGGCCAGTGTAGCCTTCCAGCATTATTAGATACTTTTGATAATTGCGTTCCTCACATGATATCTGCCCTTCTCCTTGAATCACTGGCCATGGAAAACATACAATGTAGGAAACGCTAAGGAGTGGTATGGATAAGTGACGTGCGCGTGCGACTTCGACTTCGTGCCTTCAACCCTATACAACGACACCTCCGTCTCGTTGAACTCTGGTGCAGGCGGTGGAGGATGTCCGTGAATCCGGACAAAAGCCAAGCTGTCCTGTTTACCAAGAGACGAATCCCCGCTGCAGACGGACCAACATACACCTATCAGGGACAAATGATAGAGTGGGAGACGTCACTTCGCTACTTGGGCGTCACACTGAATAAGGGCCTAACTTTTCGGAACACGTGAGTGGAACAACGAACAGGGCTGGGAAGGGGGGGCGGTAGCCGTCTTATACTCAGTTCTAGCTTCCACAATGCCGGTTCACTTAAAGTTACGCTTTTATAAAGCACTTACTTTACCTCTGATGCTCTATGCCTGCGAGGTGTGGGGCATGGCAGCAGATTCCTGGCTTCTCTGGTTGCAGCGGATACAGAATGGGGGACTTCAGTCCATCTATTCTGTCTGTCGTGGCTTTCCAGTCAGGCTACTGTGCGAGACCTCGACCCTCCTGTACGTGGAGGATGTGATTAGACACCGGGCTCAAAATTTCTACGGCAGATTACTACACCATGAGAACGCCCTTGTCAGATCCCTGGGGACTTACCACTAGAACGTCGATACAGACGCTACGGGGTTCTCCGCATGGCTTGTGGGCATCCCCGGTAACGAAGGCTTTAAACCAAGCAACAGCAAAAAATTCTGTCACTAAGTACTCCCCCCTCCCCATGGGTGTGGTCAATCAAAATTAAACCAACCGCAATTTAAGGAAGAACAAACACGAGCGGCGCAGCGCACTGGCGCTGCTCCTGAAAAGGCAGCCACTGAGGAGCCTATAAAAACATAGCGCTACCTCCCATCACACCCAGAACATCAACACCAAACCGCCACTCTACAATATCTCCAGCACCCCTATGGTTAAGCCCTTCAAGGGTAGGTACATATAAAAATTCACTTAGGCTCACCACGACCTACCAGACCGGACTTCAAGTTCATGTCGTGCGACAAGCGCGACCCCATCTGAAAGTACATACAGTTTAATAGAAGAGTCGCACAATACTTTTTGTTAGAACTTGAAATACACGTCTCTGGACTTTCAGGTCGCGCGACACATGCGACAGTCTTATAACCTCCATACACGCGGTGTCGCTTTCTGAGCGAAACAGTTGCGTCAGCTGTAATTTTGGTTTTTCAATGAGGCTTGTACCCTCACATTTAGCGAGAGTGATCTGATTTCGTCATTCAGATTTTATCAAATACGGATACGGAACATTTTATATAAGAAATTCGTATCAGAAAATCAATTAGGGATGTTTCTTTGGAAAATTACAAGGAATGTGAGAAGAATCAATTTCCCAAAGGGTTCCTAAACACAGTGTCCACAAACCTTGTACTATTTAATGATGTATACTGCACTCGTGTTTTTTTTACCTTATCACATACGTAGTAGGCCGAGGAGGTATTGCACACTACCCAAAAAATTCGATACCAGATTTCATCGGAAATGCATGTTTTGAAATCCCTGAGTCCAAAAAAATCTATAAAAAGGTCCGTGTGTGCGTGTGTGTGTCTATAATCAGCTTAATTAAAAAGCTAAAACGCAGATATATACCAGGCTTGGTATTTAGCTTAGTAACTTCCAAAGATGCGACACTAAGATTTTCAAGAAAATCTCTCAATTAAAACTACCCCTTACATGGAACATTTTTCGAAGTTTTTTATTTTCTAAAAAGTGCGACAAATGATTTTGATTAAAATACCATGTATTAAATATAACATATGTAACCTGAAATTTATTGAAATAACCTGTGCAGTTCTTTTCATTCGAAAGGCGTTTTGTATAATCTTGTATAACTGGTAAACGTTAAGCGATAAACGAAAAAGTACTAAAAATGCAGATCCCTTTAAAATGCACAATTTATTTCAAATAGTTTTTTGTGGCATAATACATTTCTGAGGTATCTGTCAGTAATGATTAGAATTGGTCATTACTTTGCCGTTCTCTTGAAGGCAGTATACAACAGTCCTTTCTTAAACGTTTGAGTGTTGCTATTCCCTTTGCATCTATAACGAAATGTATAATGTAGCTACTTCTGCAAAGGTTAATTTAAGATTAAAATATAGTTGATAGAAAATGAAGCCTTAGTAACAATAGTTTGTATAACCACTAATAAGCATAGAGAACAGAGAAAGTCCTCCATGATGCATCACATCAATTTTTTCTGAGTTCGCAATAGTACAATACGGTGAACCATTCTAGCTGTCTAACCAAACGTTGAAACGGGCTGGTTTCACAAAATAGAGACTACGTCGCGTGCATAAATAGTCCACTACAAATTATGCCGGGTCGCATTATTCCTTGTCGTGCGACACGAAATCGTATGCATAAATGAGGCCTAAGTTTAAACATTTCTCTTTCATATTCCAAGCTGCTTAGTTCGCACCAAAACTGTCGCTCAAAAATAAAACTGAGCAAAACGGGCAGAAGCCCAATTTCCGATGTCTGCATTTTCCATCTTTACCTTTTTATACGAGCGTACGAGTGTAGAAGCTTTATTTGGTAATGAAAAATGTCAAACACAACACCCACTTGATCTGCCATTCTTCTTTCCCTTCCTTCCCTCCTTCCAAACCATCGAAGTAGGGGTATAACACAAGGGAAGCTGTTACCCCCACACCCAAAAGTTAGTGCCACTGACGTTAAAATTAATAGGCTACTATACACTCCATAAATTTTGAATTTGAGGCGCTCCTTCTAATTTCCATCATATTGGTTCATTGGTTAATGATAATTTCTGGGTATTTTATTTTGAAAAGATGTAAACTCTATTAGACATAAAATATCTGATGTGCTATATTCACATACCTTTCTCTATCCACTATTCTATCAACTATTCCTACAAAAGCTTATTAGTTACTTTACCACGCATAAATTCGATTCATCGGAAATACACGTTTTGAATCTACTAAAGCATTTCTACAAAACGATCCGTGTGTATGTGTGAAAGCATAAGTGAAAAACGAAAAGTATAACAAATATCAAACTTGGTATTTAAATTCAGTAACTTCGGAAGATGCGATACGAGGATTTTGGAGAAAACCCGCTATCCTTAACTTCCGTTTACATGGAACATTTCGCTTCAGGCATTCCAACTTACTGCACTGTATGTATGTGTGCGAGCGTGTAATATTCGGCAGCCTTTAACCTTGTACAGGATGTCTCACAGGTCTTGAACCATAGGCCAAATACTGAAAATCACAAAATATGTTCAATGTGTTGCCCTTGTCTTATTGTGCACAAATCGAGACGCTTTCTCCAATCATCTATCACACTGCTGAAGGATGTCGGGAGTAATGAAAGCACAGCACTCCAAGATACGTCGTTTCAGATGATCCAGGGATCGTGTTTTTTCACAGCATAGACCATAGTTTTCAAATGACTCCACAAAAAAAAATTAAGTGGTGTCAAATCTGGGCTTCTTGAAAGGGCCACTCCACTAGCCCTCGACAACCTATCCAATGTCCTGGAAATTGCATATCCAGCCAATTGCGAACCTGTAAATTGTGATGGGCTGGAGCACCGTCCTGTTGAAAATAAGCGGGATAATGGCCATCAGGGTTCAATAAGGAGGAACATCCTCAGATAAGTATCTCCATTGAAGGTGTCGTCAAAGAAGGATGGACTAATTATTGCATTATTCCATATGCTACATCACATAAAGTGTTCGGCACCTTGCTCCCTTGATGCATCGAACCAGTTGGGGTTGGTTGGTGACCAGTATCCGTTAATGTAAAAATTGTCTTTATCGCTACAGAGAACAGTGGTAAGAAACTTGCCATCCCTCTCACATTTTTTCACTGCCCATTCGCAAAATTCTTGCCTTCGATCCGGATCGTCGTTTGTTAATTTCTGTAACACTTGTAGTTTGTATGGGTGCCATTTGTTGTTGTGCAATATGCGCTGGATGCTGCTTTTCGAGATGACTGTCTCTGCTGACATTCTGCGGATCGATTTCTTAGGGCTTTTGAAAACGATGCCAGGGCATTGCACACTGTCTTCTCATCAGACACTCCCCTTTATGGTCCACTACGCTGTTTGTCTTCGACGAATCCCGTCTCAGTGAATTCTTAAATTAATTTACCCACACAACTATGTGTAATTGGAGCGTTCTGGGTGCAAAAAATTAAATTCAGGGCAACCTCCCGGTTACTACGGCTGCCAACAAGCAGGATCACTTGAATACGTTCCTCTGTACTCAGAAACATCACTCAAGTGATCTGTAAACAAGGAACAAACATTATAAATAATTCACCTATGGGGCACCCTGTAGATAAGTAATTTACATAAGTAATGGAGATGAATGGAAAGGTAGAATCAGATGACTGAAAAATTCAATGCCATAGCCGGGATTTGAACCACGGATCTCCATCAACATGCCGGCGCGCCATTAAATTCTCCAGCTGACACTCATTTTTTCCGGTAAACCACAAGGAGATCTCAAATTGTATTGAGATGTCATACCCCAATGGCGACTTACATTCTTTGTAAGTACTTAAGTCCCGGGCTTTATAGTACATCCACTATTAGGTCAATTAAATGGAATTAATTGTTCTTTCACACAAGCCGTGTGTTGGACAGGGTTTGGAAGGTAGGTTGCCATGGTAGCTCAATGGTTAGAGCAACCGGACGGAGACCGGGAGATCCGTGGTTCAAATCCCGGCTATGGCATTGAATTTTTCAGTCATCTTATTCTACCTTTCCAACACACGGCTTGTGTGAAAGAACAGTTAATTCCAATAGAGATGAATGTTAAATCTTGGTATTAAAGAGTATTAACTAGATAGTCAAACTAGATAGTCTTTACCTTTTTCTTCTTTCTGTTCTGCGAACTAAAGGAAAGGGTATTATCCGAAAGTGAAAATGTTTGGTGGGAGTTCATTGCCATTAAGAGGTTCTGACAGAAGGATTGAGACATCAAATGTTTACAAAAACTAAACGCGAAAAGGAAAAACAAATAGGGAAAGTTCTAAGTCAAGTTCAGGAATCAAACTGCGGATCTTTGGCTTACTGTACTGATTTACTATCGCTGAGCTGCCGTGTCGTCCAAACTTCTAACTTTATCGCAAGAACCTCAGAAGTTTTCTCACTGGAGGGATTGAAGAATAGATTCGCTTTAACCCAGTTTTCTGGCTAAACGCATTATACATGCAAGAATTTAGAAGTTCTACAATTTGCCTAGAAATTGCTTAGAGCTGCTTTTAATGGTGTCATTGTGACAGACTAAACTTCTGAAGTGTGCAACTCTCTCATAATTTCCGAAGTTTTTAAGTGAACAAAATAAAAGGTATCGTATGCTAATATAGCTCTTGGAAATTTCACTTCAGAATGTAAAGCCTAATCAACTGTGCAATACGTTGGGAGGAAATCAAACATTTATGTATTAGGAGACAACAGGATTTATTTTTCAGAATTACTTTTCACGTAGAAATTTTCAGTAAAACTCTTCTAACTTTCCGACTGCGTGTTGAAATGAATATTCCTTTCTGTAGGACTGCATACGGCCCAAAACTCGTTCTTTATTGTAACCTCTCCGCAGGATCTGAGCGTGTTGTGGACAATTTGATGAAATGTGCATGCTGATGATACCGATTTTATGAAACAATGAAATAAAAAGTCTGATGTGTCGCACTCACTTGAGTTTCTCTCATCTACTTCATGTTAATTGAGATAAACGTTTGCAGAAAGTTATTGCTAATTTTTTGTAGGTGCAAGGGGAATATGGCAGGCTTAAAGCGATAGTTATATCTTTTAAGAGCTGGTTGCTATGTGAACGAATTCTCATTTGACGAAATTTATAAGTATTGGAAAACTCAAATAACAAGGAATATCTCGGAAGTAGTTCACTGGACAAAAAAGATGTATACGGCATAAATTGTGTATTTTAACGATATATACATTTCTTGTATAGTAAAACTTTGTCTATGTCTTACGGTTTACTAGTTATGCAAAAGTCATTCAGAATGAAGAGGACTTTTGGGGACATTCTCAGAAAATTCAAGATATATATTTCATTTGACATAAGAATATCTGGAATATATGATATAATAATCAAAATCGTTGCGGCCATTTTTGAGAAAATCAAAATTTTCGAAAAATGTTCCACGTAAAGGGTAGTCTGGGGTCGGGGGATTTCCTTGAAAATTATCGTGCCGCCTCTTTGAAAGATGCTGGATCTAAATACCAAGTTTGGTATTTATTCAACTTTCGTTTTTGAGTTATTTTGTTCATAAACACATAGACACACGAGTGAACCTTTTTATAAAAATGGTTTTTTTTTATTCAGGGGCCACAAAGCATGTATTTCCGGTAAAATCTCGGTTTCGAATTTTTGGATGGAATGCAATGCTCCACCTACTTACTATACTAAATGTAATCATATATGTTAAAATAATCCCTTGGTGCTATAATCCGTTGAGGAGTCCTACCAAACCAACTACCAACCTCACGCTCACGTACGCACGGCAGATGATCATCCAACCGATACGTTGGATGTCAATGATAGCATCCACCAGCAGCAATTTTGGTTTCCACACCTATTGGAGCTCCTTAAAATACTGAGTGGGTACCGATCCTATACCCTGGACTTTAGATATGCACCTACATGTGTGGGATCGAACCCAGGCATATTCTCGTGGCCAGGGACTAGAGCTCAAAGCTGTAGCCCACAGCGCCACGGTACAGCACATCCTGCATATTATTACGATACACGTTAAACGAAATGTAGAATTTCTGGTTTGACCTAACCACATACTAACCCCGAAACTCAGGAGAGCAGAAAAAAAGCTAAACATTTCAGATAATTTATATGCTATAATTCGTTTCACGCTAAAATAAAACTTTAATAAATAAAGCAGATGGATGCATTTGTGATTTATACCATTTAACTATGCATATGCGTGTTCATTTCCGTTTATATTTCTCTGCATCTCTTGAATTTATGTCCACCTACGCTTACCAAACTGTTCCTTTTGCATTTCTAAACACAACTTGCTTCAGCGTTATAATCCAACACAACTTACACCCACAGCATGGCGTGATCAGTCTCTGAATCCCACACATTTTATGTGCTCAGGGCTACCGACTAACGTGATTTATTTCACCACAGAATATTGTCGTGGGACCAGCTTGTTTTCACAGAAAAGTTTTCGTGCAATGGATGTGTTTATGGCCCAGCAATTGATTTAATCTATCGCGCCTGAAATAATCAAGCTTTAGCATTCTTAAGTGATGAATATGACGTACTACATTTAACAAAGAGAACGCTCTTCCAATATAGGAACCTGATGACGTACGTCCTGTTTTATTTTAGTTCTGTGGGGAGCTTTTGGATTTGTCCAATAAAATATTTATTGCTTTATTCAAAGCGACTGCTAGAGGATAGTTTTATGGTTCCAGAAAGAGGAGGAGGCATTGCATGGGTCGGAGACTGTTTAGCGCAACTTGTCAAGCAGTCGATTGATCGATTACAAGAAGAATGGCTGCCAGTCGATTACAGCTACGTTGAAAGACAATAAGGGATCCCGATAGTGACGGCACCAGCACAGGGCTGTACAAACGTATCGGCCATAAAACCCCTTCATTTAGAAATTTCATGGGCCTTCTGTTGCCCTATTAATTGCAGGAATATTTTCAACAACACATACTTTAATCTAAATGCTATTTGCATGAATTTTCAAATATTTATATTGTTTATAACTGCTAAGTCGCATCCGGGAGGTCCTGGGGTGGTCCCGGTCAATTCTGGGATGGTTCGTATTCTACCACGACTCTCCCACCGCTCATCCTCCTGTACCCATCATCTTCCTTGTCATCTGTTTCAGGATTGTGAGACCTGGCGACGATTTTCGGCAAGTTGCGGCTGGACGGTGACTATACACTCTATCGACGTTTCTTCCTGATGTCGTCGGGGACTTCTCGGTTGGATACCCGCCTTTGGGTGCTTTCGGTCAGGCGCTTCTTCGGGGATCCCCCCTCCCGGAGGCTCAGGCCCAATGAGTGGGGTCGGGCGGTAAAAATCTTTAGCAGGGATTCCTCCGGAAGGGAAGTAAAGCCGGTGTTCCCGTGTCGTATATTTACGGCATGTAACAAAACTCAAGCCTGATAAAGAGACCTCTGAGCAAATTTACCGGTATTTCTAGTCCAATATAGAATGGGACACTAAGGACCACAGTAGTTAAAGACCGTAAAAAAAAACCATAATTCAGCTCGGGCGGAGACGGAGGCGTTCAATCTGGAAGCATTAGGAGCCCCGTCCGTGCTTGCGCCCGTCGTCATTTGGATATGTGCGCCCTTCGGGTCTCTCAACTCATTCCTTCCTTCTAGGGGTCACCATAGAAACACAAAGGCCCTCTGCTCCGTTTCGGAGCTCTTCTGTTCGTCAGTAATTTTATCCTTTACTGCTAAGCCATTATTCCTTTTTTCTTTTTTTTCCCTCGTGGCCATACTAAGAGAACGGAATACCAAAGCCAATACATAGAGACTCGACTTTAAAATATGTTGACTATCACTTAAGCCTACTGTATTCCTCTTGCTTAGTACCTACAATGAATTAATGTAATTAGACCGTTTATGAAAACGTTTATCTTAATTACAACGAATCAAATAGAAGGCTAAGCTTCCGTAGAAAGGTAGGGAAAGTAATGTGAATGTATTACATAAGTTTACGTTTATACATTTTCTTTGACTCAAGAATAACTAAAGTCTTCAGCGAATATAATTTCCTTTTGGTATACCTGACGACAATGAATTTAAACGAGGACTCCAATAGTAAATAAGTGCGTATATCTCAGATCTCTTCGTAAAACGGCAAACAGCTGGTTTGTCGTTTGGAAATGGATTTTCTTGTAGAAAGGGGGAGGACGGTAGCGAAATTAATTGATGTGGGTGGTGCCGCCGTCTCTTAAAGGAATTTCCTTACTCGGTGCCTAGTACTTTGTGCTGTACAGGCTGCTTCAAAAATATTCCTGAACTCAAAATTGAATTGCAATGCAATAACTAGACTTGGGATTCTAAGGAAAATGTAATTTTAGTTCCAGCGTGGCTAAAATGGGACTCACTATTCAATTAGATTCCGAGTGCTTCTTGCTCTGTGGTTGGTTGTCCCTAAGTACCGCTAAGTGGCGTGGTATATACATGTTGCATATTTGGTGATTCGGCTAACGAACGTGATGATTTAGGGGTACTTGAAAAATTATTGTAGAAGTTTACGAACAATGAAAAATCAATTTATTTATTTAAGTACGCATTAACATATGGGTCACGAGCTCCATATTATAGAGATATTTTTAGGTAAAGGAAAAGGACGGAGGGGCCCCGATACCAGGGCAGAACAACGTACGCAGGCCATTCGACCCTCAAGGGCGACCACACGGATGACGAGGGCTCAAGCACGGACGGGGTCCCTAAGGTTTCCAGATTGAACGCCTGCAACGTCGCCCGAGCCCATCCATTGGACACCAAGCCTTCGCACGGTCCCCGAAGGGGCGCCTGCCCGAAAGGGTTCAGAGGCGGTTCCAATCGAGCAGTCCCTGGACAACGCCAGGGTGAAACTTCAACAGAGCTCACCGCCCAGCCGCAATCCGCCAAACACCGTCGATCGGCCCTGCAACACTGAAACAGATGACAAGGAAGGTGATGGGTACAGGAAATGAGGGACAGGAGGGTCATGCAGCATTCGCCTGCCGACCTGGTGAAACCACCAAAACGCCAAGGTCTGAGTGGTGGGTCGACGGAATGGAACCTGGGACCTCCCGAATTCGAGCCTCACACGTTACCGCGATGTCACCTCGCTGTACTTTTTCAAGTACCGAGCGAGATTGCTTCGCTGTAACGTGTGAGGCTCGAATTCTGGGGGTCCTGAGTTCGATGTCCGTCGACCGTCCACCCTGATCTTGGGTATGTCGTGTTTTTTTTTCCTGACCGGTAGGCGCATGCAGGAGTGATTTATCATCTACTATGATGTCCTTTTCTTAGTTTCGCTTTCATTCCGTTTCCTTGTCACCTTTCAGATACGCATCTATTATTCGAGGCTTTTTTTTAAATTTTATTTACGGACGCTCTTTAACTGCTTTAGTCCTTAGCGTCCCATTCTATATTGGGCGTGAAAGACCTATAATTTTGCTCAGAGGCTTATTTATCAGCCTTCAGGTTCTTTTACGTGCCGTAAATCTACGACACGAGACCACCGGCTTTACTTCCTTTCCGAAGGAAGCCATGCTAAAGATTTTTAGGCCTGAAAAAATCCATTTGGGTTTGAACCCGCGACCTCGGGAGCTAGAGACTACTATGGTAGCCCCAGACCACGGAAGACGACAATTTAGTTTTCTAGGCATATGGCGGTGCCGGACAGATGGCGCGGTTTCTTTCTCAAAGGAAATAGCAACCCCCGTGGACACTGGAGAGTTGCTTGGTCGATAGGTAGTCATTGTCCTCTCTTGGCAGCTCCTGGAACTGTTAGGGACTTCCGCGTTTGTGTGGCTATCTGCCTACGGTATGTACCCCCTGCAGTTCCTTCACTTCAGCCCTTACTTCTGCGGGGTAGTAGCCACAATAGATCTATGTAAGTCGCAGTGCGCAAGCTGTCTCCCTCCGTTATATAACCTATACATCTACCTATACATTTTCAAGTATGTTCCTATTTCAATAGACTCAATATGTTTCCTTACAATAACACATATATCACATTTAATAATAGATC
This sequence comes from Deroplatys truncata, assembly GCA_030765065.1. NCBI lineage: Eukaryota > Metazoa > Arthropoda > Insecta > Mantodea > Mantidae > Deroplatys > Deroplatys truncata. The sequence goes on from CM060987.1 coordinate 48,844,976, forward strand.
AGCGTATAATTAAAAGTCAAAAGTCAAATCTTAGAAAGGATGTGTCGCTTTACAACAGTGTCAATAATTAATATAATATTAAACGTTTAACATTGAATTGCATAAATGGTAAACCAACGCCAAAAATATAATCAGAGTATTTAATTTACCAACACCATTATATGTTAAGTAGGTAATACTCATTAAGAAGTGAAAAATAAATGACAATTTCCTTTAAAATCCAAACCATAAAATCTAGACAGCGGAACACAGTACAGATTCCTACAATAATTTGGATAATTTAATGACGAAGTGTTTCATACTGTTTGCAAGCATTCATAATCACCATGTGCATTCAATTTACCGGAATGAACTTTCTGCTTCAATCAATAAGGCTTTAATGTCCACATATATGCCACACTATAAACGGCACTTTGCAATGATTGCCGGCCCTCGTAGCCGTGGTCGCTATAGCGTATAGCTTCGGCACTCCACCAAGCTGAGGGTCGCGGGTTCTAGCCCCGCCATGAGCGTGGGCGTTTGTGTGTGCTGTATGTGTAATTGCGGTAATAAGCGTTAAAGTAAATAGTAGAGCACAGTAATCATAAACTGGGTGAACATTAAAAAATGATATCAGAATGTGGCCCGGTTGACACCTACTTTAATGTTTTTACTTTCTCTACTACGTATAGTAAGTAAAGTATTGCATTACAACCAAAAATTGGATGCCGGGATTTCCAAACAATTACATGTTTTGAGGTGCTCTGAATACAAACAAAGCATTTTTGGAAACTTCTCCGTGTATGTGTCTGTCTGTGTATCTGTTAGTCTGTGAACAGCATAACTCAAAAATAAATACCAAACTTGCTATTTGAGTTTAGTATCCTCCAAGGATGCCACATACAGATTTTCAATAAAATTCCCCCACCTCAGAATACCCTCTATATGGAACATTTTTCTAAAACTTTGATTTTCTCAAAAATGGCTGTAATAATTTATATTTAAGATATTTTTATGGCAAATGAAATCTATATCTCGAATTTTCTGGGAATGTCCACAAAAGTGCTCTTTATTCTGAACGACTTTCGTATAACTGGTAAACCGTAAGCGATGGAGAAAATGTTACTGCAAAAAATGTAGATCTCGTTAAAACACACAATTCATGTCATATGCATGTTTTTTGTCCAGTGAACCATTTACAAGATATTCCTTGTTATATTTTCCAACACATTTTGTCTCAAATGGGAATTCGCTATGTTTTGTTTATGTCCTGGGTATGCAAAGAGAATAAAATGCTCTACATAACAACCACCATTTAAAAGATTTGACTATCGCTTAAAGCCTACCATATTTCCCTTGCGCCTACAAGAAAATTAGCAATAACATAGTTTCTACAAATAGCTTCTAGAAATGTTTACCTCGATTAACGTGAAGTAGATGGAGGATAAGCGTTTGTAAAAGTAGTTTGTAGAAGAGTAGAGAAAACCATGTGAATGCAATGCATCAGATATTTTAATTGCTTGTTTTTTAAGGTCGCTTTATCTTCTTAGTCATATCGTTGACAATTGCAGTTGATTCATCTGAATCAGTACATGCCAGGCATGTCCTTAGTCGCATAGACGCCTTCTTGTACCATATTTTAGTTTATTTTATTTTGTAGGTGGAATTTAGGCTATTGACATTTAGTACGCAAACCGGTGTTTACCTGGAAGCTGAGGGGAACCACGAAAATAAAAACACACTCACATTGGCCGGTAAATGGGATTTAAACCCCTATCCTCTGAAGTTCGTTCCCTGGGGTATGTTGCTCACTAATTCGATAATAGTTACGTTAATGACTGAATACTATTAAACCTAAAAGAGGTGTCAGCTGTTTTTCTTCAGATTTATTTTAACATATTTGGTGTTAATTTCATTAAAAGCAGTGTATAAAATCAAATCAATTTTAGAGGAAAAATTTATGTTTAATACAGGTGTAACAATTAGTCAATCAATCAAACTTAGTTTTCTGCTTAAGGAGGACACTAACTCTACTCCTTCATTCTTCCCTCTTTTGCTTTATTCTTCTCTGCGTATGAGTCATTTTCCTAAGTATAGTCTGACATTAGGAATTTTCCTCTTCGAATCGTTTTCTCTTTGATCATGACCAAGCCTTCCAGTGTATTGTATAACAAGTACCTATGGGATGGTGGAGACCTTCGCTCTTGAACAACAGTTTCATTATTTGTTTTGGTTTTCCACTTACCGATCCCCTTCTTCTCCATGTTCATATTCTTCCTATGTTTCTTCTCACTTCAGAGGAACGTCGGAGTATCCCAAGTATGCATTACCACACTGCACAAAAGCATTTCATTTATCTCTTCTTTCTTTGCGATTATATAGGAGAGTTTATTTTAACATTGAAATATTCCATAATGCTCCCAGTTTTCCTGAATACAGCTGTATTATTGTTAATGGCAGATCCTAAGTACATAATCTGTCCACTTACCCCACTATCTCACCTGTTATTTCTAAGTATATCTTTACTCTCTCTACTAATCCATAGTAGGCAGAAGTATTGCATTCCACACAAAAGTTCGATACAGAGATTTTACCGGAAATACACGATTTGGTGCTTCCTGTATCCAATAAAAAGCAAAGCATTCTTAGAAAAAGGTCTGTTTGTGTTTGTGTGTGTGAACACCATACATCAAAACCGAAAAACCAAACATTGTTAAGCGTCTTCGAACCGAGCGGGATAGCTCAGGCGTTTACGACTGTAGCCAGCTTTCGGGAGGTCCCGGATGCGATCCCCGGCGACCGCTCACCCTGGTCCATGGGTTTTTCGTGGTTTCCCCGGGTCGCCAGGCGAATGCTGGGGTGGTTCATCTTCTACCACGACTCTCCTTCCTCTCATTTCCTGTACCCATCATGTTCCCTGTCATCTGTTTCAGGGTAGTAAGACCAGGCGACGGTGGTCTGCGGGTTGCGGCTGCGCGGTGGCTTGCGCTCTGTAAAGGTTCTTCGCTGGCGTTGCTGCGGTACCGCTCAGTTAGGTCCCTCCTCAGCGTGGGGCTCCACTCCGGGGGACCCTGGAAGTTGGTGCCTTGTGGGCAGGGACCGTGTGGCGGCGGAGGATGTGTTTTTGTGGAGACGTTAGGAACCCCATCGATGCTTGAGCCCGCCGACATTCGGATCTAGTCGCCCTTCGGGTGTCTCTCCTTATCCTTCCCTCCCAGGGGTCACAGTAGAAGCACAGGGGGCCGAGTGGTCTGTCTGCCGTGCTCTGTCAAGGTTCCGGGCGCCGCTCCGTGATACGTACTTTTATATATACTTTTATCAGGGTCTTTGAAGGATGCGACATGAAAATTTTCAATGATATCCCCTCACCCTAAACTAGTCTTTACATAGATAAATCTTTTTAGATTTTATTTTCTCAAAAATGACTAACAATTTGATTAAAATATATATGTTTAAGTTATTTTCTTAACAAATAGGATGTATATTTAAATTTCTGAGAAAAACCTGTAAAGTGCTCTTCATTCTGAAAGATTTTGATTAATGGATAAACGTAAGAGGTATACAAAGGTTACTACACAAGATATGTAAATTTTGTTAATGTGCACAATTTAAATTAAGCAAGTTTTGCTGCGGTAACCACTTCCGAGTTATTCTTTGTTATAATTTTGAAATCTCTGACAGCTGCACTTTTCGCTGGTGGCAAGTCGTTACTAATCTTTTTCGTGGTTATGCAGGAGCATGGGATTTCAAAGCCGTCACTTAGTGACTCGCATTTTAAAAATCTGATTATCGCTTCAGTCTACTGTATTCTTATACCTACAATGAATTTATAAATGTTACTCGATTAACTAACTAGAAGCAGGCAGAAAAATAAGCTTTTGTAAGAATAGTTTGTAGAGCAGTGAGTGGAGAAAGTCATTTAAATGCAACAAATCAAACTCGTTTCCAATAACTGTGGTTTATCTGTTATGTGTTTGTCTTTTGTTCGGCTGCGTTGTCATTTATCTCAATGTACTTCTTAGTAGTCGTCCTCCGTGGTCTAGGTGTACCATGCTAGCCGAGGTTGCGGGTTTAAACGCGGTGGAGGGCGATGGATTTTTAAGGGCTAAAAATCCTTACTATGGTTTCCTTTGGAAGGGAAGTAAAGCCGGTATTCCCATGTCGTGGATTTATGGCACGTAACAGAACCTCAATCCAGAAAAGAAGCCTCTAAGCAAAATTTCCGGCCTTTCAAAACAGCATGGGACGCTACCCGCTTTCGAGAGATCGTGAGTTCGATTCCCGTGGCGGACGTTCCTAACCCATGGGTTCTTTTGGGGGTTTTCCCGGATCACCAGGCGAATACTGGGAAAGATTCTGACAACCCCGAATTTCCTGTCCTTCCATTTTATCTCCATTCTCATTTCATTTCATCTTTAATCCGCTGGTTTCTTTCAGGGTTGGAAGTGTCAGCGATGGTGTTTCGGTGCAGTGTGGCAGGGGAAAAGGATGCTCTTTGTGACTCTCTCAGTACCTCGGCATTTCGCTGGCTGCCGGGAGTATCTGAACCCCCCTTGAGGACGTTGGACCCCCTCTATGCGGAGTTGGGTCGATTGTCTGCCTGTCCGTCTGCCGAGGATTCTCGATCTGGAAATATTAGGGACCCTGCCATTCCTGTGCGATCACTCCTGGTTCCGGTCGCACGGTGTCTCTTCTCGCCTCATCCTTTCTCCCGGGAACGTACGCTTGTGGGGCGTAGGTACAATATCCCTTAAATGGATCAGTGCCGAGTCCCCTCCGTAGCAATCCAATCCAATTCAATCCAATGGGACCCTAAAGAACAGTAGTTAAGGAAATCATACATAAATAAAACTCAATTTATTTATTTTCCTTAGCATCTTCATACCTCCTTACTAACAGCATAAAGTAAACAAACCTTATTGTTTCTTTAGCTAGCACTCCTTCCACAAAACTCTGCAAGAAGATGCTGAATAGAATGGTGTAAACATACTCGTCTCTATATAAATGAAAAGAACTAACACAATTGCGTGAACCTGAAATTAAAACAAGATAATAAGATTTTGTAAAAATAGTTTGCAGAACAGTCGGTAAAGAAAATCATGTGAATGCAACATGTCAAATTCTTTTCCAATAACCGTGGTTTGTTTCTTATGTATTTGTTTTCTGTTCGGCTGCGTTGTCATTTATCTCAATGTATTCCTTAACGGTGTCCTCCGTGATCTAGGTGTAGTCTAGTTCCCGAAGTCGTAGGTTCAAAACCGGCGGAGGCGATGGATTTATTCGGGCTAAAAGTCGTTAGAATGGTTTCCTTCGGAAGGGAAGTAAAATCGGTGGTCCAGTGTCTGAGAGCTAATTCGACATACTCGTATATATACACATCGTACTAAAGATTCGAAGATATTGAGATAAAGAATTATTTATTTGGATAACTGAGAAGAGATCATTGGTATTTTATATTACAATGAAAAATGATGAAAGAGAGAGGTATATAGACAACACAAATAAACAAAAAAATCTGATGGGTTGCACCCACATGACTTTCTCTACTCTTGCACAAACTATTTTTACAAACGCTTATTCTCCATATGCTTCATGTTAATGGAGATATCGAGATGTCAATCTTATTGATAATTTTCTTGTAGATGCAAGGGGAATATGGTAGGTTTTAAGCGATAGTCAAATATTTTAACGCTGGTTGCTATGTGGCGCATTCCATTCTCTTTGCATGTCCAGGACATAAAAAAAATGAATAACGAATTTGAGAAAAAGTATAAGTATTGGAAAATTTAAGAGAATAACAAGCAATATCTCGCAAACGGTTCACTCAACAAAAGAAATGTATATGACATAAATTGTGTATTTTAACGCGATCTACATTTTTCGTGTAGTAAAATTTTGTCTATCTCTTATGGTTTACCAGTTATGAAAAAGTCGTTCATAACGAAGAATACTTTTGGAGACATTCCCAGAAAATTCGAGACATGCATTTTATTTGTCATGACAATATCTTAAACATATGATATTTTAATCAAAATCGTTGGAGCCGTTTTAGAGAAAATTAAAAGTTTCGAAAAATGTTCCATGTAAAGGGTAGTCTGGGGTGGGGAGATTTTCTTGAAAACCTTCGTGTCGCATCTCGGAAAGATACTGAACCTAAATACCAAGTTTGGTGTTTATCCGTCTCTTCGTTTTTGAGTTATGCTGTTCACAGACACACAGACACACATACAGACACACAGACAGACACACAGACAGACACACACACGGACATGTTTCCAAAAATGCTTTTTTTGGATTCAGTGAGTCTCAAAACATGTATTTCCGGTGAAATCTCGGTATCGAAATTTTGGGTGGAATACAATACTTCCCCTACTTACTATACGTAGTAGAGAAAGTAAAAATCTGATGTGTTGCACCCACATGACTCTACTCTTGCACAAACTATTTTTGCAAACGCTTATTCTCAATCTACTTCATGTTAATCGAGATAAATGATTGCAGAAATTGTCTTATTGCCAATTTTCTTGTAGTTGCAAGGGGAATACGATAGGATTTAAGCGAAAGTCACATCTTATAAGACCTGGTTGCTACGTGGAACATTCCCTTCTCTTTGCATGTCCAGGACATAAAAAAATAAATAACGAATTCCCATTTGAAAAAAGTACAGTTTTGGAAAATTCAAACAAATAACAAGGAATGTCCCGGAAATAGTTCACTCGACAAAAACAAATTTATGTGGCATAAATTATGTATTTTAACAAGATTTAGATGTTTTTGTGTAGTAAAAGTTCGTGTATCTCTTACGGTTTACCAGTTATGCGAATGTCATTCAGAATGAAGAGGATTTTTGGAGACATTCCCAGAAAATTCTAGATATACATTTAAATTGCCATGAAAATATCTTAAGCATATGATATTTCAATCAAGATCATTACAGTCAGTTTTTAGAAAATAAAAATTTTCGAAAAATTTTCCTTGTAAAGGATAGTCTGGGTTGCTCGGATTTTCTTGAAAATCTTCGTGTCGCAATCTTAGGAAGATACTAAACTCAAATACCAAGTTTGGTATTTTTCCGACCGTTCATTTTTGAATTAGGCTGTTCACATACAGACACATAGACACACACACGGACATGTTACCAAAAATGCTTTATTTGGATTCAGATCACCTCAAAACATGTATTTCCGGTGAAATCTCGGTATCGTATTTTATGGCGAAATGCAGTACAAGCTGTTTACTTTACTACGTAGAGGAAGTAAAAAGCGGGGGGATAGAATGGTTAAGAGCAGGAGTATGGAGGCGAAAGGGTAATGAAGTGGCTATCCGTAAGGCGAATATCGTAGCCCCCCTGGGTTGTTTGGTCTCGGGGTTTGTTACAAAGCAGTGTGCAAACTCAGAAGATAGGGCTGGTCGGGATGCAGGGTACCATAGGGAGATGGATCTGAAGCCAGGGTTTATATAAAAACTAATGTCCATATTCTCTAATAGTTTACTAGGATACTGGGGGAACACGTGCTAGAGGCTAGAGCATAACACGTGCAGGAGCATAAAGTGTGCACACGTGGCTTATATGGTCAGCCCTCGGTGATCTGAAGTCAAGAAGGTTATAATAATAAACTAATCTATGGTGGTGCCCGGGCCGTAACTGGCGTGGAATCGGAGTCTTTCAAGTACCGGAGCAAAACTGAGAGAGATGACCTACATCCGTGGTCAATATATACTTACCCGCGAGCTGAGAAAGCGATCCGGTGTCCAACAAGCTACATTTCCACATATTTTAACACTTCGTGTAATCTAACACAATCCCATGACTCCCCTATGGGCGGATACAATATCCATTACGTGGGGGAAGAGAAGATTTACAATACATTATTTTCGAATGAGGGAAACAGACATTTGAAAAAACGGAAGTGTATGGCACAGCATGAATTGGAATACCGATATAAATAAAAGTTTAGACAAATACTGTAAGAACACGGGACAATATTTAGGGAAAGTAAACAACAAATGGAAGTGGAATGTTAAAAGAGGAAAGGAACCATAATCTAAGAATATAAACACACTGCCGTTTGTGGAAATTGCAACACCAAGAAAGAATTTCCTGAATAACTCGAAACTTGTCAGAAGTGTAGAAGCGTGTGCAAGCTATAAGTGATTAGGTTTGCAGAGAGATGGAATGCATGTAGGCCGAGCAGAGCCCTGTCGTGTCGGTTCGACATGGTCAGCGATGCGCCCAGTGTAGTCAGTGCAGAGCTGTCAAACAAGGTGGAAACAACATTGGTAGTGCCAATATGCCTCGTCGACGTCAAAGGGAGCTATTTCGGCGTGTAAATGAGTTCGAACAGGGAAGAATGATCGATCTCCGGGAAGCATGTTTGTCATACCGTGACATTTCGGCTCGTACAGGGCATGCTGCTACGACAGTGATGCGTGTGTGGAAGCAGTGGGTAGATGAAGGCCGTACGCAGCGAATTGCGGGTACTGGAAATAACGGAACATGACCACAGCAAGGGATGACCGTCATCTATTCCGCATGACCATAACGGACCGTACAGCTTCATCCACAGTGTTGGCTCGACGCTGGAGCACGCAACGGGTGTGAACTTGTCTGCATCAACGGTTCGTCGCAGTCTGCTGCAGGTTGGACTGTTGCATGCATGCTATTACGTCGACTTCCATTGTCCAGAAACCATAATCTCCTCCGACTGTAATGAATACGTGAACACCGTCACTGGGGTGCTGAGTGGCAAAATATAGGCTTTTCGGACGAGTCCAGCTTCAATGTGTCCTACAGTGATGGCCGCATACGTGTCCGGCGGTACCGTGGTGAGCGCAACCTGGAGGACTGCATTGTTGAGCGGCATACCGGACAAACACCAGGCGTGATGGTTTGGGGCACCTTTGGTTACAACAACCGATTTCACTTTGAGGGCACTTTGAACAGGAACCGGTACCTAATGGCGGTTGAACAGCCTGAGGTACTCCCCTGCTTCAGGCATTTCCTCAGGTCACATTTCAACAGGACAATGCCAGGGCACATTGCGAGGAATGTACAAGCCTTCTTCGATGAGCGATGGGTACCATTGCTTCCCTGGCCTACATGTTCGCCTATAATGTCGCCCATGGAGCATGTCTGGATATGGTAGGTTGGCACCTGGTGAGACACGGTCCTCCAGTAACTATTGGGCTCGAATACAAGCTGCGTGGAGGGAAATCCCTCAGGAACTTATTCAGAGCCCTTTTGATTCAATGCCAAGGTGTATTGCAGCGCATAGAGAACATACCAAATACTGAATATTAGGGCTCAAATGTCATGTATAGATTTGAAAAGTTTGTCATTTGTTACTTGTCATGTACCTAACCTGTGGTATTCAATTCATTGAATTCATGCGTTTCCTTCTTGGTGTTGCAATTTTCACAAACGACAGTGTATAAGTATTAAGAATGTGTAGTTTTTACTTGTGCGGAAGCCCATCTTAGTGGACAAGGCAGTCCAATATACGTATTAGTGCTTCAATAAATTTATACATCGTCTTCTAAATATGTCTCAGATAATATTTTGGATAAAAATGCTGTGCTGTCATTCAAATAGACACACGCGAGCAGAAACTGCAAACGTAGTTTTATAATGCCCTTATCAAAATAGAAGTTTCTCGGTGCCAGTATGAGGTAGTCACGGAGTATGTGTGTGGCGTGCTGCACAACACGCATGGTGACATTGCACTAGGCTGCACGTGCATGACCTTTCCGTACACAAATCCCTTCCATTTGGATTGCTGCTCCATTGCATTTCGCAAGCAAACCTCCGCCGCCCTTCGACAGAAGGTATTTTGGTTCAATAAACACATGAGGACAAGTAGAGCAGAAACCGTTGTCCTTAATTACAGGTAGCAAATTCTTTACTAGCAAAATGTGTATGTATGAATGATTTGAAATACTTTTCGTGGCAATTTCCATATATGCGTAATGAATTTTTATACTCCAATGTAGCTTCAAGTTATTAATATTATTTATGACATATTTTCCTTTCTGTGCATGGTTTGTATTGACAAAATTCTGATGTGTTCTATGCTCAGTCTTCTACAAGCTACTGTTACAAAAATTTATGTAGATTTTTTTACTTTCTGTACCACGAATATAGTAGGTAAATACATGTTTTGAGGTCCTGAATCCCCAAAAGGTATTTTTAATTATATAAGCATTATATTTCACCCAAAAATTCGATACAGAGATTTCACCGGAAATACATGTTTTGAGGAGCTCTGAATCCAAATAAAGCTTTTTGGAAACACTCCGTGTGGGTGCCTGTGTGACTATGAACAGCACAACTCAAAAACCAAAAGTAGGATAAATATCTAACTTGGTATTTAAGTTGATTATGTTCCAGGGAATGCAACACACAGATTTTGATGAAATTCCCTCCATCTCAAACTACCCTTTACATGGAACATTTTTGGAATATTTTTGATTTTCTAAAAATTTTCTTTAACAATTTTGATTAAAATACCATATATTAACGATATTTATATGACAAATAAAACATAGGTCTTGAATTTTGTTCTCTTCATATGAAAGGAATTTTTTACAATTGTTTATAACAAAAATGTTAGATGTCTAAATCACACAAATTTATTTCAAATAATGTTTTTTTGTGACATCAGTCATTTCCGAGATATCCGTTATTAATGGTTCGAATTGTTCATTACTTGGTCATTCTCTTAAAGTCCTGTCAACATTCAGTTGTTTTTCGCGATTGCGTGGAAACAGTATGGAATTTTAAGGCGAGCATATAACGTCGAACTCTTAAAGATTTCACTATCACTGTTCCCTTTGTATCTATAACGAAATGTGTAATGTAGCTGTTTCTGTAAAGATTTATTTGGATTAAAACATAGTAGATAGAAAAATAAGCTTTAGTAAGAATAGTTTGCTTTTGTAGAGAAAAGCATTTGAATTGTATGCCATACTTTTTTAAGTTTAACGTGCTTTAACCGGTAGGTCATATTGGACAATGAATGAGATGTTGTTCAAATGAACCCGGAGTCAATAGAGCTTAGGATTACGAGATCTTTTCAGGTTAAGGAAACGCCTCGGAAAAATTCACTCACCCTGACCAAGATTCAAACTCGGACATCTGAAACGTGAGGCAGACACGTTATCCCCACACCACGGAGGTGCTAGCTATTTCTTGTAAGTCGAAGTAAACCTTCATTACTCATTTACAGATTGCGTTATGGTTTTAAGAAGCATACAGCAGGCTAAAGCGATTGTCAGACTTTTAAAAAGCGTGTCGCTTTGTAGTATTTTTACAATTCAATGCGCTTTGTATAACCACGAGAAAAAAGAATAGCAAATTACCACTTGAAAAGGCATAAGTAACTGTTTTAAATTTCAAACGGATAAAAGAATATCTCGTAAATAGTTCATGCCATAAAACATGCTTTGATATAAGCTGTGCGCTTCTTCTACATCTGCATTTTCGTGTAGTGAGACTGATTTTTTTCTATCTCTACGGTTTACCAAATATACCAAAGTCCTTCTGAATGAAGAGGACTTCACAGCCTATCCTCACGAAGTGCAAGATAATATATATTCTATTTTTCCTATATATAACTTAAGTCTATGGTAATTTAATCGAAACCCGTAGAGTCATTTTGAAAACCTTCGTGTCATCTCTTTGTAAGACACTGAACTTATATACCACTTTTGGTATGCATCCGGACTTTTATTTTTGATTTAAGCTGTACACAGACACACAGAAACGCAAGGACCTTTTTCTAAAAACTATTTTTTTACTCAGGGGACCTCAAAATACACATTTTTGGTGAAATTTCTCCATAAAATTTTTGAGCCTAATGGAAATACTTCATCTACCTACTGAGTGTTAAAAGAGTGCCACAAAGTAAACATTGAACCGGTAATACTCATAAACCATAACAGTGTAACGCAAATAACAAGCCATGGTGTATAATTGCAACAAGGATTGAATTTTAGTAGTCAATACACTGGTCAATAAAATTTAAGAACCTTTATGGCTTTATTTTTGGACTTGGCAAGTGTAAATACATAAGAATCAGCAGAAATTATTTGTTAAACATTTTTATTGTTGGCCAGTGTTATTCGCAAAGGTAGATACAAACATCCTGTGTGGAGTAAAGACTTCGCTGTCGTATTAATTCATGAGCGACCACATACCGATTTTAAACTACCTAAACATGCTCACAAGCTTGGCAGAATAGAATGAAGTTCAGCTCATCCGGGTGTCGGGCTATAGTGGCAAAGAGTTTAAGGAAAAAGCAGATGAACTTGTAAGACAAGGGGCAGCTTCGCAATTTATTGTGCCAGAACAGGCTTTAGGTACATATTAAAACCTGGCTTAAAACTCTAGGAAACAAACATGGTAGACTATTTATTAGAAAACCATGTAAGAAAAGAACTGAAAGCTTACTTAAATGCAACAGACTTCAACTGAGAGCAATTATTGCATTTCTCACAGGAAATGCGCCTGTGAAAAAGCATCTTAACACGATGGAAGTGTTTCAGGGTAACTTAGGTTCAGATTTTGCAAGAAACAAGCTGAAACAGCCAAGCATATTATATGCTCCTGTGAGGCTTTGGCTCACAGGAGATATATGTATACGTTTTAAACCAGAAGAATTTGAGGCCGTAACTGTTATGAGACTGTATTCCATGGTAAAGGGAACAGGCATGATGAATTGACTTTAGAACGATACAAGAAGCACAATAATCTCAAGTCTGAAGTGTGTACGGAGCAATGACGTCGCTCTCCGTGATGTAGTGGTTACCATGGTGCGGGTTCAAAACCGGCGGAGAGCGATGGATTTTTCGGGCGTAAAAATCCTTAGCATGGCATCCTTCGGAAGGGAAGTAAAGCCGATGGTCCCGTGTCGTAGATTTACGGCACGTAAAAGATCCTCAAGTCTGATAAACAGACATCTGAGCAAAATTGCCGGTCTTTCACGCCCAACATAGAATGAACGCTAAGGACCGCAGCAGTTAAAGAGCGTCCATAAATAAAACTCAATTTAATTTCCGGAGAAATGACAGAAATCTGTATTGCATGAGACAAGACAAAGCAAGACCGCATACCCGAGAGATGCATGAGTGACGTCATGTATGATTTTAGGGTTCATTTGGTAAGGCACCACGAAGAACGAGTACTTTGTTAAAGCGGGGAGAAGGGTGGAATCTTTCACCATTGGGAATGCTAAATTGCGCTAGCACACTTTGCACTTCTCGCCTGTGTCTAGCTCAACGAACTATTTCCACGTCATTGGTTCAGAAGTGGGAGTTCACAATCATTTGCGCTGTTTCCTTAGCTCTCATGAGTCCAGACCTCACCATTCCAGCTAGTGCATTGTGAGGTATCATTAAGATTTTGCATCATCAGCTTTGCCAATATGTTTTCAATGAGACGCCCTCTAAGAAGTTATAATGAGAATGCTTCTCAAACTGCGTATGAGAACATGTCGTTTAATTCATCTCTGCAGAGGCCATGGAAGAGTAAACGCTGATTTCCTGGATGTATAACAGGACATTTCCACTCTAAATTATTTTACAACTGAAGAAAAAATACTAAAAGCAGTTGTATGGACATTTAACCTACAATATAAAAATCGCGAAGTAAACTCGTATTCGTGTAAATCTATTCAGAGCGATGAGAAGCTGCAATAGTCCCTGATAGAGTACCTTTCATTTTTTAGATTTCTCTTTAACATATTACATTAATATTCAGAACAACAATAATAATTTTTGGCATGATAATACTGACAGACCTGGGCCGACCAATCTGATTACCACCTTACACCCATATGCGCCCTGTAAATATAAATTATCATTCAGCCGATACAGGCAATTTGTGCTTCTCTCAGCCGGAAATTTTATTTTTGTGATCTACAGATATCCACATATCGTAGTTGCTTAAACTCCTCACGAAGCTGAGCGGGCCAAAAATTCTGCACCTCATGGGAGATCTTAGACCCACGCGAATTCCATAGCTGGGAATCGGAATACTATGCTCCAGGCCACTAAGTTACGGTAATGTTGAAAATAATCTCACATATGCTTTTAAGTTTTAGGCATATCGTATAAAAGGTTTCTGAACTTCCTAGGCTCATAGTGTTGTCGTGGTTTTGTAACAGACTGCAATAATGGTGGTATATGGAATAATAAATGAAGGTTTTCATTCTCTTGAATGAGCAACCTAATGCATTAATACTCTAGCTTACAAATTTACCCATTTTTAGGATTCTTTCCAAAATGAATGACTATTCAATTCATAACTAAAAATTTCATACTCCTTACATCAACAATTTTAATTATATCTTGGATCATAAAAGGATAATGATTTATACGTTTTAGTTGGAAGCAAATGAACTGGAAATGATGATATATTAAAATTCTTATAACAAGCGAAAATCTCAAAACAATCCAAAATCATTCATCCATAACGGAAGACCTACATCATTAAACTTAGATCAGGTGCGGTGAAAAGATCTCCCTACCTGGATTCCCACCATTAGGAACCCGCATTGCGTCATTCAGCAGCACAATAATACAAATGGAAACAATCAATGTGTTTTCCGCCTAACCGGAGCGGACTATAAGGCCCAAAAATGACTCTCAGGAGAATACTTCTCCAAAACGTTCGCCGCAAGTACGCAGATTCCTTCGGCGTCCCGTTCCTCGACGAAGCGGCTCGACTTCCCGTCATTAGACCAAGAGATCTCCAAAGTGCACCCCACCACCTCAATCCCCAAAAGTACCACTGGGCTGACAGACTTTCGAGCCATGATCTTTCTGAACAATGCCTTCAACATGTGTCTCACCCTGTGCCATTTTACACGCTATAGAAGGGATATCCGGGTGATCTGCATTTGAAGTCGGAATAAGATGAGATTGATCCAAACTACCGCCCCATCAGCTCCTGTCTATCCTCTCGAAAGTTTTCGGGACGCTATTATATGCCTGCTTGTCCCCACTAATGGGAGACATTGGACGTTCAAGCCATTCCTGAGCAGCAGGTGTTATGCATGGTGGAAGCAATTTCCCTGGATTTCCAGGACAAGGCATTCCCCGCAGCGGTCTCGCTGGAAGTCCAGAAGGCCTTCTCTACAACCTGATATGCGGATCTCCTGCATAAGTTGGTTCAACTATAGCTATCGATACGTTATACATGGAATAGACTCCTAAAACAACCTTCTTTTGTTATGTCAGTGTAGGTAACACAAGAAGCGGAGTCCTCGAAGGTTCTGCACTACCTGCCACGCTATTCAGCGTTTACATGGCCAACTTTCCCCCATAGCACCGGTTTAATATACATAGCCCAAAATGCCAATGTTATTCATTGAGACTTCAATCCCTTAGAGAGACACCAGCCTCAACCACGAGTCTAGTTGGCGCGTACGATTTATAACCGGGTAAAAGCCACGCCTTTCCGTTAGCGAAGCACCGCTTTCCCGCGAAGTGCCGTACATTCGTCTATCTCCCTTTCTCTATGCAAGCGGGGATGTACGGTCCTAATAAAATACCCATGTAGGGGGGTAACTTTTGGCACTACCTTGGACACGACCGGAGCTGGGTTGCGTGCTCTTATTTGTTGAATATCCCAACTAATAACTTGATTGGACGAACACCATATCTACATGAGAGTAGACTTGGACAGAGCTATCTTTTCAAGAACAATTAGAGACCTGTCGCACAGGGCCACTGGGGCTCTGTCTCATTGCTCCTCACACTCAGGTCGACGATGGCGTTCCTCTAAAGTTACGGCATTTTAGAGTATTCATAATCCCCGTCCTACTCTACGCCTGCGACATCAGGATCAAGGTCGCTGACTAGCACATAGCTGCAAAACGTACAGGGACATTTCTTCTGTAAGACATTTATTACCATTGAGACTACTTCATGAAGCCTTAGACTTCTGCCATACGTGGAAGATGAACACAGGCGTCAGGCTGTAAGATTTTACGACTTTTTACCACAACATCGCAGCGACCTCGTTCTGTCTATTGGTGATTATAACTTCAGAAAATGCCGCGACATGCGGGTACCTACGGTAAGAAAGGAACATAACTCGACTAGCAGCAAATCTACGCTCCTATACAATCCTCCAAGATATGTTTGGATATCAAAATTAACAATAGCAACTCCAAAATAATCAAAACTTTATAAGACACATTACACAGCGGTGCAGAAGGGCCGTTGCACCCTTGCCAGCAGTCGTTGAGGAGCAGGCTTGCTATCTCTTGTCAATTCCCAATCCGATCCACCAAGCGGTCAAACCCATCACGGATAGGTACGCTTTATAACACTCCCTCTGCTGACCCTCAGCCTGCCAACACTTCGATCGATCGACACTGCTCTGAAGGGAAGCGGCGATAGATTCCTAATATAAATGCGAATCACTTTCATCACTCTCCCTTAGGGTAACCCGTAAGCAAATGAAAAGTAATCACATGCACATGCACAATGAATAGCTCCGGGGTGAGCGGGATATAAATCTATGTAAATAGAAAATGTTAACCCCTCCCAAAAAAGAATATATTCCCAGAAAGCAGAGTAACTTCTTTCGTGGTCAACCCGGGCATACTACATTAATAATGCAATGTGAGGCAACTCGTGCACTAAACTTCCTCACGAGTAATAAGCCATAGAGAAATTAATATTCAGTTCCACAATAGTTATCTTGCATGGAATCCAACTCAAGCACTTCATACATGCTAGCGACCGTGAAACAAAACAAATTAAAGAAATTGCATTACTTTCTCTACTAAGGCTTCCTCAGCTGAACAGGATATCAGTATACATAACGGATTACACTCAATAAGGTTGACCGGCACGCCAACTTGTCTGTCTTCTGTTTGGCTACTGCCTAGATGAGTCTCGTACACGACACCGTTCTTATAGATTGAATTATGTTTAAAGGTCTTTAAAATATGATACATTCAAGTCTGTATACTTATGCAAGTGAAAGACTAATAAGATTATTTTGTTTTCAAATAAATACCAGAAGCTAAGTAAAATGTTATCTAAATAATACAAAGGTAATAACACTGACAATGTTGCTTATTAGCAAAATCTCAAAGGATAAAACTAAAAAGTGAAAGTGAAAACATGCATTAGTGTAACAAAAAGAATTCTTTAAACATTCGTTTCAAGTTCGTAACACTACAAAGGTCCTCATATGTGGTAAAGGTAGGGAGTGAAATGAAGATGTAAACTGACAGTGGATTACTTCGTTGGCTGATATTAAAGGAAAGTCTCTGGAAAAGAGCTCACACGGGTCTTTTCCAGTTGGGCATCTGGAATGAGAACTCTCCGTGTTACTTGCAGAAACGCTGCCTCTATTGCCATTCTATCTTCCTAGTCCTTAGAACATCATTTCCTTGACATTTCTACAATAATACAAGCCTACAGTAAATAAAATTATTTTATAATGTAATCTCGATATGCTAAATCCGAATTTACAATCCTATTACTTCCATTTACGATAAAGAATTTTGCAAAATCACCTTAGGTGTATTGTATAATTGCGTGAGTAGCAGCTCAAAGTTATAAATTAGCATAATGTGTAACAAAAAATTACACCGGTTGCATTTATTTTCCAGTATTTAACATTTTAATATCCAACAATAATCAGCAAACATACTGATGCTCCAGAATTTCTGGTACCTCTTTTCGAACTCCTGAAATCTATTTGAGATCTTTCGCCTTGATCTCACTAAACATCCTAGATTGTTGAGAAAACAATCTAGGTTAGAAACAAAATAATTTTGATACTCGTGTTTCAACCAAGCTCTTTGTATGGTACAAGAGTATTAGCCACAATGTGTCGATAATTAGGATCCTTGTTATCAAGAAATTTGAAACAACTTCACGGAAAGATATCCATGCTGATTTCTCATTTTCATTCATGGTGTTTTAAATGCTGCATCAGGATAATTAAATATGCCTTTCACTACCAATTGATTTATTAAGCCAAACTTAATGCCGAGAGGTGGCATCACAGCTTTAAAAGGACTCAAGGCTTTGGTGCACAAAATTCTTAGAGCCGGCTTCCATATTCTTCCAGTCTTTCTTAGTCCAGTGATCGGCTCGTGTCCTGCTATCCTACAGACAAAGAAAGCATGAGAATAAGGTAAAACATATTGTTGACCCAGAAGCATAGTAAGAACATTAAAATACAGTTGTTTTCATTGTAGTTCAGTGACTTTAAGAGCTTTTCAAAATTTCCATATGATTCTTTGGATCATTTGTCTATTCTCAGGATAATTCCCTCTTCAAGATCACTGAACAGACCACGGACACTGAACCAAAACTTATCCATTATGAAGGAGGACACCCTTTAAACTTCGCTTGGAAACATTAATGAACACTGTCCATTTACTTGGATCATAGTTTGGAAGTTCTTTCACATTAATGTCACTGGCCATCTTCGGAGTGAAAGAACTGAAAATCTATTTCGTGTTGTTGATACCAATTAAATGATGTTTCTAGGCACAGCAGAGATTTTCTTGGACTCTAAAACCTAAACACTCAGCTAACTCTTCAGGGAGGGCAAAACGTTTCACTAAATCACTCTGGTTAAGACACCCATGTTCTGTCACACATGATTCTGGTAGAGGGTGACAGCCACTGACTCGTCACAATGTTCCTCACTTCTGCGTCATACTCAGTATAAAACTGTTCATAATTTTCTGGTCGCACATGGATTGGTGCATTATGCCCCTGGGGCACAATTAAAATGGCTGACCGGACAACAAAGTACCCGCTTTGGTTTTTAGTTTTAAAATTGTGCCCCTTCAAAGATAGCGATGGTCTTTGTTGAACACAGTGATGAAGTTCTTATGCATGCTCTACATACTTCCTTGGAACCCAAACTTTGCTTTCATCTTGGAGTTTGACTACAAAATAAGTATATGATTTTCTTTCATAAAATCTATAATTTTACTCCGCTCCTTAAGAAATGTGTATTTCCCATATATAGCAAAAGTGGTATGGATTATTTATGCATGCTCGATGAAATATGGTAAATACTTCGTTACTGAACTAAAAACTCACTAAATGCTAATACAAAAACAAGCTTCAAAATTATTTAATTTCCAGATGGAACACAGAATAATGAAATGTGAAAGGAACCAAACGGAATGTGTAGGTGCTTACAAAGATAAGATGTGTCTCTCACCAAAGAGTGGTTGATATTCCTAACTTCCACAAGTAAACATGATGGCAATTTGCGCGCAATCCTCCATTAGATCAAAAACTTTCTGTGTCCTCGGGTTTTACTATAAATGCCTTAAAATATTTTGGAAATAATTGGTTTCAATATCTTGAAATACTAAAGCAACGTATGTATTGTCAAAATATTATATAAGAAACTTACAATAACAAAACATCGGTATGTGATAGAAGATTTCCGGCTTTGAATTTGATTTTAGCATGTTAAAAATACCTTAAAACGTTCAAACTTTGGAGGCAGTAATTTATTTGCAGACTAGTGTAATCCTTGTTCGTTGGACATATAAATTTAACGACTTACAAAACAATGAACATGAAATTCGGTTTTATTTTTACATGGTTTTAGTTTAATTAGCTTAAAAAATTAAATGTTAAAACTGTAGCTAATAAACCCTTCTCTTGCTTAGTGTCCTTGAAACTTCTTAAATGTGGAGATACTCGTATCAACTTTAATGGATAACAGACGCAGAAGAAGAGCTTCAGATATACAATGATTTGATCAGTAATTTTTGCTTCTCTTTATTTGTACCGACTGCAAAATTGTCTGTCCTTTCGCAAATTTACTCACCTAGCTTTTAAGAGCTAACTATTATCCATATTAATCAAGTTGTTAGTGTTAACTCACACCAAGCCATCGATTTAATTTGAGTTGTATGTGGTGGTTCCAATTCAAGTCTAGGTACAGTAGTGTTACACTCATTTGACAATATTGAAACCGAAAAACTTTTCGGCGCTTAAGAACCAAAACATATATGATCCTGACATCATTTCCCATTGCCTAATTTAGGGATATTACTTCACGAAAATGGCAGCACAGGGATATATTCGCTGTCACAGCAAATTGGGTTCATGATGAACGCATTATCCATATACTGCACTCCTGTGGCACTCTTCGCTAATGAAATATGGCCCATGAATTTCGAACTTCACTCATAGTATATATTATGTACTTGGCTACATCAATTCGAACCTCCTTGGTGGACATCTTTATTCCAAAATATTTGGAACTGAAGCACTGGGATCATCGAAATTCTCCCAAAAATCTCTGTGAATATAGACACAGCATTATCATTTACTCAAAAAGTTTAATATAAAATTCAGCTTCACTTACAAAAGCGCCCTCGTTAATTATGTTATGATGGATGATTGGCGTCAGTGACAAGGTATGATATTTTTATTACTAATCGTCTAATAAAACAAATTCTAGACGATTTGTTACGGTAAAGAAAATCCGTATTTAAACATTAGTAATAGTATAATATAAAACATAAAATTAATCACATGTAAATCAATTGTGACACTCAGGAAACCTGTGATAAATCAAATATAAACTCCTTTTAGTGATAAAAGTGATAGAAACGCTCCATCTGTGGTATTCGTTGCGTTTTCCCTTTACATAAATGGTTGCAAGGCACAGAAGAGAAACTTTGTAGTGATGTGTATCCTGATTACGAGGAATATTAAGGTATTTTCGTGCAAATATATCAAGCTAATAAAACATAAGCAATATTTCGTACAGATTTATTATCTACACAATTCCTGAAGTTTTTATACATATATTTTGTTATATTTGTAGTCATCAAATCGTTGTTTTAAATCAAAGATGTAATCACTTTATGTACCAAAATGTTTTATGAAATGAACTAAACTTAAATTATTTTGTTAAAACAAACTTATTTCCCCATTTTTGTCTAACTTTAACACATATGATTGCTTGCAAAAAAAGAGTAGTTTTGAAACGGAAGCCTGAAAGTATAGTTCGACATTCAACTATTTTACAACTTAGTCTTCGCAGTTGTTCATCTTTAGGTATCTTTCCCTCTGTAAAACTCTTATGTGTTAAACTCACATGACTTTCTCTACTCTTGTACAAAACATTTCTACAAACGCTTATTCTCCATATGCTTCATGTTAATCGAGGTATCGAGACGTTAATCTTATTGCTAATTTTCTTGTAGATGCAAGGGGAATTGCTAGGCTTTAAGCGATAGTCAAATATATTAAGAGCTATGTGGTTGCTAGTTGCTATGTGGAGTATTCCATTCTCTTTGCATTACCAGGACCAAAAAAGAAGAATAACGAATTCGCATTTGAGAAAAAGTATAAGTATTGGAAAATTTAAGGGAATAACAAGCAATATCTCGAAAATGGTTCACTCAATAAAAAAATGTATAGGACATAAATTGTGTATTTTAACATGATCTACAGTTTTGTGTTGTAAAATTGTGTCTATCTCTTATGGTTTACCAGTTATGCAAAAGTCGTTCACAATGAAGAATACTTTTGGAAACATTCCCAGAAAATTCGAGATATACATTTTATTTGTCATGAAAGTATGTTAAATATATGATACTTTAATCAAAATCGTTACGAGCCATTTTTGAGAAAATTAAAATTTTCGAAAAATGTTCCATGTAAAGGGTAATCTGGGGTGGGGGATTTTTTTTTGAAAACCTTCATGTCGCATCTCGGGAAGATACTGAACCTAAATACCAAGCTTGGTGTTTATCCGACTGTTCGTTTCTGAGTTATGTTTTTCACAGACACACACATACAGACGTGTTTCAAAAAATACTTTTTTGGATTCAGGAGGCCTCAAAACATGTATTTGCGGTGAAATCTTGGTATCGAATTTTTGAGTGGAATGCAATGCTTCGCCTACTTGCTATACGTAGTACAGAAAGTAAAAAGTGCTTAAATTTCTTTTGCAGCGGGAAGGAGGTGAATTTATTCTGTGGTTTGTCTATATTAGTTTGCTTAAAAATACATATATGAAGGTGTCTGCATCTTCATCTTTAAGCAACTTATACTTTAGCCTATTACGACTTATTGCCAAATACATATAGGTATACCGGGTGAGGTATTTAAAACAGGCAACCTGAATAACACGACCATTTGTAGTGATAGAAGAAAATACCTAGGACAAAAACTGTTTGGTGTGAAAAAAAACTGAGTTTATTTATGAACGCTCTTTAACTACTTGTTTCTTAGCGTCCCATTCTATATTGGGAGGAAAGACCGGAAATTTTGTTCAGAGGCCGAGGTTCTTTTAATGCCGCAAGTCAGGCCGAACGTCTTTACTTCCCTTCCAAATGAAGTAATGCTAAGAATTTTTATTCCCGAAAAAAATCCAGTTTGAACCCTGACTTCGGGAACTAGTTTGGGGTGAAGAGGGACATATTGAGGTATAGATAGCTTTGTCAGGAGTTCACGTGTAGGGAAGATACGGATGCCAGCTTCATAATTTTAAATGGATATATATATGATGTATTATTTACCATTTAATGGTGCGTTTGAAGACGCATACTACAACTATGTTTTAGTGACCATAGATAAATACATCAAAGATTACAAATAATTAGTTTACTGCAGTGAACTACTGAGTTGCCCCGTTGTAAAGTTTGAATCAAAGTAAACAAACACACAACTCTTTGTACTTTTCCTTTATCCGTGGAATAAATGAAAACAAGAAGTGTACCTACCAAGGAATATTCACAACCCCTAAGATATGAACGATCGTATAACACGAACACGCTCGGCGATAAGCTCTGATGAACCTCAACGTGTACTGTTTTCTAGTCAGGATAGCTTTACATCATATATCAACGCTCAAGGTCACCACTTTAAACACATGATGTAATTCTGAACATCTGATGTAAGTGACAGCAATAATTGCGATTGTCTTTAACACAAATTGCACATAATTAGCCTTCAACTATCTTCAATGGCTATGAACACATAGTTGTTTTATGCGACTTCAAACGCAAGTATAAATGGTAAATAATAAATCCTGTCCATTTTAAAATTATGAAGCTGGTATACATATCTCCCTACAGCTGCATTCATCACAAAACAATACCACAATATGTCACCATTTACCTCAAACAACTTTTGGCTGAAGTACTTAATTTTATCACTACAATTGGCAGTGTTATTCAGGTGCCCTGTTTTAAATGCTTCACCCGGTATAGTGGAGAACTTTGCTTTGAAGCCATATGATTCCCTGGCTGCACCTCTCGTACATTTCCAGTAAAATAAGATACTCTCTTGAACAGTGTTATAAGGATGTAAAGTTTGTTTGACTAAAGGACTCTGGAATAGCTTCCACTGCTGTCTAAAGGTACACTCGCTTCCAATTATGCCGTCACCGCAACTTTGAGAAGTATTCATCGGGCCTTCATAGGTGGAGTATGTACCTATAGCAAGGAGGAGATGTGTGTGTGTGTGTGTTTTTTTTCCACGCATGCAGTGGCGTTCCGTTTTATGTGCACAATTCTTGATTGTTCATATATGAATATATAACTTTGAGCAATAGCTTTAATCGTCATCACTTATAATAACCATGTTTAAATATATAACCGAATAAAACCCACAAAAAATATTTTCAGTGGTGACGTAATCTAAAACTGAAAATGTTCCACTGGGAATTGTTGGAATCATTTGTCCAATTCAAATATGCAACTAAATAAAACACTGGTTTGCAAAATTTCTCCATGTGAAGAGATTAATGACAACATACTGTAAAACTGAAATAAATTATAATTTTACTCTCAAAGAGGACACTTTTACTAGACATTATTTTAATAACCTCTCCAATCTGCATGCTTGTTCAATACCTGATTTGGCCGTCTATGCACTGATCACTAGTCGCCCTCTGGGAACACTGTCATGAAATGTGGGAAATTTTGCATTTAGAGACAGAGTTCTTCCGGTACCTAAGTGATTCAGTGCCTCGGTGGCTAAATCAGATATTGTACAAAAATGGAGATTGGTCACATTCAAATGTCTATTAAATGTGTACTATTTCTTTGAGAGTATAAAGTATAATGTATTTCAGGCTTAAATTATGTTGCCATTAATTTTTTCGTTGAGAAATTGTGCACAAATATGGTTTTATTTACCTATATATTTAAACATGGTTATTATCAGTGATGTGGAGTAAAGCTATTGCTTAAAGATATATATCCATGTATGATAATGTAGAATTATGACGTTAAACAGGACGCCACTGCATACGCGAAAAGGTAAACAGATACACACACCTCCTACTTCACCTATGAAGGCCAGTATAATGCCGCCGAAAGCTGGAGTGACGGCATAAATGGAAGCGAGTGTGCATATTCTGAGAGTTTACAACAGGTGTGTAATGTAGTATATGGTTAAAGGGTTGTTGGTATCCTGCAACTGCGGAATTAAATACTACTTTAGAGAAGTTATATAGAATACAATACAGGAATGTTAATCTTGTGTCCTGTTCTGTATTCTTAGCTGTTATTTTCCATTTTTAGGCTAATAAAGAAAAGAAAACTGCGTTAAGAGCTTAGTGGCAGAGCAGAATCGGTGTCGCTCTCACTAAAGCCTTAGGAGGCACAAAATGGACGAAGCTGTAAGTAACTCAGCATGCAGGTGTTTTGTTGTGATAAGGTGTGCTTATTGCTGTGTCGCGGTGTGGCACGTTTCTGTGTGGCGCCTGGGAGCTGGCGTGAGGTTCAACCAGGAGCTCATTTAATGTTGTGGTTTGCTTTTTGTGCATCATTCATCCCGTAGCTCCTTCATTGCAAACGGCTTGTATAACGCACTGCCTGCTGCAAATCAATCCTCACAGAGCGAGATGTGTATCCATTTCTCCTCATTAGTGAGGAATGGATTGTAACCAAGAGTTACTTTGAATTTCATCCATTCACTCATTAGTTCATTTCATTGTTTGTTTCTAATGTTTTTTGCATCTTTAAAATGTGGGAGGGAAGCTTTTGGTGCTTTGTGTGTGCGCGTGCGTGCGTACGCGCGGTGTGTTGCATGACACACGTGTTGGTGTTATTTTCACAGGATGTCTCTTCGAGTTCACAGCTCTCACAACAGCCATTGAAGTTCATTATAACTACAAAGTTAAGTCATTTTGATATAACTTACGAAGATTCTTTCCTATTTTCAATATAACAAACACCCAAATTTATTTTTTTAAAAAAATCATTGATATTTTAATGTATAAATCCCAAAATCCAAGATAGCTTCTTCAAATTGTAAAGCTTTGGGAAGTGTATAAACTACAGTTCTGCTTCAGGAGTACTTTACTTAGGATGCATAAAAATTGATAATGCAAAGTAAGCAGATCGAAATTACACATGTAAAAGCAAATAGTCTTAGTAAACACTGGCCCTAAATTTACCTAACTTTTAACGTATAGTTACAATTTGCTGCTAACTAAACTAATTGCAAGCACTAATCCTTTTTTGTGAGATCATTAGAAGCGATCCAGAGGTGAAGTTGTAATACATACATACATACATACATACATACATACATACATACATACATACATACATACATACATACATACATACATACATACATACATACATACATACAAAGCGTGTTTTTAAATAAGTATAGAAATTTTTTCAATAATAACAGAACATTATTTTCCAAATACTTATCACTCATTACCTTACATGCTAACCACTTCTCTACATAGTCACAGCAGTTATTCAGACACTTATCGTAAGAGTAAACCACTTTTTGTATGCCATCGTCAAAGAATGATGCCGCTTATGATGAAAGCCAAGTCTGCACTTCTTGTTTTACAACATTCTTGTTTCACAACACAACATAACGGCGGCGCCGTGGCCGAGTGGTTAGGCCGCTCGCCTCCCACTGAGGCGGCCCGGGTTCAATCCCAGGGACCTGCATGTGGGATTTGTGGGGCCTGGGCGGGTTTTCTCCGGTTTCCACCAACTCCATCATCATTTCATCATTTCATTTCACCAACATTTCGTTTCATCTACTTCCTTCATCTCATACTGATCACCCATCCTAGATGTTCTGTCTGATTCATGAGTGTCTGCTCCTCGACGGGCCTCGACAGGCACCCGCTTTTAAGTCCTGGGGGTGTAAGTCCTACATAAGAGGAGGGTAAATGAATAATGAACGAATTGTTTCACAACAGTCCGGATTTGGCACCAAGTGATCTTCTCTGAAGAAATTCCTTAGTGGAGAACATTTCAACGACGACGTTGTGAAACAAGAAGTGTTTGGCTTTCATCGCAGGCAGCATCATTCTTTGACCGAGCGGGATAGCTCAGGCTGTTACGTCTGTGGTCCGCATTCAGGAGTCCCGGGATCGATCCCCGGCGACCTTCCGCTCTGACCCATAGGTTTTTTCGGGGTTTCCCAGATCTTCAGGCGAATGCTGGAGTGGCTTTTTTCATACCCCGAATTTCCTGTCCTTCCGTTTCGTTCCATTCTTTATTTCATTCATCTTTCATCCCGTTGGTCTCTTTCAGGGTCGGGAGTGTTCGGCGATGGTGTTTCGCTGCAGCGTGGCAGACGAAAATGATGCTCTATATGAATATCCCCCTTAAGGGGCATTGGGCCCCCTCTGTGCGGGGTGGAGTCTCCGGTCTGCCTGTCTCTATCTGGAAACTTAGGAACCCTGCCATTGCTATGCCGTCGCGCCTGGTTCTGACTGCCCGGTGTCTCTTCAATCCAATCCTATCATTCTTTGATGAAGGCATACAAACACTGGTTTTCCGTTACGACAAATGCCTGATTAACGGCGGAGACTATGCAGAGAAGTGGTGTAAGGTATAAGATAATAAATGATAATAAAGTATTTGGAAAATAATCTTTTGTTGTGTTTTAAAAAATTATCGATACTTACTTTAAAAACACGCTTCGCATAATAAAGGCAGGCTACATTATTCAATTGTGCTACACTGTCATGCTTTTTCACCATTAAAGAATGCACCAATGTGTCCGTGTGTACAAACAATAACCTCACTGACTATTCGCAGACGCCTCAGTTTCATATACATGCTTGCTAAGACTTTTGAACGTGTGATTTTAACGTTACTTTGAGTAGGTACCGTTACGTTAATGCCAAAACCTACCTTTAGCTTCAGTCAATGATTTAAGAAATTATGATGGAAAGTCCGCAAGCAAAATACTTTTCGTCGTTTTAACTTCAACGATTCCAAACCGAACATCACCAAAGGACCCATTGAGTATTGTGAATGGAAAGGAAGGACAGCCCTGACTGGCTGTTTGAAGGTAGTGAAAATAGCGGGAGGAGCGGTCAACTCGCCCGACAGCACATCTTCGCTGCTCTCCACTTTTCTTCAAGAAGGCAATATTACTGTCGCTTCAGGGTTTCGACTTCGATTTCGACACCCTGTAGTTCAAACTGGCAGTTAACATTTTTGGATATAAGGATACGAATCCTGGGGCTTCTATCGCAGGGATATCAAGGTAGGTTTTGGCATGCAAGGTTTGTTACTTTGTTTTTATACGTTTCATTCAATACATTCTAATGTTAGTTTCCGGCTTTATTTATGGTTGATGTATTTTTTTTTCCTTTCGAAGATTAAAGGTCCTACGTCGCCAATGTTACATTTGCTGTGTTCAAGACCCATTATCTAAAAGACTATTTAAAATATCAGACTGAATGTTTTACCGGATGTAGATGCATGTCCTCTAAATACTGATATACTTTTATACAATAATGTGGTATATTAGGGAACATATGACTTTTTCTTAATTATACAACGGTTTTATTAACATTTATAAGCGATTAATTTTTTAAGGGAACACTATGGTACTGAATGGATGTGTTCCCTAATGAACCAATTTTAATGAGATTTTTGGTTAAATTGCATCTGCCATGATATATTGTTGGTATAAGTTTCATTGCTCTAGATTGAACACTTTTGTAATTAAATATTATTTATTACTTTGTTTGCAAGTAATTGGATAGCAATAAAAGGTACTCCTTTTGCAATTTAGAAATAAAATAGAGGCCTAAAATTTAGTATAGTAGTTGTTCTATTCCTATGCAACAAACTTGTGCAGGTATTTGTTTTTAGAGGGATTTAAAACCTAATATTTACTGGGTAACTCTAGACATGTTGAAAATAAAAACAGTTTTTCTGAAAATAAATGTTTTTTCCCCATTTTGGTACAGAAACGAAAGGAAAAAATCAACACGTCTTCCCTGGCCATACCGCATTTCATATCGTCTCTAAGATACTTCATGACGTCATGACTTCATTTTACTGGCTGGTAATGTTACCTTGTAGATGCTATCACCCTTGTGCTGTGTATCGGACCAGTAGATAGATAGATAGATAAGGTATCTTTATTGGTTTCAAATTATTGAAGTTATTACACAAGTATTTAGTGCATGGGTCATTGACCGTACATGCATATTTAAGATACAATAGGGTGACAAAATAAACAACAGATAAAGAAAACACAACAAAAGGAACAAGAAAAAGGGAAATAGAAATAAATTACCTTTGTCTAACTGAACAAATTTGACCTAGCTTCGCGCACTTTAGCCAGAAAATTGCCCATGTTTTGCCAGTTCCTCTGGTCAGCCAGTAGATCCCAACATGCCAATCTCTTTCTTAAGGGACTTAAGAATTTTTCTTTGAGTTTAATCGTTCGCTGGTATGCATGTAAGCTCTGTGAGTTTATTGGCTAATTACGAATAGGTATAGCTGAGAAATGGCGACCTCCCTCAACCAGAAAGGAGAACGGGTGGTAACCTGCGTCTTCTTTTAATATGGTGACGACCGATTTTGTCAAACTTTCGTGAGGTTAATCACGAATATACAGCAATTGCCTGTTTGGAAATCCCCTGGGAATATAAGTCAGTTCTCGAGATGTTAGCATTTTAGTTCGCAAACATCAGTTATAGGTCCTGATAAAAATTAGCATTTTCTAGTTATTAACATGTTCTTAAAACAGCAAGCTATAGTCCCCTTCCTCCTTTCTCGCACTAAGGTAAAGGAAGCATCAGCAGATATCTCAAGACACGCCCTATTGACCCCCTTAGAGACATTAGAACTCGGATTTAGTTCACTTTTTGTGGGATGCGTACCACAGTGTCCCCACAAAACATAGCGAACAAACTTATAAACACTAAAGTATATCAATAAACCATTGAGGTGCTATCTTTATCTCTCTTTAATAGTTTCTGACAAAACGGGCCATTTCTATCAGAAAATGTCATTCAGAGAAACTCACACATATATTTATAAAGCAAAGCTTAGCTTGAATATACCTCCAAAGAGGACAGCGTTACTTTTTTGTGAAGTGGTGCACAATTCAGAGTAGAAAATGTCAATTTTTAAAAATATATTTAAAGTGTATATATTTTGCTTATAATTGTGAAATATACAACAAATTAATAAGGAAATTCCAGTTGATAAGAATACACTAAAATCTAAATGCGTTATATTTTGACAATTTTGGCTATTTAGTTTCCTTTTAAAATCAGATATAGTATGACATACACATAAAGTATATCTCACTTCCGACCAAGATGTAAATTTCCGCCACAGAATGTTTCCAACATGAGCAAGAATTCAGTTTGCTGTCATAGACTCAAAGAACGAAATACACAGAGAACAACGAGGAAACCTGGACTGGCCGATAGCGTGCTATCTACCGCTTCCTCTCCATGCAGTCAGAACATTTATTGTTTGTCAGCTGCTGTCTGCAACGAATAGATAACATTCCACCGTTGTTCACATTGCCATGGCTGAAAAGGAGGATCACTGCTTGTTCCTGTTCAGAGCAACGAATACTGGAAGGTAAAAGTTGTGTTTAAGCTTAGGGGTAGACATCAAAGCATTTTGTGTCTTTTATATAGATGTATTAGTTTTAGAAAATTCGCTTTTGATACAAACTGAGTTGCTAAAAACATCAATCACAAGAAAATTTATAGAATTAGACATCAACACACAAATTAAGCATTCGGGGAGAGCTTTATCATTTGGGTTTGAACCTATTTTGTATTATGTATTTATGTATGTTAATAATTAAACTATTTTCCTATTCAATACTTGTTACAAATCTTCACATTCTGCTACAATAATTTTGGGATTATTCTAAATTTAACTATTGCAGATACCAATACTGTCCTGAAAAAGTTTTACTCTTTTCTGTTTTTATTAGATATTAGAATTAATATTACACCCCCGGGAGGAACGGATGTGATGAAGGAACCGCAAGTGACGTATGGGCTACAGGACCAAGTGACGCGCAGAGGTCCGTAACAGCTACAAGCCTGATCACCCAGCCGGAAGGTGACTTAAGGCCCCTTCCAGCGGACACCGTGTAAAGCCCGGTCAGCAGTAGAGACTCGAGCGTCCTCCATCTGACGGGGCCGAGAAGAAATTCCAACACCTATGCCATCTGCGCCATCTGTCAGCAGCCATCTGACACTCAGCCCCGGAGCAAGCCTGTAATGTGAAAGAGGAAGATGAAATGAGAGGAAATGAGGGAAGGGAAATTTGGAATAATCAGTGAGCCTTCTCAGTATTCGCCTATTGACCCGGGGAAACCCCGAAAAAACCTATAGGTCAGGAATGTGGACCCCCCGAATGTGGACCACAGACCTTAAACCTAGAACTACCAAGCACGGCTAAACAACACCCATGGGTTTTAGTTTTCAGCAAGAAATAATGCTCATAATGTACCCAAATAAGTTTGTCTCCTATCGTGCTATGTCAATTGAACATCAACTTACACGATTTCATATTTTCTATTAAATAACAAAAGAAACTTTTGATAGGCTTGCTCACTTTTTTCCCATGCTTGTTAAAACCTGTTTTATGTTGAAAAAAATTAATGTTGTGGTAATTCTTGGGACAATAATGCAAATTAAAGCATATTATATGATCAATGTTGCAACAATATAGCTGTTGTAACTTACGCTATGATGTGTAGCTTGAAAACCGTTATAAACTTTTTCCGGCAGAGGAAGAATTTTCGCAGGAACTACTGGACGACGAATTCTCTGAGCTCAGTGATCAGGTGGTGATTCTACTAAAATAATAGATTACTCAAGTGAAGGGGAAACAGAAGTTGATAAACACAACGATGCTGAGAATACATACTCTACTATTTATTTTTAATATACATTTCCATTAATCTTTCTCAGAAGTTTGTACAACTCAACTCTTGGACTTTAGTTTAAGTGTTTTAACTGTTAATATCAAGTTTATTACTGTCTTTACGTAAATAGTGTTCCAAATAACTTAGCTTTAGTACAAGACTAACATTCCTCAAATATGTAGTCTTAATTTTAAATAAAACGCTATGGGAATACTTTCTTTACTCATGTTAAGTAAACTACGTTGTAAAACATCTTGGTAGTTTTAGGGTTAATGATTGGGCGTAGGATGACTCCAACTCATTAAAATATCAGACCAGATGAATAATATGAATAAAAACTGCGCTAACATGTCAGGAAGCGGTCAACAGCTGCTCTTGACCTTAAACTTTGTGATTGCTAGTTACAATCAAGAATACTAAAGATAATACTGAACAAATAGTTTTGCATCAGATTCTCAATTAATCACCTGGCTGCGTATATTAGCTTTGTCTATGGATCTTATTCAAAAGTTTTTCGGCAACTATTCGCATAACTTCTAAAGAGACTAAAGTATTATGAACGGTGCCTTTGCGGCTATCTGTTTTCTAGCTGGAGGTTCAAATTGTATATCACATATTGATCTTGAGCATAAAAAGCAACTTTTTCCACCTTAAGGGGTAGAGCCGCAACATTTTTGTCAATTAAGATCAGATTTTCTGTTATCTAACTTGACCATCTACATCTATTTTCTCTAATACATAACCTACTTGCTAAAACCAAAACAAAATTGTGGCCTAAAATTCATTCTTCTTGTTAGCGTAAGACAGGCGTGTGAAATAATAACAGAGAAAGCATATGTTGAGGCCCCTATTGTTCCCCTTAGAAGAATTTTCCTCAACAAACTAACTTCACTAAGAAAATAAGTGAGTCGACTCATTTATTTTATCAATTGACCTCTTCACTGTCAACATAGTCCTTTTTCAATTTTGATTCACTGAGAAATTTAGAAATAGAATGCTACCTGTTTGATCTAAACATACTTATATGATCCCATCTTACCAGAAAATATTATTTGATAAAATATATTCACTTAACGTTTGTTTCTCGGATTTAAATCCCCGATTTTTAATTTTAATTTTACTTGAAAATCTCATCAAAAGAATTTTTGGTCTGTTCTTTGATCAATATTTTCCGCAGCAAACGAGCGTCTGAGATTTAAGCCTGCCTTTGCAGTGTGGAATACGTGTAGGAACAACTTCTTATTCCATCATGAACTTCAGAAATTTACACAGGCAGAGGGCTAATACCGCTGACAGACCTTATGAAGAGTCTCTTTCCTCACACTTACTTCAGTCAAGGCTGCCGACCACAAAGCTGCGTTGGCAAAGATTATCGTACAATCTGGTAGTATCATTACCTCGGCTGATCCGAGAAGCTAATTGAAAATGTGCAAAGGAGGCCTCAAAATTCTGTAGCTGACCAGATGTTACATACATAAAATAGCCTTATACAAGCCTATAGGCTCAAGCTTGCCGGGAATACGTAATATCCTATACACTGGTCTTCAAAATCTTGAGTTTACGCAATAAAAAGCTTTATAAAACAATGAAAATCAAATCCAAAGAGTGTATGATTTATGCAGGTGATTATTTTCGGTATGTACTTTCAGACGACATAGATCCGGTTTATACTGTAGGCATCTACCATATTGTAACAAATAAGAATACCAGTGACCGCTAAACACACTTTATTTGCCACTTAGGTGCTCAGCGTAGCACAACATTGCACTCTAGACATTTTTGACACACATTCAGAACAGAGTACAACTGCTCCGTCAAATCTAATCACAACTGAACCGCTGAGTACAACTAAGAACTGAACTGCAGTCACAACTCTCAACTGAAATCCATTCGACACTGTTCACTTTTAATCGTCCAAACTCTTCAACTACACTTCGTAACTCCTCAACTAACTGAAAATTCTGGGCAGGGCATCCTCTTATATAGGCTCCGCATAGAAAGTGAAATGTTCTGGAAGAGGAAGCTACTGGACACAGCTAAAAGGAATTTTTGGAGCTGCGGGGAAGCGGCATATACTGGGTTCGTTGCGTGGCTATTGTTCTCAAGCCCGGTCAAAGACTCCACCCAGGTGCAAGCTGGGATGCGCTTAGCAGAGGCGCGCAAGTAGCTTTACGCGCGCGATCGCGATACGAGTTAAAAAATCATTGCTAAGCTTCATAACACATCCCGCTATAAAGCTTACCAAGGACTTTATTTGGCCTACGACCATTTACGATGCAAGTACAAACTTGAAAATCAGTCGTGCGGAATTCACTATGGTAAAACAATTCGTAAGAGCTTAACGATAGCCTTATAATTCGAAAATATTTACAAGGAAACTGTGCAGCAGAAAAAACTATTTGACAACATAGGTAGTGCCGAGTATTAGACATACACAAAAAATACTTATGCTCATGATATTTGCGGAGCAATCAAATTATCCTAAACAAGTAGAACAAGAGAAGTTATAAAGGTAAAAGGTACTGACGAACGGAGTGTCGAAACCGGTGCAGAGCACCGCACGCAGATATCCGGCCCCTTGTACTTTTACAGTGACCCCTAGGGAAGGATACGAGAAGAGACCAGAAAGCGACCAGATTCGGGGAACGATGGGCGCAAGTACGTACGGGGTTCCTAATATTTCCAGATTGAACGCCTCCAATGCGGTTCTAGCCCATCCATGAGCCTCGAGCCACCCGGGGCTTCCCGAAGGAGTACCTGCCCAAAAGCACCCAGAGGCGGGTGTCCAACCGAGCAGTCCCTGGACGACGTCAAGAAGAAATCTCCACACAGTGCATAGACACCGTTCATCCGCAACCCTGAACGCCGGAATCCTACAGCCCTGAAAAACAGGACAAGGAAGATGTTCGTAAGAATGGACATAAATATTGGGTCTTTCAACAAGTGTGTCCTATCTTTAACATGTGATAGCTGCCGTTGTTATTGAGTTACAGCAGTGAATTTTTTCATGTGGTTACAGTTGTTATTGACAATTAGCCATGGAACGTTACAGCATTCATAAACGCGTAGAAATTGTGAAAATTTATTATTAAAATGGATCATCTGTTAGCCAAACCTTCCGTGTATTGCGCGAAGTTTACGGTGTGATAATCGTCCCTGCGAGAGAACGATTCGGAGTTTGATCGATAAATTTGAAAGAAATGGTTCTGTTAGCGATCAAAGAACGCCTACACGTATTCGCGCTCCAACGAAAACAAAGGCGCCGTTCGTGAGAGTGTACGCGAGAACGGAAACATATCAATTGCTCGTCGAGCGCAAGAATTGGGGCTTTCGCCGACCACAAATTGGCGAATTCTGCATCTGGACTTGAAGTTTCACGCTTTAAACATGTTAACTCAAAAACTAAAGCCCAACGATCATAGGTTGCGCCGTGTATTCGCTGACTGGGCTATGGAGCAATTGGAAGCTGACCCGATTTTTGTCGAAAAATCATCTTCGGCGACGAAGCCCTTTTTTGGATAGATGGTTGTGTTAACAAACAAAATTGCCGCTATTGGAGCAATAACAATCCAATGCAGATTCAAGAACGACCACTTCATCCCCAAACGGTTACTGTGTAGTGTGGATTTTGGTATGGTGGAATCATTGATCCATATTTTTTCCAAGATGAAGATGGAGAAACACTAACTATCAATGGAGCAAGATAGCGGGCTCTTATAAGGAACTATCTTTGGCCTCAATTGGATGGTATGGATCTCAGAAACATGTGGTTCCAGCAAGATGGTGCCACATGTCATACTGCTCTCGAAACAATCAATCTTTTGAAGGATAAGTTCAGAGTTTCATCATTTCCCGTGGTAGTGATGTTAACTGGCCCCCATCACCAGGTCATGTGATTTAACGCCGTTGGATTACTTCTTGTGAGGTTATGTTAAATATCGAGTTTATGTGAACAAGCCAGAAACAGTAACTGATCTTATGAATAACATCACACGTGTTATTCGTGAAGTTGGACCTAATTTACGTTCTTCTGTCATCGAAAATTGGGTCAAACATTTACGCGCAACCCCACTTAACTGATGTTCTCTTCCACACGTAATGACATTAATTATGTTCCAAAATAAAAAAATAAATAAACCTCTATCATTTATAGAACGTATTTTATTTAAGTTTAAAGATAGGACACTCTTGTTGAAAGACCCTATATATGTTCATTATGAATGCAAAACTTAATTTTGAAGGGGATGAATGGAAAAGGCTAGAATTTGTCACAGTGTGGTGTTATCAACATAAAATAAACCACAAAATTAAAGTATTAATAATATTCTCCAAAGCAATTCAAGACGGTTCGAACTAATGAGAATAAAAAGTTAATAAAAAAGATTTGGAAATGCGAGCTAAGGTTTGAGGGAGAGATGAACCGCCAGTCCTAGTGGTAATACTATTTTTCGTGCATTATATTACAAAGATCGATCAAACGTACCAGAAAGTATGCCTAACGCTTGTTTACTACCACCGCACTTCCGAGAAGAGCGAGAATACCGAAATTGCAAGTAGTACTTCTAGATAATCCTATCGGAATGTTGAATAGTAAATGAACAGCCCCCGGATTGTTAAAGTCTTCCATGAACTTATTTATACACCCTTACACTTGTAGTGTACACGTGGATTCTTCTAAAGAATTCAGAATTATAATGACATTATGAAAACAAAGTGAAAATATTTTTGGATTTCCAATACTTAAGGCCTAAGGCACAAAAATGCAACCTATAGAACTTACGGAATAAAATTGGTTTATGGTACAATTAAATTTACAAATAAAGCAGCAGGCATTGGAATGCTTTATCTTTATAATTTTATGTTCTTTTATAGTAATTCTCCCGCGGCTTTGCACGCACACATTATAGTTTCCATTGCATGATATTACATGGTAAATGTTTCTTTGGTCCCTATTGCATAGTGCTCTGCACTATAGACAGCTTCATCTTCTGCAGTCAATGTCTGAAGCACTTTGGTAAAACCTTAAGCCTAATGCTGGTAGCTTGATGGTCTACCATCTACAGCTAGATTCTCCAAACCAACATTCCCTCACCTCCAGTAAGGGAAAGCACCTCCCGGTGTACTCCGGACAAAAATTTTGTGGACAGACAGGATCAAATTCAAGTTTCCTCAAAAGTCTCTAAAACAACCAAAAACTCTACTTTCTCTACACAGACAGAGCTCTAATGGTCCACCCAATCTCACAGAGATAAAAGACCGATTTCAGCAACCAGCACTGAAACTGCCTGGATTGATGAGAAAAACAACCTTCCAATTGAACCTAGTATAAATAAACAGTTTCTAAATTTAAATTTAACCGACCTACCAAGAAACCTAAGAAGGACACATAAGCCTCATCATTTGATGTAATTCTTCAACAAATAAAACAGGTAATGGAAATCCAACCAAGTTCCTTCTCACTCAATTACTTGCAACCTATAAGTTTCTTTGAGAACACATTAGGGTTTGCTTATATAATCACAGTTGCATGTGACTACACAGACGACCTAGAAGTTCGTGAGCTTCAACAACTGCATCCTCACTTTCCCAACAATGGCATAAAATGGCACTCGCTTTGTTAAAAAGTTGCTCAAAGCTGCAAACATGGCAAAATACGTCTCCACCCAAATTATTCAAGCGATGATTCTTCCTATCTCACACAATAATGGACATAAATCCTCTTGGACTTTTATTCTTCTAAATGTTAATAATAATTCAATGGAATATAAACGGTTTTCATTACAATACGAATATTTATGGCTACTAATAAACCGCCACCTCCCTAATATTATTTGCCTCCAAAAAGCAAATTGTAGCAACAGTTTTTTCCAACTTAAAACAATTTAAGGTATGCTATAAAAATCGCACAACCGCCCTCCATGCTAGACCTAGAATAGCCATTCTGGTAAATTTACCACAATAAATTTATCTGCATCTGTAATGTTTACATTCCGAAAAGCTATACACTACTCTTCCAACTTTTGATTAACTTAATCCATCAACTAACAAAAGCCTTTTATATTGTTGTGAGATTTCAACAGTCATAACAACTTATGGGAATGTCCTTATACTAATAGAAGAGGAAAAATTATAAAATAATTATTAGAAGATTTTGACTTAATTATGCTCAATTCAACAGACCTAATCCGCTATGACTTAGCTAACGGAACATCAAGTAGTAACTTAACCCGTTGCACACTGAAGCTTATGAACTACTCAATTGGTCCATCTACTCATGCTTGTGGGTTAGTCACCACTCACCAATAACCATTTCTTTAAATAATTCTATAACCCCATGCACCTTCAATACCAAGTGGAAATTTCAGAAAGCCAATCAATTGGCCACTGAATCAAAACCTTATTAGAGAAGGTATCCGAAAGGTTCCTTCACTCACTACTCGTTCTGCCAATGAAACCTATATTATTATGGCTGAAATTGTTTCGGCTGCAGAAGCTAGCGTACCACAAACTAGTGCATCTTTCACCAACAGATTTGTACCATGGTGGAGCGAATCTTGTAAATTTTTTTTTGAGAACAAGGACAGAGTATTCCACAAATACAAGAGTCACTCATCCTAGAAAATGAAATTAATTTTCTAAGGCTTAGATCAAAAGCACGCAGGGTCATAAAGTACAGCAAAACACTAAGTTTGTCGATCTGTTTACCTTATTTAAGCCATAGCACTCCCTCCTCTGTTGTTTGGGATGGAATTT
Source organism: Deroplatys truncata (assembly GCA_030765065.1). Classification (NCBI taxonomy): domain Eukaryota; kingdom Metazoa; phylum Arthropoda; class Insecta; order Mantodea; family Mantidae; genus Deroplatys; species Deroplatys truncata. The sequence goes on from CM060987.1 coordinate 48,882,866, forward strand.
AAAAAAAATAAGTGGTGTATACAGATCTCCTCATATAACTACTCTTTTTAATGTTGAGGAATACCTTCGCCAGTATATCAGGTGATTCTAACTTCGATGACAAGTTTTATCTATACAAAGCATCTAAACCAGAACCAGGGTTAGGTGCACTATCTTTGGACTGTGAAGATAACTGCATTGAAGAATTATCTATTCACAAACTAACGAATGGAATACATCGGTGTATATCCAAAAGTTCTGGACCTGACGACATACCATATGAACTGCTAAAGCAACTTCCTCTAGAAGGACTTTCATTTCTTAATGAAGTATACAACTTTTTCTGAACGAATGAAATATTCCGTAACCACTGGCGGCTAAGAATAGTTGTCCCGATACCAAAAACCCATTACTTTCCACAAAACTTCAGACGTATTGCTCTCACAATCACTACGTGCAAACTAATAGAAAACATTATTACCAGAAGATTAAACTGCATTTTAGATCAGCAGAACTTCTTCACCGAAACTACAAGCGGCTTTCGCCATCACGATTCGACACCCTAGTTACTCTCGAAACATAAAACCTAAATGCCTTCTCAAAATCACAGCATCTCTCTATGATAAATTTAGATCTATAAAAAGCGTATGACATGGTATGGAAACCGCACATTATTAGGACACTTTTGAACAACAACAACAACATCAGAGGAAGAATGATGACATTTATTTACAACTTTCTTCATAACCGCAGGGTTAAAGCCAACGGCATACTCTCCAAAGAAATCAAAAGAGAAAATGGTGTTCTTAAGGGCTCCGTGATCAGTGTGACTAATTCCCTAATAGATATAAATAATATTGTATCATCTCTTCATCCACGAGTTAAGGCATGCCTTTATGCTGACGACCTTACAATTTTTTGCCAAGCCAAAAACCACTCAAAAATACTTCAGTCAGCCTTAGACAATCTCCAGGAGAGTGGTCGTGTACTACTGGTTTTAAACTTTCCAGCAGTAAAACTAAATGCATCACCTCCTGAGCAGGTCCTTGAACTGTGTCATAATGAAGAGAAACTCGAGGTAGTTACAAGCACAAGGATTCTGCGTGTTATCTTCGACCATAAACTTTCATGGAGCCCTCATGTTAAATCCTTAAAAGAAGATTGTACAAAACGACTCAACAATCTCAGGACCCTTGCTCCAAAAAATTGGGGTGCTGACTTATTCATGCTTCTCAAAACCAACAAGACTCTGATGAGATCCAAACTGAACTATGGAGCAATTGTATACGACTCCCAAAAAATGCAACTCCCAAAACCATTGACTCCATACAGTCTACTACCCTAAGGCTGGCGCTAGGGTCATTTGCTAGCAGTCCAATAGAAGCATATGAACCGCCTTTAAATATTCGCAGAAAAGTATTAAGCCTAACATATGCCATAAAGATTGCTTCACATCCATCCCATAACATGCACAGCTATGTCTTTCCACTACACAAACCTATTCTGCAATACCTCAAATAAATAAATTTTAAAATCTCTTTGATCTATCCCAGCGATATATTGATTGCCACACCCTATGGCATATACAAAGTCTACCAATTGATACCCAAATTTCATCTCACATGAAACAGCTCCTTGTATCCTTAAGCGAATGTCCAATTCTTTAACTCTACCACGAAAATTTTCACTGATGGATCGGTATCCAAGAAGGAGGAGGATGCGCCATAGCACATCCTGATCATATAATGTTCTACAGCCTACCTCACTTCTTTACAATTTTCTCTTGTGAAGCATTCGCCATTAAGGAAGCCCTTCTATATATAACTAATTCACCCAACACTTTTCACCGATTCATTAAGTGTACTACTCGCCACCCAAAACTCCGAACCAAAACATGTACTGATCCATGAAATCCGATTGTTAAATTACAATATAAATAAGACCGACAAAAAGGTATCCTTTGTATGACTTCCTCTCATATTGTCATAAAAGGTAACAAAAGAGCAGATGAAGCTGCAAAAGAAGCAACTAAACATCCCGTCAGTGATTCATTGATTGCCTCTGCACATCAAGACGTCACCAGTTTCATTAAACACGTGTACATGCAAAAATGGAAATTGAAATGCTTATCAATCAACAGCAAACTTCATGAAGCTTTCTCAGGCTGCACACACCTTTTCTACATTCCCGAACTGTCCAAAGAACAGACTAAGTTATCGTCATCCAGCTTAGAAATGGGCACTCCAAACTGACGCACCGTTATCTTCTCACTAAAGGCCAACCTCTAAACTGTACCAGCTGTAAGATTCCTCTAACCATTCAACACATCCTTATAAACAGTAGATGTAGACAACAAGCCGGCATTTCCAATCTTCGCAATGCAGTTAACAAACCAAATATGCTCAAGATGATGCTACAGTTTCTAACGGACACAAAACCCTTCGATCTACCTAAATGTTTATCTAATTCCAGGTTTTTGCAATTGTAAAATTACATATATAATACATATAATAATATGTATTATATATGTATATCATAATGTCGTGATAATACCAGGTAGTCAAAACTACCTTAAATAAAACTTTAATAAAAAAAATCTGATGTGTTACACTCACATGACTTTCTCTACTCTTGTAAAAACTATTTTTACAAACGCTTATTCTCCATCTACTTCATGCTACTCGAAATAAACATTTGAAGACTCTATCTTATTGCTAATTTTCTTGTATATTTAAGGGGAATATATATTCACAAGGGCAATATAGAAATACAGTAGCCTTTAAGCATATACATATCTGTTAATAGCTGGTTGCTAGGTGCAGCACCATTCCCTTTGCAACAGATTAATACTCTTTGCATATCCAAGACAAAATGAATAACGAATTCCCAGTTGAGAAAATAAGTATTGAAAAATTTAAGGGAATAACAAGCAATATCTCGAAAGTGGTTCACTCAACATAAAAAATGTGTATGACATAAATTGTGTACTTTAACGCGCTCTACATGTTTTGCGTAGTAAAATTGTGTCTATATCTTATGGTTTACCAGTTATGCAAAAGTCGCTCACAATGAAGAATACTTTTGGAGACATTCCCAGAAAATTCAAGATATGCATTTTATTTGTCATGAAAATATCTTAAACATATGATATTTTAATCAAAATCGTTGGAGCCATTTTTGAGAAAATTAAAATTTTCGAAATATCTTTCATGTAAAGGGTAATCTGGGGTGGGGGTATTTTCTTGAAAACCTTCGTGCCCCATCTCTGGAAGATACTGAACCTAAATACTAAGTTTGGTGTTTATCCGATTGTTCGTTTCTGAGTTATGCTGTTCACAGCAGACACAGACACACACACACAGACAGACACACAAACACATACACGGACATGTTTCCAAAAATACTTTTTTTGTATTCAGGGGGTCTCAAAACATGTATTTTCGGTGAAATCTCGGTATCGAATTTTTGGGTGGAATACGATACTTCCCCTACTTACTATACGTAGTATAATTGAATTGTGCTTGCCACTCAAAACCGTAGAGACGGTTGTTCTCGTATAAGTATTTTAAAAGGTAACCTAACCATCTTCGGTACTCTACAGTGCTGAAAAACATGAATAAGACGAAATGACCATCCTTGAAGTTCGCGATCTGAAAAATTAGCAGTCATATATCAATGTACAGAAAATTTTAATACAAAATATTCTTTTTAAAACTAAGATATAACTTGTGTATTCCAGCGTACACATACAAGTATTTCCTGAAGAAATAAGAAAAATATGATTCATTGTAATGATCGATCTCGTTGATATACCAGAGTATACAATATAACTAACCCTACCAGTTCATACACAACAGCACTTAACAAATCAGGGAGATACCAAGGGAAATGACTCCTTGGTAACATGCGGAGGTCGTGGGATCGATTTCCGTCTACCGCCCACTCTGGCCTTAAGTTTTTCGTGGTTTCCCCTGGTCGGTAGGCCAATCTTGGATTAATTTCTCATCGACCAAATTTTTTTTCCATCATTTCCCTTTCATTTCGTTTTCTTCTCATCTTTCAGGTGTATATCTAAGTTTTCCGTGCTGGATAGATCGCGCGGAAGCTTGTTCAATGGAAATAATACTTCTTGTGGACACTAGAGGGCTGCTTGGTCGACGGGGTATTCATCGTCCTCTAGGCAGCTCCAGCAGTGGAACGGGTCTTCTAGTTTGGAACTATTAGGGACTTCCGTGCCTCTGAGTGGCCTGTTTGCCTGCGGCCTGTAGGCTCCTGCGTTTCCTTCACTTCATCCCTTCCTCCTGGGTGTGGTAGCAATAATAGATCTATATAGGTCACGGTGTGAGAGCTGCCCCCTCCACTGTATAGCCTATACTTATAATCAGGAAGATGAAGCCCACCGTTGAACACGAGCATTCAAATTTGAATGGTTATTCCTATTAAATATTACTTTAGTGTTCTGTTTGCTTTTTAAATAAAAATACTATTTCATTTGTAGCGATAGTTTCTGTAACTGAAAAAATGGTTCAAACCATATGAAAGTTTCCGGATAGCTCAAAGGCTTCCTATTATTATATTAGTGTAGATCTCTTTTAACTTGTACCATGCATCTAATTTTTTAAAATTCCGATGTGTTACACTCACATGACTTTCTCTACTCTTGTACAAACTATTTTTACAAACTCTTATGCTCCACCTATTTCGTATTAATCGAGATAAACATTTGTAGAAGCGATCTTTTGACATGCAAAGAGAATTACATTTTACAAATAGCGACCAGTTCTAAAAATACTTGACTATCGCTTAAGGCGTACTATGTTCCCCTTGTTTTGTATTTGCAAGGGCAATATAGAAATACAGTACCCTTTAAGTACATACATATCTCTTAATAGCTGGTTGCTAGGTGCAGCACAATTCCCTTTTATTACCCTTTACCCTTTACCTCTTTGCATATCCAAGACAAAAAAATGAATAACGAATTCCCATTTGAGAAAAGTATTGAAAAATTTAAGGGAATAACAAGCAATATCTCGAAAATGGTTCACTCAACAAAAAAAATGTATATGACATAAATTGTGTATTTTAACGCGATCTATATTTTTTGTGTAGTAAAATTTTGTCTATCTCTTATGGTTTACCAGTTATGCAAAACTCGTTCACAATGAAGAATACTTTTGGAGACATTCCCAGAAAATTCAAGATATATATTTTATTTATCATGAAAATATCTTAAACATATGATATTGTAATCAAAATCGTTATTCATTTTTGAGAAAATTAAAATTTTGGAAAAATGTTCTTGTAAAGGGTAATCTGGGGTGGGGGGATTATCTTGAAAACCTTCGTGTCGCATCTCAGGAAGATACTGAGCCTAAATTACCAAGTTTGGTGTTTATCCGATTGTTCGTTTCTGAGTTATGCTGTTCACATACATACACAGACACACACATGAACATGTTTCCAAAAATGCTTTTTTTGGATTCAGGGGGTCTCAAAACATATATTTCCGATGAAATATCGGTATCGAATTTTTGGGTGGAATACATTACTTCCCCTACTTACTATACGTAGTAGAGAAAGTAAAAATTTATGATGCTTGAAATTACCTTTTCAGAAGAAAATTCAGAATTTAGTCCATTTTATGGAGTTTTACTAAACGTGCACACCGTGTAATAATGTCTAGATCAGGCATCATCAATACGTAGCTCTAGGGAGCTGGCTTTAACTGTTCCACTCCTGTTAGCGTCTGCCACAAGGAAATCTGAGCAACTCAGTGGCGTTTACTGTAACTGCACGGGACTAACTTGGCAATACAGATTGATTTGAAGTGTTATAATCATATTGTTTTACGGCACTATATTGCTCATATGGTAATACATTATACTATTACTATTGGTGGTGTAGTGGTAGGGACGGTGGCGGCTGCGTATATAACACATATAGTACTGTTCAATATGGCGAGACATGATTAATTTGAGGGATTATACAAACAAGATTAATAAATTACGTTATAAAACATGATAATTCGAATGTATAATAAAAGGTACTCGACTTACAACCACACAAATTGCATATTTTAGTTGTTCCTTTAAAGCTGATCTTTCTTCCCCCTTGGCATTTTTCATACTGATTTGCAGTGTTGTAGATTACACTGCAATGTTGATATTGGTGTTGTAGATTAACTTTTTATATGTTTTAATGTCTTATTGCATAATACACACTTTACGCCATTATATTGTGCTGTAATAAAATATATTTACTCCCAAGAAGCGTTGAAACTAGTTGGTGTTGACCTACTCTTAGACACACTATTTTCCATGTAAATGAAAATTACCCGACAGAACCACCGCTGCGCTAAGGGAGAGTATGAACGACGTCGTTTTCCCCTTTGCTACTCTTTCAGTTGCTCCCATCACGCTTACGTACTGAGCAGGTAAACTCCCAACCGGTGTGTTCGGTACTTGTCGATAGCTGGCCTACATCATTGGTCACAGCTGGAGCGCGTTAGTTTTTAGGCATAATAGGGATAAGAAATGGTCCTGATGGGCAGCTATTAAGCTTACAAAATTCATACCTGTTTATCTTGGATGTTTCTCGTTCAGTCATAGTTAAACGAATGAACGAAGCTTCATAAAGCTTGGTACATAAGTGCAAAATACACCTGCTTTTCTAAGAAGGCATAGGTTGGTTAAAATTACCTAATTTTCAAACCGTTCCATAATATTCGGTGTTGTTAAAATATAGGTGACATAATAGACTTAATTTTCAGATTTAAGTCCCTTAAATAATTTCAGGCGACAAACAGACATTTTGTACGAAGCATATGTACTACATGCTGCCATAAAGAAGGAAAAAAGAAATCTTTGTTAAAAAGCCTTCCTATACTCTAACTCTTACACTGAAAAATTTGCCTGGAAATGTATCTCAACAGTTTTACATTAACCTGTTATACTCCGTAATCTTACGGAAATTCAGAATTGTATAACCACTAAAAATACTTCGGAAATTTATTTACTCCTTCAACAGGGTGCTTGCTCCAATTACAGAAGGGACACACAGATATATATATATATATATATATATATATATATATATAAAAGAAAAACAAACAGACAAACAAACCAAGCGATCAATAACATCCATTTTTAATTAAGACAGAATTCTTCTAACAATTATTTTGAATGAAGAGTACTTGAGAGAAAAATCAAGTAAACTTTTCAGTGATATTTTGTTATATATTAAACACATTCTCAGTAAAATACAATCTTTTATGACATAGGCCTAGGATTCTGACAGTTAAAAAGAAAACGTAATCTCACGTCCAGATGCCTTACATTAAATTGTAATTTTCAAACAATGATGGATTACCTATATAACAGTTAACCAATTTACAAAGTAACATTTGATCAGTAACTACTCTTCTAGTACTCATTTTACCAATACTAACCTCACCTAAAATATCCTGATAGCGCATACCATCACTATATGTTGATCTGTTATATTTATTCCAATAAGTAAATCTAAGAAACTTTATCTGAATTCAATTTTATATATAAGAATCTGAAAATATGGGTTCCAAATTGGTGTAAGTATTATACAATAAAATCAACGAAAAACAACGTTGAAGATCTGTAAAACTTCTAAATAAATATACCAAATTTGTCTGTGAATCCTTAGCCTTTTATCAATGTGGGAATTAATCGAGTAGATATCAGTTTAAACTCAGATTCTACTTTCGTTGATGCGTTAATTCTGCTTTCAAGTACTTGGCATTGATGTGTACAGTGGTTTACGTATTGGTTACCACTAGCTGTACTTAATGCACGCATTTATCAGTGTTCAAAATAAGATCATTTAAAATACTCCATGCAGATATATTATTAATATCATCCTAAACTTTAGACTCATCCAAATGGTTCTCAATTCTTATGTATAATTTTAAATCATCAGCAAATAAAATACATTCTGAGAAATTTATACATAAAGATAATTCATCTATAAATAAAAGTGGAAAAGGTGGTCCCAAGTTTGAACCCTGAGGGACTCCTGAGTTTACACAACATACTGTTTTCTGTTCATGAGATATGGTGTAATTAAATTAATCATGGAAATTGAGAAACCATACTTAGCGAGCTTCGATAGAATATCGTGGTTAATGCCATCAAATACCTTGGAAACATCAGTATAAGTCGTATCTGCATGCGACTGAAATTTAATGAATTATCCACAATTTGAAAAAAAAATAATCATACTTGCCAAAGTTGAACTTTTGGGTAGAAATCCATGTTGCGTATCAGTTATGTAAAAGGTAAAGTTACGTATCCGAACAGGGGTAGCGCACCGTACGCAGGCCACTCGGTCCATTGTGCTTCTAGCGTGACCCCTGGAAGGGAAGGAAGAGAGGGGAGACCCAAAGGACGATCAGATCCGGATCCCTGCACCAGGCATGGACGCGGTCCCTAAAGTTTCAGATAGAACGCATCCGAAGCTGCACGATCCCTGCCCACAAGCCACCAACCTTCAGGTCCCCCGGGACGACCATTACGCTAAGGAGAGACCTAACTGACCGGTACCGCAGCGACGCCAGGAAAGAAACTTTCACAGAGCGCAAGCCACCGCCCAGCCGTAACCCGCCGAACACCGTTGCCTGGTCCTGAAACATATGGATACAGGAAATAAGATGAAGGAGAATCGGGTAGAAGATGAACCACCCCAGCATTCACCTGGTGACCCGGGAAACTGCGAAAAACTCATGCGCCAGAGTGGGCGGTCGCCGGAGATCGATCCCGGGACCTTCCGAATGCGGACCACAGACGCATTAACCTGAGCCATCCTGCTCGATTGTCAGTTATGTAACTTCTAATATGCGTGTAGACATGATCATACAACATTTGTGCAACTATTTCAGCTGAAGCACACATATTAGTAACAGACCTATAATTTCCAATTCTATTAACATCTCCAGATTTAAAAATGGGACATATCTTAACTGAAATTTTTCCGGAAACGAATGATCTATCACCATTTAGCTGTATATTATGGATCCATCAGTGCTTCAGCACAACCCTTAATTATGAATGGTGGAATACAGTCAGGTCCTTCATTTTCAACTATTCTTCCGGAATATAAGATCTGTGACGTGTTTGTTTCTCAGGGAGCCCGTACACAGCCATAACAGGTTTATATATATATATATATATATATATATATATATATATATATTTAAAGAAATCAGCAAATCCATTTGCTATGTTTTCCTTTGGTACTAAAGTATGATTGCATAAATATGCGACTGACCTGTCTGCTTAGATGATTTACTTTTTAAAACACTCCAAAAGGTTTTAGGATCACGTTTGATTTCTTTTTAGTGTTAATATATTTCTTATATGCAGAGTTAATCATTGATTAAATTCTCTTTCTTATTTCCTTAAAATCTAAGGCACTATTAGCCCAATATGGTGTTTCTTTAATGTAAGAGTATTAATAATATCCCAGTTAAATCAACAAGTATGTTTAGTTTCTTTTTAATTTGCTTATAGATACAGTTACATTAAACACATTATAAATTATTCTACTACTTCATTCAAATTTCCACGCATTTTTAGAATTCCCAGTTTTTATCATTTAACATATTAAAAGCATCTAATAATTGCTTGTTTATCAGTTATAAATATAATTATTATATCTTTCTTTGATGCGTTTAATGTATTTACATTTAAAATTAATTAAGGAAGAGTGATGGTTATCCTCTTCAATAAGGGGAAACAATTCCCGATCTACAGTTAAGTTCAACATATTTGATAGCACCAGATCAATAATTCTGCCATGGCTGTTCATAATATTATTAAATCATTTTAAGTTATAAAGAGCCATAAAGTTTTGTAAACACCCATAACGAGCTCCTGAAATCTCAAAAGAAAAGTCAGTGCCCATCATATGCGGTAAGTTAAAATCACCAACTAAAAGTATATTATCAAAGTAAAATTTGCGCATCTGAAATGAATTAAAAAAATCTGATGTGTTACACTCACATGACTTTCTCTACTCTTGTATAGACTATTTTTACAATCGCTTATTCTCCATATGCTTCATGTTAATCGAGATATCGAGATGTCAATCGTATTGGTAATTTTCTTGTAGATGCAAGGGAAATATGATAGGCTTTAAGCGATAGTCAAATATTTTAACGCTGGTAGCTATGTGGCGCATTCCATTCTCTTTGCATGTTCAGGACATAAAAAAATGAATAACGAATTTGAGAAAAAGTATATTGGAAAATTTAAGGGAATAACAAGCAACACCTCGAAAACGGTTCACTCAACAAAAGAAATGTATATGACATAAATTGTGTATTTTAACGCGATATACATTTTTTGTGTAGTAAAATTTTGTCTATCTCTTATGGTTTACCAGTTATGCAAAAGTCGTTCACAATGAAGAATACTTTTGGAGACATTCCCAGAAAATTCGAGATATACATTTCATTTGTCATGTCAATATCTTAAACATATGATATTTTAATCAAAATCGTTACAGCCATTTTTGAGAAAATTAAACTTTTCGAAAAATGTTCCATGTAAAGGGTAGTCTGGGGTGGGGGGATTTTCTTGAAAACCTTTGTGTCGCATCTCTGGAAGATTCTGAACCTAAATGCCAAGTTTGGTGTTTTTCCGACTGTTCGTTTCTGAGTTATGCTGTTCACAGACACACGGACACACAGACACACACAGACACACACACACACACACACACACAGACACACACACGGACATGTTTCCAAAAATGCTTTATTTGGATTCAGGGGGTCTCAAAACATGTATTTCCGGTGAAATCTCGGTATCGAATTTTTGGGTGGAATACAATACTTCCCCTACTTACTATACGTAATAGAGAAAGTAAAAATTCTTCACAAAATTTTAATGATGAATTAGAAGAAATATATATATAGCTATATAATAACTTATTTTATAACGTTAATTTGACGCATAAGTTTTCAAAATTAGTGCAGTTAAGTCTAACTTCAACTGAATGCAGTGCAGATTTTACAGCTATTAAAACACCCCCTTTAAAAACTCTATCATGACGATACACAATATATGATTTATCAAAAAGATCAGGCTTCATCATTTAGTTTTAGTCAAACAATATCATAATCATGACAAAATGTGTTATTAAACAATATATTGGTTTTAGTTCTCATCCCACTAACATTGAGAAAATATACATTTAAATCTGAGATAGACTTACTTAATCTTGCGTTTTGGTTTCGCCACCTATGGCGACATTGTTTTCAGTAAATATTTGACTCTTTGACTAATTTACAATAGAAAAGGGGCGATTAAGTTTTCTGGGACCAACTGTCAATGTTATTGATTTTACCAAATTAATCCTCAGAAGCATGAAATGAAGAGTAATTAGGAAAATTGGTTTTAAGCCTAGTGCAAGCAGTGTTCTCAATGTTTGATTGCTATTTAATGAACTCAACAGTTTAATGTGATTTAACTTCTTGATGACACCTAGACACAAAAATAGCCATCTTTCTAGGATTTGTTTGCACCACACTAAGGGCATGTTCAATTCAAAGAAGCTGCCTTGATTTTTCTGTTTTCTTGTGAATCCACTCGATTGACCATATTCCTTTTCCTTAGTACATGAAGAAAGTCATCGTTCTCTGCAGAACTGCTAACACAGCATTGTTTTATGGACACTAACTGTCGGGCTTGAGGTTCTTTTCTGTGCCGTAAAACGACACGAGACCACCGACTTTACTTCCCTTCCGAAAGAAGCGATGACCTCCGCCGGGTTTGAACCCGCGACCTCGGGAACTAAGTACCATGGTAACCACTGCACCACGGAGGACGGTACAGCATGTTTTGCTGCCTCAGCATAGCTTATAGACTATGATGCAACACTTACTTTTTTGTCGCAACTTTCTTCGTGATTTTCTTCGAATTTTCTGTGGTACCTGTTTTTTATTTTGAGGACTGTGATTATCCCTGTTGGTGCAAATCGCCCCCTTTGACAGGGCGAAACAGACAACTTGATTAGTGTTTCAGCATCTGGATTTCAGCTGACCATTCCATAAAGTTTCTGTACCAATTGCAGCGTGTCGGTTGAATTCAACCTAATGGTCTCCAATTGGACACTAATTACTAAACGGTCCCTCACTACTGGAAGTTCCAAGTCCCTGTTGGTGGGCGAGATCTTATGTGGAGACTAGTACTGCCCTACGTATCGGAGTTTCATGCCCGTGCGGTTGTTTATCCGATTTAGTACATCTGTCGCACCTAAATCCCGAGAATTGAGCATTCGTCCTTTACTAAATTTAAAGCCACGTTCAGCAGAACACAGCACAGAACACTGCCTGTCACTGATAACGTTACTACACACACCACATATGGATGACATGCCTACAAGCGGAGCGAAGCATTAACACATTCGACTGCTTGAACTTTGACCTGAAGCTATTCATATGCCCTAGTGCTAGTATTTCGTTGGAGACTCCCAAAATGCCAACATTTTTGGTTGATTAAAACAACAAAAAAGAACAAAAACAAAATTAAAATGTTTTCTATGCACTTATGGGATCATTTATATAGCCCCCTTTAACTGTTGGTCATACTGGGAGCTTTGAGTGAAGCGTTTTATGATACTTTTACTCTTAAATTTTAGGTTAGGTTACTGTAGGTTTTCGTCGTTTTTAAACGTATTTTTACACGCACTTGCACACTCACATCTATACTTCCAGACCTAAGGAGAGCAGAGAATAATTCTAATTAAGACAATGGGAATAGAACCCGGGACCTCCGGGTAAGAAGTCAGCTTTATTACACTTTCCATAGTTTATTGCATCCATATGTAATGCTTTAAGCGCTGAAACTAATAGCTTGTAAGATACACACAGAAGTTCTAGAGTGTCACACAATTCCATTTTATTTCCAAGAATATTGTTATATTTTTTCCATTATTACAAATATCGCAGGTGATTTATGAAATTACTGTTGTTTGAAAGAAAACGCTTCCACAAAAAACAAAGTATAGAGCATTAAACGTGGAATTAAAATTTTACGCAGTAGAAGGGCCTAGATTAATGGGTCTAATAAACACACCATTCTAGGTATAAATAAGGTCGGATGTGATACATTCACATTACTTTCTCTACCCTCTATCGTTTATTAGTGAGTTTATAAAATATTCTTACTAAAGTTTATTTTTCTATATACTACACTTTAATCCAAATAAACCTTTACAGCAATACTGCATTGCACATTTCGTTACAGATACAAAGGAAAGAGCGATAGTCAAATGTTTAAGAACTGGACGCACCACCCAAAAATTTATATCAAGGTTCCACCGGAAACAAATGTTTTGGGGTCCCCTAAAACAAAAAACAAAACTAAAAAGCATTGTGTCCTCTCTACTACTTATCTACAGTAAGTAAAAGAAGTATTGCATTCCACCCAAAAATTCGATATTGAGATTTCACAGAAATATACGTTTTGAGTCTCTCTGAATTTAAAAAAAAACATTTTATAAACATTTCTGTGAGTGTACATATATATATATATGTATTCGGCCGAAATGACTGCTTTGAATCGATGTGCGTGCAGTGACTTGAACTCGTAGCGCAAGAGTGTGCTCGTTGGCCTTCACTGGTGGAGGTCCCAGTTCAAATACTGCCACTTGAAGTTACTTCTTATGTTTAGTAAATTTAACTAGAACTGATAGTTTGCATGGAAATGTCGTTTCACTTAATTAGTTTAAGTATGTGAATTCCGTTGAAAAATAAATATTGCTTGTTAGAATATGCAAATTCACTTTCTAGTGCATTTGGATAGTAATCATGATCTATTGTTAGAATGTTCTCGAAACATCAACAGAAATAAACATAAAACTCATTTATCCGCAGGCGTGATATTTTCTCAAAAATGCCTCTAACGGTTTTGATTGAAATAGCAATGTGCAGTATATTTGCATGACGAATAACATGTATATATTGAATCCTCTGGGAATAGCCTGCGAAGTCCTGAAAGCTGGTCAACTGTAAGAGATATTGTCACAGTTAACCCTACAGTGATAATAGTGGTTCGCTGCCCAATGGGATCAAGGGTAATCACCCCACCTGAGCCGAACCAGGGCGCTACTGCCTCAACTCTTGCGTTTTTGTGGTTAAGGGAGGACCAGGATCCCTAATATGGCCGACGGCTGTATGCTAGCATGTCCTCTGCCCTTGGTGCTGATGGGAAAATAGCAAGGGATTACGGGAAACTCGAAAAGGAAACAACATACGGGGAGGGTGCAGGTCAGGGATGCAAGTATGACCGGGAGAACCTAATTAAAGCATTCTAAGTCTGACTGCTAAGATGTGAGAAAGAGTTTATTAATAAACATGGCTCTGGTCCAAATGAAGTTACAAATTAATTAAGAGATGTAGAACCTATCTGGACTGAAGGGTGGTGCAGCGTCGTGATTGGCGAGTATCACTGATAAAATGAAAGTTTGTAACACGCGAGTTTTCAAAAAACCAAGCGACGCAGGCTCCCGCCGCAACACGAATTAGAATCCTAGTTATCTAGCCACATTGTTAGAATCCTTCGAGTGAGCAAAACCAAGGGTTTTTAAAGCGAAATCCGACCACTCAGGCAAGGTTAACGTACTGGCCGCAACTCAGCGATCTTCGAATAATTACCCTAAGTCTGACACAGCGACTTCCGTGTCTCGCCAGTTGAATACCGTATGGTAGCTTTATGTTCTGGGTTTAACAATTTGGGATTATATGACCAAAAGCTACACACCAATTACTAAGGTATAATATTGCTACTGCCACAGATATCGTGACAATATACAATATATATAACAGTATACACAATACTGTAAAAAGATGTATATCTGCTTGAAAGGCACAATTTATGTCAATTAATAAAAATATGTAACCACTTCCAAGATATTCTTTGTTATTGAATTTTCAAACACTTATACATTTAACAAGTGGTAAGTCGTTGTTTGTTTTTTCTCATGGTGCAAAGCCATCATACAGAAATGTGCTTTTCTTACGAGGGCTGTCCAGAAAGTAACCTCCGTCAATTCATAGAACGAGAAGTAGTGGGGGTAGCGCCGCCCTTTCGACATCAGCGTGCGCAGTGGCTTAGCTATGCATCGTAATGTCACGTGTTTGCCAGTTATAACCTAACATGAGCGCCGAAATAACAAATCCCGTGAGTAGGTAAATATAGAGAGAGCTGGCGCAATTTTTGCGTTTATATGGAAAAGGATAGGGAAAACGAGGGTAGATGCGACGGTTCAAGGAGGAAAATGCGTTTATATGGGCGAAATAGGGAATACGAGGGTTGTAGCTAGGCTAGACAGTGGTAGAAGGAGGGGGAATGCGGTTTATATGAGATAGACAGGGAATACGTGGAGAGGTGCTAGGCTAGACGGAGGCTGAGGAGTAGAGTGTGGTTTATATGAAAGGTATAGGAAAACGAGGAGGGGTGTTAGGCTAGACAGAGTTGAAGGGTAGAGCATGTCTTGTATATGAGAGGGGTAGGGAACAGGAGCAGGGGTGTTAGGCTAGACAGAGGTCAAGAAGTAGAGTAGGGTTTATATGAAAGGTATAGGAAAACGAGGAGGGGTGTTAGGCTAGACAGAGTTGAAGGGCAGAGCATGTCTTGTATATGAGAGAGGTAGGGAACAGGAGCAGGGGTGTTAGGCTAGGCAGAGGTCAAGAAGTAGAGTATGGTTTATATGAAAGGTATAGGAAAACGAGGAGGGGTGTTAAGCTAGACAGAGTTGAAGGGCAGAGCATGTCTTGTATATGAGAGAGGTAGGGAACAGGAGAAGGGGTGTTAGGCTAGGCAGAGGTCAAGAAGTAGAGTATGGTTTATATGAAAGGTATAGGAAAACGAGGAGGGGTGTTAGGCTAGACAGAGTTGAAGGGCAGAGCATGTCTTGTATATGAGAGAGGTAGGGAACAGGAGCAGGGGTGTTAGGCTAGGCAGAGGTCAAGAAGTAGAGTATGGTTTATATGAAAGGTATAGGAAAACGAGGAGAGTGTTAGGCTAGACAGAGTTGAAGGGCAGAGCATGTCTTGTATATGAGAGAGGTAGGGAACAGGAGCAGGGGTGTTAGGCTAGGCAGAGGTCAAGAAGTAGAGTATGGTTTATATGAATGGTATAGGAAAACGAGGAGGGGTGTTAGGCTAGACAGAGTTGAAGGGTAGAGCATGTCTTGTATATGAGAGAGGTAGGGAACAGGAGCAGGGGTGTTAGGCTAGATAGAGGTCAAGAAGTAGAGTATGGTTTATATGAATGGTATAGGAAAACGAGGTGGACTGTTAGGCTAGACAGAGTTGAAGGGTAGAGTATGTCCTTTATATGAGAGGTATAGGAAAACGCGGAGAGCTATTAGCTTAGGAGAATTGAGTATGTGTTTATAAGGAGAGACGAGAAAACGGAGAGAGATCCTATGCTAGGATAGACAGGTGTTAAAGTTAGGTTAGATAGGAAACCAAGGAGTGATACTCAGCTAGAGGGGGCAGGAGGAATGCGCTTTATGAGAGGTAGGGGATACGGAGAGTGGTGTTAGGCTAGACAGAGGTTGAGAGTAGAGTAGGCGTTTATATGTATGAGAAGTATAGAACAGGAGGAGAGGTGTTAGGCTAGACACAAGCTGAGAGTAGAGTATGCGATTATATGTATGAGAGGTATAGGAGCAGGAGGAGAGGTGCTAGGCTAGACAGAGGTAGAGGAGTAGAGTATGGTTTATATGAGAGGTATAGGGAAAAGAGGAGAGTCGGTAGGCTAGACAGATAGTGAAGCAGTAGGAATATGGACTTATATACAGGAGAGATAGGGAATAGGAGGGGAGGGGCTAGACTTTGAAAGCGGCTTTAGATGTGAACTTAGTGGAAAACTGTTTCATGTCAATGTTCTAGACATGCCCATCACGTAACCCATTCAGGGAAGAGGTGGCTGCTCAGAGAAAAATGTGACCAGCAAAGGGAAAAACGTGACCAGCAAAGGGAAAAAAGGTGACCAGCAAAGGGAAAAACGTGACCAGCAAAGGGAAAAAGGTGACCAGCAAAGGGAAAAATGTGACCAGCAAAGGGAAAAACGTGACCAGAGAAGGGAAAAATGGGACCAGAAGAGGGAAAAACGTGACCAGCAAAGGGAAAAGCTAACCCACTCACACTAGCAGGTAAGTAATTCAGTTAGTATCATAGGGTAGGACAGATCCTGGGAAGCGGATATAGCATAGTTCCGTATGATGTTACAGGTAATTCAGAGAGTATCGTAGGTATTTAGGATAATGCAAGTAACATAGGTGTTTAGAGTCACTCAGCTAGTATCACAAGAGGCTGGTTTCCAGGGGCAGAACGTATCATAGATACATATTTTTCACAGGCAATTCAGCTAGTATCGGAGGGTATTTAAGCTAATTCAGCTGGTATTACAAGAGGCGGACTGCATCATAGCAGTGTATGATTTCACAGGTAATTCAGTTAGTATCGTAGGTATTTAGGCTAATTCATCTAGTATCACAGGAGGATAGATTCCAGGGATTGGGTATAGCATAGTTTCGTATTTCACAGGTAACTCAGCTAGTATCGTAGGTATTTAGCATAATTCAAGTGTGATAGGTGTTTAGAGTAATTAAGCTAGCATTATAGGGGGGTAGGTTCCGGGGTCGGTTATAACGTAGTTTCGTATTTTACAGATAGTTCAGGTAATATCGTAAGTATTTGGGTAATCAGCATAGTTTCACAGATACTCGTGATAATTTCGATCAGAGATTTGTATCACAGCTATTTAAGGTAAATGCAGGTGATTCAGGTTGTATCAATGGTATTTGAGTCATTTTAACAGATAATTCATCTTGTATCATTGATATTTGGGGGGCAAACCAGATAGTATCACAGGTGATCGTGCTAATTTAGAACAGAAATTCGTATCAGAGCTAGTTAAGGTAATTTCACATGATTCGGGTAGTATCACAGGTATTTAAGTCATTTTAACAAGTAATTCAGCTAGTATTACAGCTACTCATGGTAATATAGAGAGTAATTAGATTATAAACATTTCTCATCCAACGTTACAACAATTTATATACTTTTTCTAAATCTTACAAACTTATTATATGTTAAACAGTTATTGTACGATGCGGAGAGGGATAAACTGCATATTGGTTTACAAATTGAAAATCTTTACGTCAACATACCTTTATTTTAGGTCGTTGTAGATGTCTCTCCCCTTTTATCTAGGCTTGAGACTAGCACTAGGATTGCTCCTAATGGCAGGGTTACCACCTTCCCTTCCATCTTCTTCTTTCTTCATTAGGCGTCTGCTAGTTGCATACACAGCACACGGATAAACTTCATTTTTAAGATTGTATACTCACGAGAAAATCTTCATCTTCGACTTACATTCTCTTAAGCACTGTTTGTAATACTGTAATGTCCATATGCAACGGTAGTTATTCCATCCTCAGCAATAATTCTTTTATCATCAAAGGGATTCAATGCAATTTTATTCACTTGCACTGTGGTAACAGCATGCTTTCGTGATAGGATTAGATTCATGGGCGTTCTGATGATTTCACAGGTTTTAAGACAGTCTGTATAGCTGTCAAACGAAATGTACTGCTTAATAGCGCTACGTTTTATACATTTAATCTTTTTTATCATTGAGCCTTGAATATCTAAGGCATACATCTTAGGACGTAGTCCAACAAAGCGTAGGATGATTTTGCTATTAGCCTCATCTTTAAATTTTCCCAATACCTTCTTGTTCTGAGTAGAGTGGCATATATGATTGACAGGGTAATCAGCTGTATCCAGATGCTCAAGAAAACGTAGCTTGTCCTGGTACACATCTTCAGTTGTTACACGATGAATGAATGAATCAGTGTCCATATACATAAGCTTCAGGTTTTCAGCTCCATAATAAGGCAACAACACGTCGTAATGGTAGTTATACATTAATGTCTTGGAGATGTCCAACACACTCATTCCAATGTATATAGGCTTGTTGAACAGAATCTGACGAGAGGCCATATGTACAGCAGCTAGATTAGCAGCATATATCGTCCTGTCGATAAACGTAGGCTTGGCGATCAACTTTTCTAGAGTCTTCTCATTGGTCACCAGTCGTATATCCACACGGCTACGCAGGTTCTCCATAGTTTTTCCAAACATGGCGTTGTTAAAGAGCTTATAGAGATCCTTCTCGAAGTCATTTGCAGCTTGTTGTCGTAGCCTGTTGTTAAATTCCACATAAGGTTTCAACCACCGAGACTGTCGGAATTGTAGCACACGATGGATTTTTGTTAGTCGTAGTCCATGACTAAGAGCCTGCTTCAAAGCCATGTAATGCACTACATACTTCTTTCGAGGTCCAAGATGAGGTATCAGTTTCTTTGTAGATGTTCCCAATGGCTTCATACACTCAGGCAGGAAAGGTAGATCGTTGTGTAGATCGTGAAGTTCTGCAGGATATTCGATATCAACTTCTAATATGTACCCATGAGGATCATCTTCTTGTAGTGTTTCTAAGTTGATTTCTTCAGGCGAAACCCACTGAAATCCACCAAAAGGAAGGGCGTGACACATTGCCCACCCATATTGGTTATTGGCGTCCTCATATGTGATAAATTGGGTTGGTCTCGACAGATCAAACTTCTCCATATACGCGTTATTAACTTCTGCATACCGATGGGAAACTTGACATAAACCTCCTCTTATACCTGATTCCACCATGAGTAGTTGATCGTAATCTTGTAACAGCTCCAGCTTAATTCCTGTATACAACAACATGGCGTCCCATGTAAGTCCTGGAGATGTAAAATAATGCGCGGGGTCAACTTTGTGTGTTTTGAGGGTTTGCTCTCTGAACGTCTCAAAGACATCAGCTAGGAGTGGTACACCTGAGGTTAAGTAGAGATCGCTGTACTCTTCCAGGTTTCTCACATTAAACAGCTCCCATACATTTCTAGCATGATCGTAGTCAGTATCAGTAATTTCTTCTTCATTTAATCTATTGTAGAATGAGTCCTTAGGAGGCAAGCAGGTCTCGTTCAGGGCATCCCAGGAAGTGACGTAATCATAGGGAAATACACCCTTACGGGTCATCAACTTCAATTTGTCTTCTCCAAAGTACTTTAGTGTTTCAGGATATGAGGTTAGATTTTTTACCAACTTATCCAAGCTTGTACTGAGGAAACGGAAGCTGTCCACAAATCGAAGCTTCATATCTCCTACATACTTGGTGAATGAGATATAGCTTTCTTCAGAGTTAGGAATTACCTCCACTCGTTCACTTGTACAACCCAACTCCTTAACAATGAAATGAGAGTCATATCCGCTAAGGTTATGCATGAAGACTGGTATATATTTAGGTGTTTTACAGGCTAAATTACATTCATTATGAAGACTTCCACGATATTCACCGCTGATGTGATCATGGTCGCGTACTTTGTAGTTCTCTTCTGTAAAGCCTTTTCCACACAAGTAGCATGTCGTAGAAGACTCAAAATCCTTTTGCTGTTGATCCGTAAGTTTCAGAGGCTTAGCAGATTTGTATACGGCATCAATCATTTTTGCAAGAGATGTCAGGTACAGCATAAACTTCTGAGCAGCATCAGCACCACGATACACATAGGGTTGCTTAGGAAGACCAGTTTCGAGATGTTCAACGTTGGTTGATGGTTAACGTAAACACAGAAGCTCATTGGTGTGTGCTCTTGATAAGGGGTTGTATAGGAAGTTTCAGGATTGGGTATACACGTATGACATGGAGTGAGAATACTCTCAAAATCAGCATAGATGACATAAGGTACTTTCAACATCCTCTCAACATTTTTAAACTGTACAATCGATTTCTCCTTGGTAGGCATAACTACCCTCGCAACACCATGTTGATTACAGATTGATGTATGTTCTTGTAGTTTTTCCAGTCCACTTCGTCCGCTCTGGTCATCAAAATGTGTAAAGCATCGCTTACAAGTATAAACCCGTCCATTATGGTTAGTTTTCTGACGTCGAACGAGTTTCTCAAAATTCTTTATATACACGTAATAGTGTTTTCCACTGCTGTCATTCAATAGTAGCAGGTCGCGATGTTCAGGTAGTTCAATATCAGCAACCTTTATCGCATACACTTCATGCTTCTCATCCAACCCGAAAACGTTAATAGATATCTTGTTAAGCTTCTCAAATTTAGGTATTTGAGAAAGTGGAGTAGGATAGGAAACACAGCTGAAGTCGTACTTATCTTGAAGCTGCTTGTACTTGCTCACACGTTGCGCATCCTTCTCAACGAATTTAGCTAGTACAGAATACATGTAGCATTTCTCATCACTAAAGTTCTGAATGTTTATACACGCTTTCCTTGCTTCAACAGATGACGGTAGTGGTATGTAGCTACTTCCTCGCAACGGGTTGTACTTGTTGATACGAAGTCGAACTCCTTCCACAGTAAGCAAAGCCCAGCTGCTACCCTTAAGCTGAGACTCCTCCATTTCAGTCACCAATTTCTTGAATTTCGCTTCCAGTGTTGAGTCCAGATCTGTTTCTAGGAAAACAGGACGATTCCTTGTTTTAAATGTTTTGTCACAGGTTTCTCCAATACTGTTAACAAATCGACACTCAGCCAGCAGATTAATTTTAACACTCTTATGAATGCTGAGATCTTTATGCACAGCCTGGATTATACGTTGTTTTGCCTCTTGCAGATACATATTCAGGTCCTTAGGTGACTCGCATCGTATAAAATACGATTTCAATCGTCCTTCGAATGAAGTTTCATATTCCTTCATATCACAGTCCTCCATTGTTGACAGCAACTGATGTTTAGTTGGCTCTAATCTTCTTTTCTTCTGAGGGCTGCTTATTTCACATATATCTTCGTGTCGCTGTCCCTTATAGCAATCTTTGAAGGTTACATTACAATGTTTACATTTGAAGAGCTTCTTGCAGCTCATCTCGTGTCTTCTCTTGTCATAACCTCGGAGGAACTTCTTCCCACATTTTCCGCATGCATATCCAGTAGCGCTTGGAATCATATCCTTATACGCCGAGTTATTCATCTTTATTCTTGATGTAATAACGTATTAATCCTTCTTCAAGGGAAATGTAGACCTCTTCACCTTGACACCACTTTAGAAAGCTGATTATTCTTGGAGAGAACACAATGTTAACACCTCAAGACTAATTAGCGCAATGAACTCCAATACCCTAGATCACCGTATTTATAGAGGGAGCACGAGCCTTTTAGATCAATCATAAACTCGCTCCATAGCTACCTGTATATGTTTGCTCCACGCGTATTAACCTCACGCCCAGAGTCAGGATGTTTATGCCGTCACACCCAGAGACAGGATGTCTGGCAGTATCAAACACGTTTAAACTCGTCTCGTAACTACCTGTATGTGCTGTCACACCAACAAGAGAAGTATTCCCACACGCTCATTCAGTCAAATGTTCCATTCAAAGCCTACCATCACCCATTACACCAAAGCTAGTACAATCTCTATTATCAAAATACTTAAAAGTAAAGGCTTAAAAGGTAACGTAGAAGATTTTTCCCCTTATTTACTTAAATGTGTGTATATACTACATTATTTCATGTTTTCATTCCCTTTTCAATTCTTCCTTTCCATCTTCTTCTAGAAAGACCATTACATTTCACTACAATCACGAGCAAAGCAATTTTTCCAGAGTTTCACAGATTCTAAGCTTCTAGAATCGAACCCGGTAATACTTTTAATAAATGTATTTTTAGTAATTTAGCTCCCTCGCATCAGCATCTACCATTTAATCTTTACTCGAACCTGATAGGATTCATAGGCATGAAGATATATGAAATCACCCCTTAGGGATTCGATCCGAGTACTTTAAAGTAATTTTTGTCATGATAACAATATTTAGGGACTAGGTACTGTGTTCACCGTTTACTTGACGCATCTATCTAAACTAAATTACGAGTTATTAAATTTGCAAGTAAATTTCATTGAATCGGTATTCGAACCCAGAACACCAGGAACAAAATAATCTATAATATTAGCTTGACATGTTAAACAAAGCTGTGTGCAGTTACGCTATCAATCTAAGTGATATATTCCAGTGTACAGAGGAAAATTAAGGAACTCATTAAAAGATGGGGAATCGAACCAAGCACAACTGATTGACAATTATATACAGCATTAATTACATATTATACGAGCTATCAATCATGCTTTGGTCCACTCCTCTACCTCTCTTAGTTTCCGAGAAAACGAAGATTTAAAATTAAGAATCGAACCCAGGACGTCAGGTATCTAATTTCACATCCACAAAATACTACCTAAAAAATAAACGTCACAAAGTTTATTTCGCATCTTTATCTTAATTGGTTTAAGAGTTATTAAATTTATAATTAAATTACATTTTATCGGTATTCGAACCCGGAACACCAGAAACACAATTATTTACAATATTAGTTTAATATGATAATAAGAGCTATATGCAGTTACAGCATCTATCTAAGTGTTATATTCTAGAGTATAGAGAAAAATTAAGGAAGTCACTGAAAGATCGGGATTCGAACTAGTGACAACTGATTGAAAATTATATACAGTATTAATTACACATTATAACAGCTATCAAACATGCTTTGGTCCATTCCTCTACCTTTCTTAGTTTCCGAGATAATGGCGATTTAAAAATTAACGATCGAACCCGGGATACCAGGTACTCAAGTATACATTCAGAAGAAACTACCTAATTATCTAAATGTAATAAACTTTATTTGACGTCTTTAACTGAATTAGTCTTTGAGTTATAAGAATATGAATTTGTAATCCCTCCTAGGATTCGATCCCAGGCATCCCAGCCAACTCGGATTAATATCTTTAGGACGCGGTGCATTCCAAAGAATTGATTACTATTTATCCCATTGTTCTATCTCTTTTCATTCATTTTCGAATACCGATAAAATGTAATTTAATTATAAATTTAATAACTCTTAAACCAATTAAGATAAAGATGGCAAATAAACTTTGTGACGTTTATTTTTTAGGTAGTATCTTGTGGATGTGAAATTAGATACCTGACGTCCTGGGTTCGATCCTTAATTTTAAATCTTCATTATCTCGGAAACTAAGAGAGGTAGAGGAGTGGACCAAAGCATGATTGATAGCTCGTATAATATGTAATTAATGCTGTATATAATTGTCAATCAGTTGTGCTTGGTTCGATTCCCCATCTTTTAATGAGTTCCTTAATTTTCCTCTGTACACTAGAATATATCACTTAGATTGATAGCGTAACTGCACACAGCTTTGTTTAACATGTCAAGCTAATATTATAGATTATTTTGTTCCTGGTGTTCTGGGTTCGAATACCGATTCAATGAAATTTACTTGCAAATTTAATAACTCGTAATTTAGTTTAGATAGATGCGTCAAGTAAACGGTGAACACAGTACCTAGTCCCTAAATATTGTTATCATGACAAAAATTACTTTAAAGAACTCGGATCGAATCCCTAAGGGGTGATTTCATATATCTTCAAGCCTATGAATCCTATCAGGTTCGAGTAAAGATTAAATGGTAGATGCTGATGCGAGGGAGCTAAATTACTAAAAATACATTTATTAAACGTATTACCGGGTTCGATTCTAGAAGCTTAGAATCTGTGAAACTCTGGAAAAATTGCTTTGCTCGTGATTGTAGTGAAATGTAATGGTCTTTCTAGAAGAAGATGGAAAGGAAGAATTGAAAAGGGAATGAAAACATGAAATAATGTAGTATATACACACATTTAAGTAAATAAGGGGAAAAATCTTCTACGTTACCTTTTAAGCCTTTACTTTTAAGTATTTTGATAATAGAGATTGTACTAGCTTTGGTGTAATGGGTGATGGTAGGCTTTGAATGGAACATTTGACTGAATGAGCGTGTGGGAATACTTCTCTTGTTGGTGTGACAGCACATACAGGTAGTTACGAGACGAGTTTAAACGTGTTTGATACTGCCAGACATCCTGTCTCTGGGTGTGACGTCATAAACATCCTGACTCTGGGCGTGAGGTTAATACGCGTGGAGCAAACATATACAGGTAGCTATGGAGCGAGTTTATGATTAATCTAAAAGGCTCGTGCTCCCTCTATAAATACGGTGATCTAGGGTATTGGAGTTCATTGCGCTAATTAGTCTTGAGGTGTTAACATTGTGTTCTCTCCAAGAATAATCAGCTTTCTAAAGTGGTGTCAAGGTGAAGAGGTCTACATTTCCCTTGAAGAAGGATTAATACGTTATTACATCAAGAATAAAGATGTATAACTCGGCGTATAAGGATATGATTCCAAGCGCTACTGGATATGCATGCGGAAAATGTGGGAAGAAGTTCCTCCGAGGTTATGACAAGAGAAGACACGAGATGAGCTGCAAGAAGCTCTTCAAATGTAAACATTGTAATGTAACCTTCAAAGATTGCTATAAGGGACAGCGACACGAAGATATATGTGAAATAAGCAGCCCTCAGAAGAAAAGAAGATTAGAGCCAACTAAACATCAGTTGCTGTCAACAATGGAGGACTGTGATATGAAGGAATATGAAACTTCATTCGAAGGACGATTGAAATCGTATTTTATACGATGCGAGTCACCTAAGGACCTGAATATGTATCTGCAAGAGGCAAAACAACGTATAATCCAGGCTGTGCATAAAGATCTCAGCATTCATAAGAGTGTTAAAATTAATCTGCTGGCTGAGTGTCGATTTGTTAACAGTATTGGAGAAACCTGTGACAAAACATTTAAAACAAGGAATCATCCTGTTTTCCTAGAAACAGATCTGGACTCAACACTGGAAGCGAAATTCAAGAAATTGGTGACTGAAATGGAGGAGTCTCAGCTTAAGGGTAGCAGCTGGGCTTTGCTTACTGTGGAAGGAGTTCGACTTCGTATCAACAAGTACAACCCGTTGCGAGGAAGTAGCTACATACCACTACCGTCATCTGTTGAAGCAAGGAAAGCGTGTATAAACATTCAGAACTTTAGTGATGAGAAATGCTACATGTATTCTGTACTAGCTAAATTCGTTGAGAAGGATGCGCAACGTGTGAGCAAGTACAAGCAGCTTCAAGATAAGTACGACTTCAGCTGTGTTTCCTATCCTACTCCACTTTCTCAAATACCTAAATTTGAGAAGCTTAACAAGATATCTATTAACGTTTTCGGGTTGGATGAGAAGCATGAAGTGTATGCGATAAAGGTTGCTGATATTGAACTACCTGAACATCGCGACCTGCTACTATTGAATGACAGCAGTGGAAAACACTATTACGTGTATATAAAGAATTTTGAGAAACTCGTTCGACGTCAGAAAACTAACCATAATGGACGGGTTTATACTTGTAAGCGATGCTTTACACATTTTGATGACCAGAGCGGACGAAGTGGACTGGAAAAACTACAAGAACATACATCAATCTGTAATCAACATGGTGTTGCGAGGGTAGTTATGCCTACCAAGGAGAAATCGATTGTACAGTTTAAAAATGTTGAGAGGATGTTGAAAGTACCTTATGTCATCTATGCTGATTTTGAGAGTATTCTCACTCCATGTCATACGTGTATACCCAATCCTGAAACTTCCTATACAACCCCTTATCAAGAGCACACACCAATGAGCTTCTGTGTTTACGTTAACCATCAACCAACGTTGAACATCTCGAAACTGGTCTTCCTAAGCAACCCTATGTGTATCGTGGTGCTGATGCTGCTCAGAAGTTTATGCTGTACCTGACATCTCTTGCAAAAATGATTGATGCCGTATACAAATCTGCTAAGCCTCTGAAACTTATGGATCAACAGCAAAAGGATTTTGAGTCTTCTACGACATGCTACTTGTGTGGAAAAGGCTTTACAGAAGAGAACTACAAAGTACGCGACCATGATCACATCAGCGGTGAATATCGTGGAAGTCTTCATAATGAATGTAATTTAGCCTGTAAAACACCTAAATATATACCAGTCTTCATGCATAACCTTAGCGGATATGACTCTCATTTCATTGTTAAGGAGCTGGGTTGTACAAGTGAACGAGTGGAGGTAATTCCTAACTCTGAAGAAAGCTATATCTCATTCACCAAGTATGTAGGAGATATGAAGCTTCGATTTGTGGACAGCTTCCGTTTCCTCAGTACAAGCTTGGATAAGTTGGTAAAAAATCTAACCTCATATCCTGAAACACTAAAGTACTTTGGAGAAGACAAATTGAAGTTGATGACTCGTAAGGGTGTATTTCCCTATGATTACGTCACTTCCTGGGAAGCCTTGAACGAGACCTGCTTGCCTCCTAAGGACTCATTCTACAATAGATTAAATGAAGAAGAAATTACTGATACTGACTACGATCATGCTAGAAATGTATGGGAGCTGTTTAATGTGAGAAACCTGGGAGAGTACAGCGATCTCTACTTAACCTCAGGTGTACCACTCCTAGCTGATGTCTTTGAGACGTTCAGAGAGCAAACCCTCAAAACACACAAAGTTGACCCCGCGCATTATTTTACATCTCCAGGACTTACATGGGACGCCATGTTGTTGTATACAGGAATTAAGCTGGAGCTGTTACAAGATTACGATCAACTACTCATGGTGGAATCAGGTATAAGAGGAGGTTTATGTCAAGTTTCCCATCGGTATGCAGAAGTTAATAACGCGTATATGGAGAAGTTTGATCTGTCGAGACCAACCCAATTTATCACATATGAGGACGCCAATAACCAATATGGGTGGGCAATGTGTCACGCCCTTCCTTTTGGTGGATTTCAGTGGGTTTCGCCTGAAGAAATCAACTTAGAAACACTACAAGAAGATGATCCTCATGGGTACATATTAGAAGTTGATATCGAATATCCTGCAGAACTTCACGATCTACACAACGATCTACCTTTCCTGCCTGAGTGTATGAAGCCATTGGAAACATCTACAAAGAAACTGATACCTCATCTTGAACCTCGAAAGAAGTATGTAGTGCATTACATGGCTTTGAAGCAGGCTCTTAGTCATGGACTACGACTAACAAAAATCCATCGTGTGCTACAATTCCGACAGTCTCGGTGGTTGAAACCTTATGTGGAATTTAACAACAGGCTACGACAACAAGCTGCAAATGACTTCGAGAAGGATCTCTATAAGCTCTTTAACAACGCCATGTTTGGAAAAACTATGGAGAACCTGCGTAGCCGTGTGGATATACGACTGGTGACCAATGAGAAGACTCTAGAAAAGTTGATCGCCAAGCCTACGTTTATCGACAGGACGATATATGCTGCTAATCTAGCTGCTGTACATATGGCCTCTCGTCAGATTCTGTTCAACAAGCCTATATACATTGGAATGAGTGTGTTGGACATCTCCAAGACATTAATGTATAACTACCATTACGACGTGTTGTTGCCTTATTATGGAGCTGAAAACCTGAAGCTTATGTATATGGACACTGATTCATTCATTCATCGTGTAACAACTGAAGATGTGTACCAGGACAAGCTACGTTTTCTTGAGCATCTGGATACAGCTGATTACCCTGTCAATCATATATGCCACTCTACTCAGAACAAGAAGGTATTGGGAAAATTTAAAGATGAGGCTAATAGCAAAATCATCCTACGCTTTGTTGGACTACGTCCTAAGATGTATGCCTTAGATATTCAAGGCTCAATGATAAAAAAGATTAAATGTATAAAACGTAGCGCTATTAAGCAGTACATTTCGTTTGACAGCTATACAGACTGTCTTAAAACCTGTGAAATCATCAGAACGCCCATGAATCTAATCCTATCACGAAAGCATGCTGTTACCACAGTGCAAGTGAATAAAATTGCATTGAATCCCTTTGATGATAAAAGAATTATTGCTGAGGATGGAATAACTACCGTTGCATATGGACATTACAGTATTACAAACAGTGCTTAAGAGAATGTAAGTCGAAGATGAAGATTTTCTCGTGAGTCTACAATCTTAAAAATGAAGTTTATCCGTGTGCTGTGTATGCAACTAGCAGACGCCTAATGAAGAAAGAAGAAGATGGAAGGGAAGGTGGTAACCCTGCCATTAGGAGCAATCCTAGTGCTAGTCTCAAGCCTAGATAAAAGGGGAGAGACATCTACAACGACCTAAAATAAAGGTATGTTGACGTAAAGATTTTCAATTTGTAAACCAATATGCAGTTTATCCCTCTCCGCATCGTACAATAACTGTTTAACATATAATAAGTTTGTAAGATTTAGAAAAAGTATATAAATTGTTGTAACGTTGGATGAGAAATGTTTATAATCTAATTACTCTCTATATTACCATGAGTAGCTGTAATACTAGCTGAATTACTTGTTAAAATGACTTAAATACCTGTGATACTACCCGAATCATGTGAAATTACCTTAACTAGCTCTGATACGAATTTCTGTTCTAAATTAGCACGATCACCTGTGATACTATCTGGTTTGCCCCCCAAATATCAATGATACAAGATGAATTACCTGTTAAAATGACTCAAATACCATTGATACAACCTGAATCACCTGCATTTACCTTAAATAGCTGTGATACAAATCTCTGATCGAAATTATCACGAGTATCTGTGAAACTATGCTGATTACCCAAATACTTACGATATTACCTGAACTATCTGTAAAATACGAAACTACGTTATAACCGACCACGGAACCTACCCTCCTGTAATGCTAGCTTAATTACTCTAAACACCTATCACACTTGAATTATGCTAAATACCTACGATACTAGCTGAGTTACCTGTGAAATACGAAACTATGCTATACCCAATCCCTGGAATCTATCCTCCTGTGATACTAGATGAATTAGCCTAAATACCTACGATACTAACTGAATTACCTGTGAAATCATACACTGCTATGATGCAGTCCGCCTCTTGTAATACCAGCTGAATTAGCTTAAATACCCTCCGATACTAGCTGAATTGCCTGTGAAAAATATGTATCTATGATACGTTCTGCCCCTGGAAACTAGCCTCTTGTGATACTAGCTGAGTGACTCTAAACACCTATGTTACTTGCATTATCCTAAATACCTACGATACTCTCTGAATTACCTGTAACATCATACGGAACTATGCTATATCCGCTTCCCAGGATCTGTCCTACCCTATGATACTAACTGAATTACTTACCTGCTAGTGTGAGTGGGTTAGCTTTTCCCTTTGCTGGTCACGTTTTTTCCTCTTCTGGTCCCAGTTTTCCCTTTTCTGGTCACGTTTTTCCCTTTGCTGGTCACATTTTTCCCTTTGCTGGTTCACCTTTTTCCCTTTCCTGGTCACGTTTTTCCCTTTGCTGGTCACCTTTTTTCCCTTTGCTAGTACCTTTTTTTCCTTTGCTGGTCACCTTTTTCCCTTTGCTGGTCACATTTGTCCCTGAGCAGCCACCTTTTCCCTGAATGGGTTACGTGATGGGCATGTCTAGAACATTGACATGAAACAGTTTTCCACTAAGTTCACATCTAAAGTCGTTTTCAAAGTCTAGCCCCTCCCCTCCTAATCCCTATCTCTCCTGTATTTAAGTCCATATTCCCACTGCTTCACTATCTGTCTAGCCTACCGACTCTCCTCGTTTCCCTATACCTCTCATATAAACCATACTCTACTCCTCTACCTCTGTCTAGCCTAGCACCTCTCCTCCTGCTCCTATACCTCTCATACATATAAACGCATACTCTACTCTCAGCCTGTGTCTAGCCTAACACCCCTCCTCCTGTTCTATACTTCTCATACATATAAACGCCTACTCTACTCTCAACCTCTGTCTAGCCTAACACCACTCTCCGTATCCCCTACCTCTCATAAAGCGCATTCCTCCTGCCCCCCTCTAGCTGAGTATCACTCCTTGGTTTCCTATCTAACCTAACTTTAACACCTGTCTATCCTAGCATAGGATCTCTCTCCGTTTTCTCGTCTCTCCTTATAAACACATACTCAATTCTCCTAAGCTAATAGCTCTCCGCGTTTTCCTATACCTCTCATATAAAGGACATACTCTACCCTTCAACTCTGTCTAGCCTAACAGTCCACCTCGTTTTCCTATACCATTCATATAAACCATACTCTACTTCTTGACCTCTATCTAGCCTAACACCCCTGCTCCTGTTCCCTACCTCTCTCATATACAAGACATGCTCTACCCTTCAACTCTGTCTAGCCTAACACCCCTCCTCGTTTTCCTATACCTTTCATATAAACCATACTCTACTTCTTGACCTCTGCCTAGCCTAACACCCCTGCTCCTGTTCCCTACCTCTCTCATATACAAGACATGCTCTGCCCTTCAACTCTGTCTAGCCTAACACCCCTCCTCGTTTTCCTATACCTTTCATATAAACCATACTCTACTTCTTGACCTCTGCCTAGCCTAACACCCCTGCTCCTGTTCCCTACCTCTCTCATATATA
Source organism: Deroplatys truncata (assembly GCA_030765065.1). Lineage (NCBI taxonomy): Eukaryota > Metazoa > Arthropoda > Insecta > Mantodea > Mantidae > Deroplatys > Deroplatys truncata. Next base: position 48,914,306 of record CM060987.1, read on the forward strand.
AGACATGCTCTGCCCTTCAACTCTGTCTAGCCTAACACCCCTCCTCGTTTTACTATACCTTTCATATAAACCATACTCTACTTCTTGACCTCTGCCTAGCCTAACACCCCTGCTCCTGTTCCCTACCTCTCTCATATACAAGAATGCTCTGCCCTTCAACTCTGTCTAGCCTAACACCCCTCCTCGTTTTCCTATACCTTTCATATAAACCCTACTCTACTTCTTGACCTCTGTCTAGCCTAACACCCCTGCTCCTGTTCCCTACCCCTCTCATATACAAGACATGCTCTACCCTTCAACTCTGTCTAGCCTAACACCCCTCCTCGTTTTCCTATACCTTTCATATAAACCATACTCTACTCCTCAGCCTCCGTCTAGCCTAGCACCTCTCCACGTATTCCCTATCTGTCTCATATAAACCGCATTCCCCCTCCTTCTACCACTGCCTAGCCTAGCATCAACCCTCGTATTCCCTATTTCGCCCATATAAACGCATTTTCCTCCTTGAACCGTCGCATCTACCGTCGTTTTCCCTATCCTTTCCCATATAAACGCAAAAATTGCGCCAGCTCTCTCTATATTTACCTACTCCCGTGAAGTGTGAAAAAGCTAAGAAGAGCAATCCAAAACAAGCGTAGTGGTCTTCTGACATCTGGTGTTGTGTTTTTGCATAACAACGCTCGCCCTCACACAGCAAACAATACAAATGAACTTTTTGGACAAGTTCAAATGCGACGTTTCCGACCATCCCCCGTACAGCCTCGATTTGGCCCCTGGCGACTTCCATCTGTTCCCGTACATGAAAAAGTGGCTTGCAACAGAGCTTCAAAACGTCGTGACAGGTTGGCTTAGTTCACAGGCGGTAGAATGTTATGCAGAGGGTATTTCAAAGACTGTGAAAAGGTATGACAAGTACTTGAATCTGTTTGGAGACTATGTAGAAAAATAAAGAAAAGCTCTAGTTTTCAGATGTAAATAATAAACCTTTGTGTGCATACCGGTTTCATGTTTATTTCAAAACGGAGGTTTCTTTCTGGATAGCCCTCGTAGTAACTGACTATCGCTTTAAACCTTTGTATCCTTATACCTGCAACGAATGTATAAATATGTAATGAAAGTTACAGTTTCAATTCTATGTATCTACCTTGTATCTATAACGAAATGTCTAATGAAACTAATTCTGCACACGTTTATTTTGATTAATGCGAAATTATATAAAAATATCTAATGTGTTACGTTCACATGACTTTCTACAACCTCTATAGCTTATTTGTGGATATACAAATTATTCTTACGATAGTTTATTTTCCTATCCACTTCATTTTAATCGAGATAAACATTTTCGGAAATAGCTGCATTACACATTGCGCTATAGATACAAAGGTAACAGCGATAGTCAAATGTTTAAAAACTGGACACACTATGCTAGCCTTAAAATACCATACTCTTTCAGTGAAATCGCGAGAAACAACTGAATGTTTGACTACTTGGATGCCAAAGTAATGAACAATTCGGACCATTAACAACGGATATATCGGAAACGCTGATGCCATAAAAAAAGTTGTATGAAATAAATTGTGTGCTATAAAAAATCTGCATTTTTTGTATGGTACGTATTCGTTTATCGCTTAAAGTTTACAGTTATACTATATTATACAAAATTTCTTCCGAATAAACAAGACTTCCCAAGCTATTCCCAGGTAATTCAAGATATAGTTTTATTTGTCATATTTTGTATTTTTATCAAAATCATCGGAGCCATTTTTACAAAATAAAAAATTTCGAAAAACGTTCCATGTAAAGGGCAGTATGTGTTGGGGGACTTTTCTTCAAAATCTTCGTGTCGCTTTGAAGCTTACTGAGCCTGAATACCAAAGTTTGGTGTTTATCCAACTTTTGACTATTGAATTACGCTGTTCACAAACAGACACACACACACTCAAAAGAACCTTTCTCTAAAATTTTATTCTGGGGTCCCCAAAACATATATTACCGGTGAAATCTCGATATCGAATTTTTGGGTAGAATGCAATACCTTCTCTACCCTCTATGTAGAGAAAGAAACAAATTTTGTAAAACTAGTTTGTTCAAATTATACAAAAAGAAATCCCATATATTCACATGATCTCTACTATCGTTTATTAGTGCGTATAATACACACTATTCTTACTAAATATTATTTTTCTATGTACTATACTTTAAACCAAATAAACATTTGCAAAAATAGCTACCTTATTAATTTTGATAGTCGAACGTTTAAGAAGTGGACGCTATATGCTGACCTAAAAATTCCATACTGTTTCCATGCAATTGCGAGAAAGAACTGACTGTTGACAGCAGTTTAAGACAGTGACCAAATAATGAACAATTCGAACCATTAATGACGGATATCTTAGAAATGGTTTACGCCACAAAAAAAACTTATTTGAAACAAATTGGGTTTTAAAGAGATCTACATTTTTGTGGCACCTTTTCGTCTATCGTTTAACGTTTAACAGTTATACAAGATTGTATAAAATTCCTTCCGAATGAAGAGGCCTTCCTAGGTATTCCCAGAAAATTCAAGATATATATTTTATTTGTCATGTAAATATCTTTCATATATGGTATTTTAATCACAATTTTCGAAAAATGTTCTATGTAAAGGGTAGTTGGCGTGGAGGGATTTTCTTGAAAATCTTCAGGTCGTATCCTTGGATGATACTGAACTGAAATACAAAGTTTGGTACTTATCCAACCTTTCTTTTTTGAATTATGCCGTTCACAGTCACACACCCATACACAAACAGACACACACATCAACCTTTTTCTAAAAATGCTTTTTGGATTCAGGGATATCAAAACATGTATTTCCGGTGAAATCTCGGTATCGAATTATTTTTAGGAATGCAGTACCTTCTCTTTCATGTACGTGGTAGAGAAAATAATTAACGATGGTGGGAAAAGTGATGTGAATGTAACGCAACAATTTGAACATTGTTTCCCTTTAAACTATGGAGGCTTTGACTGTAAAAGCAGATGGTATTCCTGACTGTTTAACTGTGAGCTTATATTATTGAGAAATATAATTTATATGGCAGTGTGTTATTTATAGGCCATTCCGACCCTGAACATCTATGAGCTTTAACTTCAGTCCCGTCCAACACGCACTGTTCCTTTAATTATGCGAGTACATGGAGTAACGGTTGCTGTCATTAGCAAACCCGAGATAAAGGAGCATGCTATCTGCAGAGATGCCTTACATATTCTTACATCATTTAAATGAAGGTTAAAACGAAGTAGTTCAACATTTTAATCTTATAGGAGTACTGTTCCGGCTAACCCAGCGGACTGGCTCAGGCGGAAAATTCTGTGCCCCGCATTCGGTAGGTCCCGGATTCGATCCTCGGCGTCCGCCCACTCTGACCCATGGGGCAGGCGAATGCTGGAGTGGTTTCTTTATCCCCATATTTCGTTCCATTAATCATTTCATTCATTCTTTACCCCGTTTGGTCATTTCGGGATTGGAAGTGTGGGCGATGGTGTTTCGGTGCAGCGTGACAGTTAAATAGGGTGCTCTCTGTGAACTTTCTCCGTTCCTGGGCCTTCGGCTGGTTTCCGGACTATAACGTCCGCCCCTTTTAGGGGGCGTTGCACCCTGGGGTTTCCAATCTGTCTGTCCGAGTGCTGGGGCGTATCTGGGAACGCTAGGGAAACCGTCATTGTTGTGCCGTCACTCCTAGTTCCGGCCGTGTGGTGTGTCCCTTCACCTCATCTCTCCCTTATGGGAGTGCCCCCTCGTGGGGTGTCGGTACAAGATCCTCATTCCTGGATCGGTACCAAATCCCCTCCGCTTCACGATCCAATTGAATTGTTCCGCTATAATTTGCTAGCAGTTGGTTTGCTGTTCTTTGAAAACAGTATGCAAAATACAAATGTTATGAGCGTTGAAATATTACCTTAAATCTCAGTAAAGAAACGAAGTTGTTCTTAATTTCTGACTCACAAGAAGAATGAAGTGGCCCAGTGTAAATGGAAGAGCTTGTTTGCTTTCTGTACTACCTACATACAGTACTGTAGGCCTCTGACAAGAAAACGTTTGCGGGGTGTTCTGCTCTTCGGAGGAGTGAGGGGAACAGTGCCACGCAGCAGCTAACGATGATGTCATAAATATATCTACCATTCAACATCGCGCAACGTCAAATTCCAGTATGTTTCATTTGGAGTAGTGTGTGTTTTCTAGTGATTTACAAAGTTATTTACAATGTCCAGTAAGAAAGGAAGAACACACAGCCAAGCCCGAGGAATAGTTGTTAAGGTTTTATAATCTGAGACTAGGAAAGCAAACAAAAGCAACGGGCCATTCACAGAAGAGCGTATGTTTTCTAAGAGCTTTAAGTCTTGTTTATATGTTGAAAGTAGAGCCGTAATCTTCCTCCAACATTGCTAGAATTGTTGGTGTCCACACATTCTCGTGAGAGGAATACGGTGAGTAGATTAAATAAATTGAGTTATATTTATAGACGCTCTTTAACTACTTTGGTCCTTAGCGTCCAATTCTACATTGGGCGTGAAAGACCGGTAATTTTGCTCAGAGGCCTTTTTATCAGACTTGAGGTTCTTTTACGTGCCGTAAATCTACGAAACGGGACCACCGGCTTTACTTCCCTTCGAAGGAAGCCATGCTAAGGATTTTTACGCCCGAAAAAACCCATCGCCCTCCGCCGGGTTTGAAACCGCGACTTCGGGAACTAGAGGCTAGCGGCAATATTGCATTAGAACAGGGTCCCTGCGTGTATGTCTGTGTATGCCTGTGAACAGCATAACTCAAGCGCAAAAAGTCTGTTAGACTTAGTATTTAAGTTCAGCATTTTCCAAGGATACGAACAAAAGTTTGCAACAAACTCTCCCTCCCAAACTACCTTTTACATGGAAAAATGTTGGATATAATTTTATTTTCTGAAAAAATGCTGCAACCATTGATTAAAACACCAAGTGTTTAAGATATATGGACGACAAATAAGACATATGTTGAATTTTCTGGAAACAGACTGTGAAGTCATAGTCATTTATTCTAAACGGATTTAGTATAAGTGGTAAACAGAGATTTTTTAACTATTTCTTAGGGACACCACTTTAAGGGTTGGTAGTTCAATCATCGTTACTTTACCTGCAGTATATCTGGAGGATCACACCTGCAGTTGGTCGTCGAGTCCTTCGGACTTAGCTGAGATATCATTATATTGATCATCAACTCCTCCTCCTCCTTCGACCAGTGGAGGGCGACTTTGTGCTGTTACAGATCAGCACACATGAATAGAAGGAATATACGATAAAAAGAGGAAGTAATAGCTTTGGCATCGAATACTCTAATGCCATAATTGTCGAAGAAAACAAGGGAACAGCAAGCGAGACTGGATAGAGAAGTGAAAAGAGGAAATCTGATAAGGAAGAGGAACAATACCAGAATCGGTCATTAAGCTCATCGGGATGACCAGTTGCATTTAATGAGTAGCCTTTCCTTTTAGTTTCACATGCATAAGCAGGCACATTAACAGCTCCACCACGGGAGGTGAGAGATGTAACCTTCGGTAATTGACCAGATTGGTTCCTGAAAGCCTCTATTATAGAGGATTTAAAGGTTCTCCCCTCTGTTACCTTTTCGCAACCATACAACAAATGTAGATATCGCTACAGCACTCAATTTGTGTAAAGTAATATTTTTTGGGAGGGAAATTTACCATTTCCCAGATATTCCTTGTTATTGGTGATGAAAGGTGAAGCCGGAATTATAAAGGCAATAATTACCATAATATTCTGAGAAGGATAGCGATATGAAGTAAGTAATAATATATTTAAAATCAGTGTATGTATAAAAAGGAGAAGCATTGTGAAATTGTTGACTGTAAAAGCGACAGAAAGACCAGACAGGCACAGTTTAGCTAATTAGGGACCAGCCCCAGGTATAAAGGGTAAAATAGCTGAAGCCAGCTTCTCTTGGAATTCATGGGTGCAGTTGCACTGGCCGGGATGTGAAGGTCATTTAGAAGCTTCATGACGCTAAGTTTAAGGAGAATGTTTCAGGGAGTAGGGAAGTAGTAGCTTGTTTTTCCTTGTGCAGCGTGGGTAAAGACAGTCTGTCCTGAGCGATCGCTGAGTGTGGGACGACATTCTCGTCGAGTTGTGAACATTGGCGACGAACATGCAAGAGGGGTAGAACGTTCAGCTGTAGTTAATAATCTTCGGTCTTAGTAAAGACACAGTGGCATTTAAAACCCTAAGTTTTATTTTAAATGGTGAATAAATGTGTTCTAAAACAGCGTTCGTGTTTCTCTGCACACACCCACGCAGACCCTGAAATTAAGGTTTCATGCTGGAGCAGCCGTGGCAAAAGAAGAACCATGTAGGAGGAGACAAGCAGCAACCATGAGGCAAAGGTATTTCTTCATTGTTGGAGGACGTAGCGTGGTTGCGTCAAAGGCGAAGTGTAATGAGAGTGGAGATGAAATGAAGGGACAGGAAATTCGGAAGCATTTGCCTAACGAGCCGCGTGAAACCCCGAATAAAACCCATGGGTCAGGAAGATAGAACGCACGTCCTCCCGAATGCGGGACGCAAACGTTACCATCTGAGCCATCCCGATCAGTATCTCCACCCTATAGTTTCCTCCAAGTTTGTTGCCTTGTGTTACTCACTGGAAAACCAGGAGGATTTTATTAGGGCCACATCGTATGTATTACTAGAATGTGTTTATCAAGTTCTATTACACTGAGAACGACTGCATATCTTCCCATTGCATACAAGAACAGTATCGGTGCAGTGGATTAGGTGGTTTTCCTAACAGCGCCTTAAAATGACTTAACAACCTCGCCGATGGTATCTCAGTACTTTCGAGCTGTCATAATACGCCCATAATCGGGAGGTCTGTGCATCTCCGACAATTATAATGCTGCCTCTTAAATGCCCAATTTCCTGAATGTAATACTGCATTGACGTTCTCTCTCCTGAAGCCCATATTTTACAAATTCATTTTGAAAAGAATCTGATACGGTACATTTAGCCTTGAAATTCCACACTCTTTCCATGACATCTCGAAAACAACGGAATAGCAGCAGCAATTTAAAAAATAAGTAATGACCCTTTATTGCCGGAATTATTTTGCTACATATGCCGATCTTCCAATAATTCGCAAACCGGATTTTATATCCCTTTCACCGGCTAAAGCCGAAGCGATTCGAAGAGTGGTACGAAAAGGAATGGCTGTCCATTCAAAGCCTAACGTCGCGAGCTCGAATCCCAACGACTGCAGTAAAATATGCCTGTGGTAAAGGATGCGGAGGGCCCAAGTAATAGTACGCTTGAATGCTGACGAGGTTACATTTGACTGCAATTGCATGGATTTTATTTATTGTTATTATCAAAAGAACGGTATTATTTTATTGCAAAAATATGAATAACTACTCGTGTTTTTACAAATTATAACAGCTATTAATAGCCTAATTTCATTGTTGAAGGTTAGAATAATATGAAATTGAAAAAAGGCCAGTAAATACCTAAAACTTAAAAAAAGACCTTTGTAACGAATATGATACAGCAGGCTATAAAGAGTGCACTGAAAAGTTCCAATCAATGATAGTGGATATCTTGGAAATGGCTGATGTACAAAAACAGCTACTTGAAATAAATTGTATGTTTTAAGTAGCTCTAAATATATTGTGTAGTACGTTTTTGTCTACTTCTTATAGTTTAACACTTATACGAAATTATACAAAATTCCCTCCGACGATTTAAGACTACTCCCAGAAACGTAGGGATATACATTTTATTTGTCATGTAAATATCTTAAATACGTGGTATTTAAACAAAATTGTGAATCATTTATTATAAAATCGTAAATTTAGAAAAACCTCCATGTAATCTTCGTTTAGCATCCATGGAAAGTTATGCATTTAAATACCAAGTTTTGTATTTGTCCAAAATTTCGTTTTAGAGTTATGCTAGTCAGGACACACACACACGCGCGCACGGACGTTTTTCCGTAAATGTTTTCTTCATTCAGGGGGCCTCAAAACATCTATACGTAGGTAGCAGAGAAAGTAGAAACCAAAGCATCGCGCTAGACGTCCAAAGCGAATGAATACCGTGTCTTCAGATTTATTCGGCCTTTACCGCCAGTCGGTTTAAATGAATGACGTCAGTATTAGTTCAGCGAGGGGAGGTGCAGAATTAAACCTCGGACTACATGTGTTTCCGACTTTGTAAACAGGTTGATGTACTGCGGTGGACGGAACTGTTTTTCAATAGTACATTTTGTGCGTTCTTTACACGCGAGATGGAAGTGATCGCTGAGCACAGAATTTGCATGATTGAGTGCTAAGTCGAGACTGTCTAGGTACAAAAACCATCCAATTATTTGAGTTACCTATCGACATACATGTTGAGATTGCGACTTTGTTTATGAGACGTAAGCGAAAGATGCTCCAACTGTAAATACGGGAAAGGTACGATACAAGTCCCATTTCATAAGGTGACCTCGAAACTGTTGACATCCACCCTTTCCGCTCATCTTTCATTAGCCCTCTGCCAGAGGCACTGACGGCAAAGGCTAATAAATCGTTTTATTAGTGCAATAAGAATACATAACACAGTCTAGTCAGCTGGGAAATGATATGAAGACTTACATAAGAATGCTGACAAAAAAAGAGCTCAGATAAGGCGAAACATAGGTTCAACATTGAGTGGAAAGGCATCTGTTGCCCATTAATTTAGGGAGACAGATGCATTTTGGAACATCGCTCGTAATACGAAGAGAGAGGCTCCGAGTAGAACATGGCGTGTTCTGTAACTACCTAATTTGTCACGCAAGCAAAAGACACGTGCTGACGCACGCCTCACTTCCATCTGCAAAAACTTAAATTGGCGAGGCAGTCATGAAATGGAACCATTCCCGACAGCGCCGGGCTGATTAAACTATAACCCCTCAAGTGAATAGATTAATTCTAGCTAAAACAAAGAGGGAGCTGCTATCGGCACGCGACATGATGGATGAGGAGATTAAACCATCGGGCAAATGTTGGCAGCAGGTGATTATTCATTTTACTTAAAGCTGGCCAAGCGAAAGTGCGTTGCAGTAAAACATCAAACACAAAATACACCACGGAACATTAGGCCAATAATTTGACCATCGAATTGGTGCGTAGGTGTTATAAAAAGCTGCCATTTATCTTCGATTTACATTAATCAGCATGTAAAGTAGTGTTAAAATACTCATGTGTGTAGGAGACATTGCACCGAGCAGCTGGCGCAGCAGTAACGTGCCGACTTCATTCAGATGGTTCGAGGTTCGACCCTGGCGACCGTCCACTATGGACTATGGGTTTCTCGTGGTTTCCCCGTGGGTCGATAGACGGATGCTGGGGTGGTTTCCACCATTTCCCTTTCATTCCATTTCCTTCTCATTTTTAGGTGTGCTTCTAGGTTTCGGGGTGTATTACGGTGCTGGACAGGTGGCGCAGATGCACGCTCACTGGACACTCCCATGTACACTAGAAGGCTGCTAGATTGGCGAGTCGTTCACCGCCCTCTCTCTGCGGCTAAAGTCGTGGGTCGGGCTTGGAATTGTTAGGGGTTTAAGCGCGTCTCTGTGACCTGTAGCCTCCTATGCTTCCTTCACCTTATCCTTTCCTCCTGGGGGGTTGGTAGCCTCAGTAGCTTTGTGTAGGTCGCAGTGCGCGAGGTTTCCTTCTCCGTTGAATGACCTATGCCTATACCTACATTGCGATCTCGGATTTTATAAGTTTTTTTTTGGGATCTATCGGTTTGTCTCGAAATGTTCTCCTAAGTTTGCAGCTTATATAGTGATAAAATGGAAACTAACTCATGTTTTTCTTAGAGTTTTCTTCGGTTCACTCGTATGCCCCACTTCATATTTTCGCAGCAGGCTTTACTAAAACATTATTTGCCCAATATTTTGATCATCTATAAATTTAAAATATCAAAGACAGTTTAAAATTTACATATTAGTTTTGGAAATTATTAATACGGGCTTCCTTTTTAGTTTTAAAAGCCGAACTTATTTTTAATTCACAAGAGCAAAGTTTCTCTTTTTACTAACACAGCGATGTAGCACCGCGTGTAATGTATGCGACTTGCATTCAGGAGGTCACGACGTAATAATACTATAAACCTATTGGTGTTTCGTGGTTTCTCCACCTCGGCAGGCGAATGCTGGGGTAGTTGATCTTCTACCACGACTTTTGTGCCCCATTTCCTGTACCTATCATCTTCCTTGTCATCTGTTTCAGGGTTGAAGGACCAGGCGATGGTATTGCGGAAAGACGGTGACTGTGTTTTGAAGAGGCTTCTACTCGGGCGTCGTTGCGGAACTGCCCCTTCGGGGATCCCCGAAATGTAGGGGATTGGGATGTGGCCGGGCGGCGTCGGATTCGTTCGATCTGGAAACGTTAGAAACCCGCCCATGCTTGCGGATCTGTTGCCTTGAGACATTTTCGCATCCCTTCCTCCCAGGAGTCACGGTAGAAGCAAAGAGCGCTGTTGTAGCCTACTTGCGATGCTCTTCCCCGATTTCGGTGGCCCCTCCGTTCTTCAATACCTTTACCTTCTATTTTTACTGACTAATTTCTGCATTACCGACTGTTTTATTAGTTTATTTTGGAATATTCATGATTTTATTTGTGGCACACTTGTGTATTTTAGGTACTGCCGCATGGAAATAGTAATCTCTCAAACAAAGGTCATCATTTGTTTCTACTACGTCACGATGCTTATATTTGTCTATTCTGCAAGAAATCCTCCAGGTTTTATGGAACCAAAATGCTATGCATCGAAACCTTCTAACGCAACTGTGAAAATCGGAATCGAGGGCATTTAAAAGATCTCTTTGCTAGCTCTGAATGTGCTTAATGCCTGCTTAGTGATAATTTTTAAAAAATAACAGAACATTATTTTCCAAATACTTTATTGTCATTCATTATCTTACACTTTACATCACCACAGGTATACAGACACTTGCCGTAACGGGAAACCAGTTTTTGTATGCCTTCGTCAAAGAATGGTGCCGCTTGTATGAACACCAATCTGCCCTTCTTGTTGCAAACAGTCTGGATTTGGCACCAAACGATTTTCATCTGTTTCTTCATATGACGAAATTCTGGTGGAACACATTTCACGACGATGATAGACTTCAAGGAAGATCAAACTAGATTCAGATTCATTTACAAAAATTACTCTCTGTTTAATAATGATGGATTATTAGCACAGCTGAGTGCAGCAAATTAAATAAGTGTATTATTTAAATGTATTGTTTATATGCAGTATCTTAATATGAATTTATACTTTTTATGTATTTATACCCAAAATTACACGTTACACATTAAGCATTTCAACAGTAAATAAATGTGATACACTCCAATGCTCAGCTACTGAGATAAGGGGAATTCCAGTTGAACTGAAATAGTTTGAGGAGAAAATTAAAATTTTAAAGCATGCCACTAATTGTATTTCGAAGTGTTGACAGCTTCAACCAAGGGTTATATGAACATAAACGGAATAATTTTGAAAATCTAGAGTATCCTGTTCATTATTATGAGTTTAGGATTCTACTAGCCACAAGCGATTCTTAAATGTAAGATCCCCCTTACCAGTACGCTCCCACATACCATAAGATAACTCGTGTCACACGAACAGTTTAAGAAATATACCCCTTTTTCCCTCAAGAAGATTGATGGAGGTCATCCATTATACCAGAATTACAGTGCCCGTACGTACAAACACGTATTTTCATGTCGAATAGGATTTGCTGATGTTGGATTGTGGAATTTGTACGAAAGTTTCCACGCACAGAAATTCCCCCTTGGTTAGAGTTGCATGTGAATTCCCTACTAGTTTATATCTTTGTATCTACAGTACATCAGCTGATTAAATGTTAACAGAAGCGTACATTATGCTTAAAAGTTAAAAGAATCTGACTCAGGTTTCTTCGCTTTATTACACAGGAGAAGGTACAACCATTTTATCAACTTCTCGCTCCAACAGTTTCTGAATTTAAACATATTTCTATTGTTAATAAATGTTCTAATTATAACCCTTGTTTTATAAGTTTTTGACGTTGACCTTGATATCGCTGAGAGTTTAAATCGCCTAAATATTTCTCAAGAAACGTTTAAAACACATGGGAGCTGCAGAAAACTGAGGAAACATCTACGACAGTTATCATTTATGAAATGTACCAATTGCTGCAATGGCACGATCTAGGCATGAATCATTTTGCAGCATTCACAGCTGTTAACCACATGAATGAATGTATTTATTTACATAACGGTATAACATAAAGCGCACGGGTCCGCAGAACTACGTGCTGTTGTAACACACAGGATAAAAACAAGATTAAGCAAATAAATATACACAGCACACTAACAATGAGTGAAAAAATGACAAAAAAATAAAGCACCAACACCAACGTTTAGCTCTTCCTACATCCCCATTTCCCTACTATCAGCCTGCTCACACCTCAGCTGTCCCTGCCTTAAGTAGAAATTTACCTATTCCTTCCATGTATTACCCGCCTGCCAGTAGCGTCCAACATGCCCTTAACTCTCCATTCGAGGTGGTATAGCATCGCGTAAATATTTTCTGCTCCATTTCTCCGTACCCCTACAGCTTGCCAAAATATGCACCCACGACTCTTACTCTTCGTAAGTGGGGCAGATTCTCCTACCACTTTCATCAGTAATTTTTATCATCGCGTGCTCCCAGCCCGTGTCTAATGAGTTCGGTGGCCGTTTTGATGTATTGCTCCACACCCCACTCAGATTTTAGCACAGACTGTACTTCTAAAGAAGCCTCCTCCGTGCATTGCGCAATTGTTTGTTGTCTGTCAATATCACAGACGCGGTACTTAATTTTTTTCTCCATGCACTCCGCCTATTTCCCTGACCTGCCATCCCAATATTGATCATCCGTATGGTTTCCAAACCCCTTTTTAATTTTGGTGCCCATGTCAAATTTTGTTCCATTCTCAACTGTTCAGGTAGCAGGCTGCCCTAGTTAGAGATTGGACTCCAAGAACGACTTTCAACCAGTATTTCGCTGCTCTGATTTTACACTCTATTGCCTCACTATGCACTTCAAATTCCCTCATAGTTCCGCAGTTGGCTGTACCCCTCCCTAACCCCAGAATTCCTTTAAAAAATCCGTTCTTTACTAATTCCTGTTTGTGCCCACGCCCACATTTCTGCTCCATATGTCATCGTGGACCTGTCACTCCGTATACGGTCTCCAGTAAATTTACGGAGATATCTGGAATTCTGCTATGTAATCCGTAGAGCTTCTGCTGCTTTTACTCTTGCCTTGTGTTTCGTGATTTCAGCTAAACTAAGAAGAATATCCGGAAATACGGAAGGAAAGAATTGCACTCCTGTTTGTCGAAGAAGCATAAAGGAAAATGAAACATTATGTCGTTCTTGGAAATTGTGTGTTCCTTATTAACCGAAGGTATCAAACTCCAACGTGCTTATGTACACTCAAATATTAGGAGTTTCATAAGGATGACAAAACGATTAGGAAATGCACAGAGGGTGGGATGCAAATTTGACTCGGAGGGTTCCTGTAGACCGAGCGGGATGGCCCGCATTCGGGAGGTCTTGGGTTCAAATCCCGGGGCCGACCAATTTGACCAATGGTTTCTTCTCGGTTTTCCTCTGTCGCTAGGTGAATGCTGTGTTGGATATTTTCTCCACAAATTTTACTATCATCCCTTTCATCAATACATTTCATTTTCTTCTTCATTGCCATACCAGACATCGGACTGATCACACATCCTGGATATGCTATGACCCAGAGTTTGCTTGCTCCTTGACAGGCTGCTGAACCAAGACATTGCCTTGTAAGCCCTATAAAGAGCAAGGTCATCAGTTAAAGAAGAAGAAGATTCCCTGTGGCCCCATAAGCAATTTCAAGGACATTGTGCAGATTTAGATAGAGGTTGGTGGCTCCATTAGTACTGAAGATAGAAGCATCTAGCTCAGGCTTGCTGAAGACAAAGATTACTTAGGGAACATATTTATCTGTCCTTTAACAACAAAGTCAATGCAGAGCGCTGTAAAAAGGCAATTACTTTACATGTGCTCTCCTTCTTTGGCTCTATGTGTATAGAGTCATCCGAAAGATGGCGATGTAACTCACTTCAATTAAGTGATGTATGCTTCTCGCAGAATTAGAAAAGGTACAAATGATGCGCCGCCTCTTTGTCAGAGGCTGTAACTGCGGACGTGTCTTTGTTGCATGGGGTGAGATCTGCAGTCAGAATAACCCTCATAAATCTGTATGGTCAGGAAAGAATGGTAACTTTTAAACTTTTATCACTTGTTTCATGCGGCATATCGTTTGAACCGTTTTACTTTCTCTACTACGTATAGTAAGTAGGGGAAGTATTGCATTCCACCCAAAAATTCGATACCGAGATTTCACCGGAAATACATGTTTTGAGACCTCCTGAATCCAAAAAAAGCATTTTTGGAAACATGACCGTGTGTGTGTCTGTGTGTGTGTGTGTGTGTGTCTGTGAACAGCATAACTCAAAAACGAACAGTCGGATAAGCACCAAACTTGGTATTTAGGTTCCGTATCTTCCAGAGATGCGACACGAAGGTTTTCAAGAAAATCCCCCCACCCCAGACTACCCTTTACATGGAAGATTTTTCCAAAATTTTAATTTTCTCAAAAATGGCTCTAACGATTTTGATGAAAATATCATATGTTTAAGATAATGTCATGAGAAATTAAATGTATATCTCGAATTTTCTGGGAATGTCTCCAAAAGTATTCTTCACTGTGAACGACTTTTGCATAACTGGTAAACCATAAGAGATAGACAAAATGTTACTACACAAAAAATGTAGATCGCGCTAAAATACACAACTTATGTCATATACATTTCTTTTGTAGAGTGAACCGTTTTCGAGATATTGCTTGTTATTTCCTTAAATTTTCCAATACTTATACTTTTTCTCAAATTCGTTATTCATTTTTTTTATGTCCTGGACATGCAAAGAAAATGGAATGCGCCACATAGCAACCAGCGTTAAAATATTTGACTATCGCTTAAAAGCTACCATATTCCCCTTGCATCTACATGAATATTACCAATAAGATTGACATCTCGATATCTCGATTAACATGAAGCATATGGAGAATAAGCGTTTGTAAAATCAGATTGTACAAGAGTAGAGAAAGTCATGTGAGTGTAACACATCAGATTTTTTAAATTTTGCAGCAAGCTATACTACAAAGACAGCAGTTATTTGTATAGCTGCGGACGTCACTACATATTATCTTAGCAGCTGTACTTCTTCCACTACTGGACGTAAATGAATATTGAGAATGATGAATCATTCTCCGCCGCTCTCTGAACTATAGCCTTGTGATCCAGTGATTCACCTCGATTGAATCCTTTTATAACTGGAATTAATTGTTCTTTCACACAAGCCGTGTGTTGGACAGGGTTGGAAGTACTTAAAGTACTTGCAATGAATGTAAGTCGCCATTGGGGTATGGCATCTCAATACAATTTGAGATCTCCTAATGGTTTACCGGGAAAAATGCGAATCAGCTGGAGAATTTAATGTCGTGTCGGCATGTTGCCATGGTAGCTCAGTGGTTAGAGCAACCGGACGGAGACCGGGAGATCCGTGGTTCAAATCCCTGCTATGGCATTGACGAATCATGCAAAAAAAATGAGTTAAAGTGTGTTTAGCTCTATTATAAGCTAAGTATTTAGCCAGTGCTTTTATATCAGACAAGACTTGCT
This sequence comes from Deroplatys truncata, assembly GCA_030765065.1. NCBI lineage: Eukaryota > Metazoa > Arthropoda > Insecta > Mantodea > Mantidae > Deroplatys > Deroplatys truncata. The sequence goes on from CM060987.1 coordinate 48,930,111, forward strand.
ATAGCTTTCCGTGGAGTTTGACGACTTAGAGAAGTTCAATTATTGATTCAAATAAAATGTTCGGCTGGATAAAGATCTCGCACATCTCATATTGTGAGAGTCCAACCAGTGGGATGCAACACCTGAATCCAGTAGTGACCTGGCCAGACCAAGGCCTCCTATAGCTCCCTACAGGGTTCCAGCCGTGTTTCTGTTGAAACTTTCAACAGTTGAGTGGTATGGGGGTGGCCTAGACGGATCGATGTTGGTCCGGACAGCTGGGGCCCCGCGCAGTCAGTGGCGGCTTTACCCCTTTCTCCTCTCCCGCGAATATCCAAACTTTGAAATCAATTTTTGTATAGCGATTATTCGAAACATTGCATCACTATTAGGATAGCCTGGAAATAATCTTTTCAGTTTAAGCTTAAGGCACAAATGCTCTCAGTTAAATTAATCTGAAAAGACCTACTTCAGCCTTAATGTTACGGATTGTTCCAAAGAAGCTTCAACTCAAAATAACAAAAGTGCGATATAAAAAATCTGATATGTTACACTCACAACACTTTCTCTACTCTTGTACAAACTATTTTTACAAACGCTTATTCTCCATGTACTTCATACTAATCGAGATAAACATTTGCAGAGTCTATCTTATAACTAATTTTCTTATAGATGTAAAGGGAATATATATTTACAAGGGCAATTTGGAGATACAGTAGCCTTTAAGCACATACATATCTCTTAATAGCTGGTTGCTAGGTGCAGCAGCATTCTCTTTCCCACAGATTAATACTCTTTGCATAGCCAAGACAAAAAAATGAATAACGAATTCCCATTTGAGAAAATAAGTATTGAAAAATTTAAGGGAATAACAAGTAATATCTCGAAAATGGTTCACTCAACAAATAAAATATATATGACATAAATTGTGTATTTTAACGCGATCTACATTTTTGTGCAGTAAAATGTTGTCTATCTCTTATGGTTTACCAGTTATGCAAAAGTCGTTCACAATGAAGAATACTTTTGGAGACATTCCCAGGACATTCAAGATATACATTTTATTTGTCATAAAAATATCTTAAACATATGATATTTGAATCAAAATCGTTAGAGCTATTTTTGAGAAAATTAAAATTTTCGAAATATCTACCATGAAAAGGGTACTCTGCGGTGGGGGGATTTTCTTGAAAACCTTCGTGTCGCATCCTTGGAAGATACTGAACCTAAAAACCAAGTTTGGTGTTTGTCCGACTGTTCGTTTCTGAGTTATGGTGTTCACAGACAGACACACACACACACACACACACACAGACACACACACACACGGACATGTTTCCAAAAATGCTTTTTTTGGATTCAGGGGGTTTCAAAACATGTATTTCCGGTGAAATCTCGGTATCGAATTTTTGGGTGGAATACAATACTTCCCCTACTTACTATACGTAGTAGAGAAAGTAATCGAAGTTAAATGAAAAATACCTTTATTAGGTTTAATTTATTCTGGTGAGAATTTTCCGTTAGACGTTGTTCTCTTGATTTATGAAATGGAATAAAACATACTGCTCAGCTCCTCTGCCCACCAAAATTCATTAGTTTGATTTATGAGTATGTATTTTACAGGCACATTTAAAAGGATACTTATATAGATGCTACCAGTTATTCCCGTAGAGGCAAACATTTTCATAGTTCTTTATACAATTTGTCTTCAAAATATTTGCTCTTCTATTTACTAAAGGCTTTCGAAGGAGATTGGTTTTATATTAAATGGATACCGACAAATTATTGTTAATAATACGTATAGTATGGAATACAAGATAATGTAACCAAGAACTTATTCCGCGTAGTACGTACCCTCTTCGATAAGATTTAATCCAATAGACTCATGCCATAAAATAACGAAGTCAAGGCGATTAAAAGTTTAGATTTTAAAATACAATAGTACTCAATATTCAGAATTAGCCATATATCCTTAAACCCTACGGTTTATCATAGGGATGAGGGGATTGTTTATTAGGTTAAAAATCTGGTGTGTTGCACTCATATGATTTTCTCTACTCTTTTACAAACGTATTTTTGTATTTTTACAAATACTTAGCCTCCATCTACTTCATATTAATCGAGAAAAACATTTGCAGAAACTATCTTATTGCTATTTTCTTGTAGGTGCAAGACGAATATGGTAGGCTTTAAGCGATAGTCAAATCTTTTAAGGGCTGATTGCTATGTGGAGCATTCCATTCTCTTTACACGTCCAGAAAAAATAATAATAAAAAAATAACGAATTCTCACTTGAGGAAAGATATAACTATTGGAAAATTCAAACAAATAACAAGGAATATCTCGGAAATGGTTCACTGGACAAAATGAATGTGACAAATTGTGTGTTTTAACGAGTTCTACATTTTTTGTGTACTAAAATTTTGTCTATCTCTTACGGTGTACCAGCTGTGCGAAATTCATTCAGAATGAAGAGGACTTTTGGAGACATTCCCAGAAAATTGAAGATATACATTTCATTTTCCATGAAAATATCTTAAACATATGATACTTAAAAAAATCGTTAGAGTCATTTTGAGAAAACAAAAATGTTTGAAAACTGTTCCACGTAAAGGACAGATTGGGGTGAGGGATTTTCTTGAAAATCTTCTTGTCGCATCTTGGAAGACACTAAACTCAAATAGTAAGTTTAGTATTTCTCTGACTTTTAGTTTTTGAGTTGTGCTGTTCACAGACTGACAGACACACACACATACACACACAGGGCATGTTTCTAAAAATGCTTTATTTGGATTCAGGGCACCTCAAAACATGTATTTGCGGTGAAATATCGGTATCGAATTTTTTGTTGGAATGCAGTATTTCCCCTACTTACTACATGTAGTAGAGAAATAAAAACGAATAACGAATACCTATTTGAGAAAAAGTATCACTATTGGAAACGTCAAATAAATAACAAGGACCATCTCGGAAATGGTTCACTCCACAAAAAAAAATATATATGACATAAACTGTGTGTTTTAAACAGATCTACATTTTTCTGTAGTAAAACTTTGTCTATGTCTTACGTTTACCAGTTATACAAAAGTCATTTACAATGAAGAGGAATTTTGTGGAAATTCCCAGCAAATTCATAATATAAGTTTAATTTGCCATAAAATATCTTAAACATTGATATTTTAATCAAAATCGTTAGAGCCATTTTGAGAAAATAAAAATTTTCAAAAAATGTTCCATGGAAAAGGTCTGTGGTAGGGGGATTTCCCTAAAAATCTTCGTGTCACAGCTTTGAAAGCTATTGAACATAAATACCAAGTTTGGTATTCTCCGGCTTTTCGTTTTTGCTGTTTCGTTACGAGGTTCAAAAACAAACACACACACACACATGGACTTTCTTTTAAAAATGCTTCTTTTTTGGGTTCAGGTGGCCCCAAAATATATATATTTCCTGTGAAATCTCGGTATCAAATTTTTGGGTGGAATGCAATACTTCCCCTACTTACTATACGTAGTAGAGAAAGCAAAAATCAACATGACCTCATTTATCCGAATACTTTTTCCTTTTAAATGTGAAATATAAAACTAAATTACAAAAAACTACTACGTAACATTAAGGTATGCAAAAACCACTTGCAGAAACATAAATACAGAATGAAAACAAAATAAAAATGCAGAAACATAATGACCAGAAATGTGGTGTAAAGATAACTGGCTTTCGTGACTTATTTTAATGTTATTTCTATTTCAACTTCAATTCGTTACGTTGCTTAGAGTATAATTAAAAGTTACATAACGTCTACAAACGTAGCTTAAGTTTTTCGAGGGTAATAGAAAAACATTTTAAAGTAGGAATAATAATAACAGTAATAATAATAACAACTTCGGTCTCGACATATTGGGCATTAGTTTAGAAAGTTAAAAGTGCTATGTATAGTATATTGCTAACGCATCCCTATGTTTTTTTAATAAATGCAATAAATTTTGGTTTTCTGACCATGTTCACTTAATGAAATTCATCACCAGACCGACAGTTCCATTCAGATTGCGCTATTCCTAAGCAGCAATGTTAATCATCCCTGATGCATGTGATGCTATGGGAAGTAGTGGCCTCACTGACATTGTGTGGGCAATGAAGATACATCCAAGATGGCTGTGACAAGTAATAACGTTTGTTTAAAAAAATCTGATGTGTCACACTCACATGACTTTCTCTACTCTTGTACAAACTATTTTTACAAACGCTTATTCTCCATATGCTTCATGTTAATCGAGATAAACATTTGCAGACTCTATCTTATTGCTAATTTTCTTGTAGATGTAAGGGGAATATATATTTACAAGGGCAATATAGAAATACAGTAGCCTTTAAGCACACACATATCTCTTAATAGCTGGTTGCTAGGTGCAGCACCATTCCCTTTCCCACAGGTTAATACTCTTTGCATATCCAAGACAAAAAATGAATAAGGAATTCCTATTTGAGAAAATAAGTATTCAAAAATTTAAGGAAATAACAAGCAATATCTCGAAAATGGTACACTCAGAAAAAAAGATATATGACATAAATTGTGTATTTTAACTCGATCTACATTTTTGTGTAGTAAAATTTTGTCTATCTTTAATGGTTTACCAGTTATGCAAAAGTCGTTCACAATGAAGAATACTTTTGGAGACATTCCCAGAAAATTCAAGATATACATTTTATTTGTCTGAAAATATCTTAAACATACGATATTTTAATCAAAATCGTTACAGCCATTTTTGAGAAAATTAAAGTTTTCGAAAAATCTTCCATGTAAAGGGTAATCTGGGGTGGGGGATTTTCTTGAAAACCTTCATGTCGCATCTCTGAAAGATACTGAACCTAAATACCAAGTTTGGTGTTTATCCGACTATTCGTTTCTGAGTTATGCTGTTCACAGACACACAGACACACACACGGACATGTTTCCAAAAATGCTTTTTTTGGATTCAGGGTGTCTCAAAACATGTATTTCCGGTGAAATCTCGGTATCAAATTTTTGGGTGGAATACAATAGTTCCCCTACTTACTATACACAGTAGAGAAAGTAATAATGTGTTACAAATAATATAAGAAGAAATCCCAGCTCATTTATTATTACAATGTTTTATTAAGGTTTGTCTGTTTGGCAGCCCTTACTTTTGAGAAAGCTGAAAGTAGTCTTTCTGAATAAAAATATTTTATTTGTAAATGAACCCATGTAGGACTACACAAATACTAGAGACGTTACTTTGTTTTCCTTTGCATAATCTTTTTCTTTCAGGCTGCTTTGCACTTTGATTCTAAAGATATCGGTGTTTAGAATGTCTTCTTGCGTAATTCCTGCCAATTTTGTCAGGTTTTACTTCACCAATCTACATCATGGTATCTGCATTTGCTTTATTTCTATATTCGTAGAATTCCATTATTTTTTTGTGAATCTGCTTGAAATCCTTTGTTTATTATGTCCATAAAACTTTAACTTTCGTTTTTTAATATAACTGTGAGAGTCTGTATATATTTTTATTTCCTTTTTTCTTCTGAGTCTGCGCTTTTTACCTTTTATTTGTGAACCTATACTTCTTCCTTTAATTTTGCATTATTTTTAGCATTATTATTATTATTGCTGTTGTTGTATCTAAGCGTTTATAGACCAATTATTAATTGAAATAATCGTCTCTTTATCCACTATTCGATTCTTTTAGGTCTGGCACATAATTTACAGTCCTTGCAGCATTACATTCGTAATCGATGGTGACATTATTTTAGACTTTGTCTCCAAGTCTGCTTTCGAAAAAAACGTTTTAGCTTACGGCAGTCGCATATTTTAACGATACAGGTAACTCATTTCTCAATAACCTCTCCATCTACAAGATTGAGTCTACCTTATGCCAGCCTCCTTCAAAGTATGTACAATGAGAAAATTCATTAATGAGGCAATTTCTGCTACTAGTACTGGTATAATTTCATCAAATATCGTTATTTTTTTTGCGTTAGAGGGACAATCGACGCAAGCAGAAATATTATGAAGCTAAACAAAGACCAATATGGCTATTCTGGTTGCCAGTATAAATGAATGTTACGAATAAACACTCGTATAGCTTTCTGTACACACTATCATGTATTATTAGCTCTCTGCTATAAACTATTACTTCAAAAACTTATTTTTCTATCTACTTTATGTTAGTCGAGGTAAAATCTTGCAGAAATGGCTTCATTCCACATTTCGTTATAGGTACAAAAGGGACCAGCAAAGAAAAACGATAGCCAAATGTTTAAAACGGAGTCGCTATATGGCGGCCTTGAAATCCCATACTCTTTCCATGAAATTCCGAGGAAAAACTGAACGATGAACACTTTGAAGGATGATAAAGTATTGGCAAATTCAAACTAATAACAACAAATAACTGGCAAAATACTGATGTCATATTAAAGTTTATTTGAAACAAATTGAATTTTTTTCTATGTCTTATTGGTTACCAGTTATGCAAAATTATACAAAATATCTTCCAACGGAAGAGAATTTCACAGGTTCTTCCCAGAAAATTCAACACACACACACATATATACATATATATGTATTCTATTTGCCACGTAAATAATTTAATGTATGGTACTTAAAAAAGTATTAGAACCATTTTTTTTAGAAAATAAAAAGTTGAGAATATTTTTTGCATTTAAATAGTAGCTTTGGTTAAGGAAAGTTTCTTGAATATCTCGATGTTGCATCTTGTAAAATAGTGAACTTAGGTTTAAAATATGGAACTTATCCAACATTTCGTGTTTACTTTCCCTAATACGTAGAGAAAGTAAGGTAAGTATTGTATTCTACCTAAAATTGCCATGTCGAGATTTCACCGGAAGTAAATGTTTCGAGGCACCATGAACACCTAAAAAAAGCATTTTTAGAAAAAGGTCCATTAACGAAACGTCGGTTAAAGAGAAAACTTGGGATTTAAGTTCACTGTCTTCCAAGAATGCGACACAAAGATTTTCAAGAAAATTCTCCAATCCAAACTACTGTTTATATGAAAATTAAAAAGAAACATTTTCTCAAAAAATAGTTCTAACGGTTTTGATTAAAGATATTTACGTGAAAAATAAAATGTATATCTTGGATTTTCTGGGAATAATCTGTGAAGACTTTTCCATTCGGAAGGAACTCTATATAATCCTGTATGACTGGTAAACCTTAAACTATAGACGAAAACGTACTGCACAAAACATATAGTCTCTTTAAAACATACAATTTACTTCAAACAACTTTTGTGCTGTAAGCCAAGTTCATTTATTATAAGTATGTTCTGCTGGAGGGAAATTATGTATTCATTCAATAGATCTGTTTGTTTGAGATGAAAATAATATTAATCGATTTAAACTAATTCTTTCTCACAAGTTAAAAATGAATATAATAACGGCACTTAAAGAAATTATTGCTCCTTGTAATCCATTTCTGAGATAACCGTTATTAAAGGTTCGAATTATTCATTTCTTGGTTATTCTCTTGAAGACCTGTCAACATTGAGTTGTTTCTCGCGATTGGATGGAAACAGTATGGAATTTTAAGTCCAGCATATAGCGTCCACTTCTTAAACATTTCACTATCGCTATTCCTTTTGTATCTATAACAAAATGTGTAGTGTAGGTATTTCCGGAAATGTTTATCTTGTCATGGTAATCTGTTCGTGTTACTTTTTTTGCTGGCGCCTGTTATTGTTTTACTATTTTGAATTTCGGGTTCTTTGTCCTCCGGCTAGCTATTATTACTCAGTCGAGCAAATATCTCTTGAACAGGGTGTGTAAACGGAAAGGAGTTGTTACTAAAAGATAACACTGATAAAAGAATTTGTTTTTACACTTTTATTGCCGTCACGTTTAATTCATTTCATAAATTTAATCTTGACACACGCCTGACTGAAACTGTTATATTTTCGAATGTAACTACAATCACTTATTTGCCGCGCACTATTAATTCGCGTATTTCACATTTTATAACTAACTTTACGACGCGAGAGATTCTGTAGAACTGCGTAATGTGTACTTCATGAATGCTTTCGTGTAACTCGCGAGAGAAATTTCTTAGAAGTGAGCGACGTTTACCTTGTGAATGATTCTGTAGAACTGCGCGATACTTGCCTTGGCTCTAGAATTTATACTCCCTCACCCCGATATGCCTAAACATTATAATAGAGCTGCTATTGGTTAATAAATCGCACCAACATTAGCGTCTGTTTCGTCAGCCAATCAAAATTACAAACACATATGCTCAAGGGTAGATATTCCCTCCATTTCCAAAAAAAGGCACGCTACCCTGAAGTCATTTGTTTCTCTCTTCTAACTGATAAACATCTCACCCCATCGCTTCATTGTTACCCGCTCCTATTGTCAGTTTCAGTGAGGCCGAGTAAACTTATTTCCTAACAATGCTTATGATTAACAAACATCTCAAATCATTGTCATACAATAATGTTAATTTACACTACAATCACTCTGGCATTCACAGTGTGTGATATAAAATACTGCTTCAATCTTGATTGAAATGAAGTGGATAGGAATAAGCGATAGAGGATAGTGAAAGTCATGTGAATGTAACACAACGGATTTTTAGTACCGCTGTTCACCACGCGCGCGATAATGTTTTACTATAAACTGCCTTTTTTTAATTGAGAGGGCGCCAATCGAAATTTGGGTGGAATGCAACAATTCCTATACCTGCTAGGTAAGTGGTAGTGAAAGTAAAACTTTGATGTCATACATTCACATCACCAATCTCTACCAATGACAAACTTATGCATTTCTTTTATAATTTTAATATAGTATTCACATAAAAGGTAATTATTCTAAACACATTACATTAATCAAGATATTTTTTAGTCAGGAGCATAAGGAAACATTAGATGGCAAGATATTTAATATAATGCTGATGTGATTTGCAAATGAAAACCTACAGTTTTCTATTGAAAATTCTGAATAGGCAAAATTAAACGCTATTTATTTATAGTAACCAAAGGTATTATTGCTTTAGATAATTCTATTGTTTTCTTTCATATTATCTCTAAACCAGTACATAAAATTCATTTCAGTTACTTTCGTAATCCAACACCAACATATGAGTGCATAACGATAAATCCACTTTGCTTAAGTATTTTGCTTCACGTATTGCATTATTTCATGTGTCTATATTAATTGTAAAAGTTGAATATTACTTAATAACTCACCTTAATTGATCTACTTAAAGATTCTTTCTTAATGCTACTAAACCTCTGCAGTCCCAACACTTGAAGGGAATCCGATTATTAAGTTACAATATAAATAAGACCGACAAAAAGGTATCCTTTGTCTGGCTTCCCTCTCATATTGGCATAAAAGGTAACAAAACAGCAGATGAAGCTGCAAAAGAAGCAACTAAACATCCCGTAAGTGATTCATTGTTTGCCTCTGCACACCAAGACGTCACCAGTTTCATTAAACACGTGTACATGCAAAAATGGAAATTGAAATGGTTATCAATTAACAGCAAACTTCATGAAGCTTTCTCAGGCTGCACACCCGTTTTCTGCATTCCCGAACTGTCAAAAGAACAGACTAAGTTATCGTCATCCAGCTTAGAATTGAGCACTCCAAACTAACGCACTGTTATCTTCTCACTAAAGGCCAACCTCTAAACTGTACCAGCTTAAAATTCGTCTAACCATTCTGCATATCCTCATAGAGAGCAGATGTAGATAACAAGTGTCGCGATATTTTGTCGTGTTATCTTATTTGCTGAGCGCATGTTATTGTTTTACTATTTTGAATTTTGGATTCTTTGTCCTCCGGCTAGCTATTATTACTCAGTCGAGCAAATATCTCTTGAACAGAGTGTGTAGACGGAAAGGAGTTGTTACTAAAAGATAACACTGATAAAAGAATTTGTTTTTATACTTCTATTGCCATCACACTTTATTAATTTTACATATTTAATCTTGATACACGCCTGACTGAAACTGCTATATTTTCGAATGTAACTACATCTCTTATTTGCAGCGCACTATTAATTCGCATATTTCACATTTTGTAGCTAACTTTACGACGCGAGAGATTCTGTAGAATTGCGTAATGTGTACATAATGAATGCTTTCTTAGAACTGCCTGACGTGTAACTCGCGAGAGATATTTCTTAGAACTGCGCGACGTTTGCCTTGTGAATGATTCTGTAGAACTGCGCGATACTTGTCTTTGGCTCCAGAATTTATACTCCCTCACCCCGATATGCCTAAACATTATAATCGAGCTGCTATTGGTTACTAAAGCGCGCAAACATTAGCGTCTATTCTGTCATCCAATAAAAATTACAAACATATATGCTCTTTGGAAGATATTCCCTCCATTTCTAAAGAAAGGCACGCTAACCTGGCGTCATTTGTTTGTCTCTTCTAATTGATAAACATCTCACCCCATCGCTTCATTGTTACCTGCTCCTATTGTCAGTTTCAGTGAGGCCGTGTAAACTTATTTCCTAACAATGCTTATAGCTAACAAACATACAAAATCATTGTCATACAATAATGTTAATTTACACATTTAATCACTCTGGCATTTACAGTGTTGTGATATAAAATACTGTCTCACAAGCTGGTATTACCAATCTTCCCAATACAGTTAACAGACCCAATATGTTCAAGAAGGTGCTACAGTTTCTAATGGATAAAAAACTCTCTCATTTACAGTAACTATTTACCCAATCCCATGTTTGTGTAATTGTAAATTAATGTATATCATTATGTATCGTATATGTACACCACAGTGTATTTTTACGGTAACACGTCGTGATAAGGCCATGCAATCAAAACGACCGTAAATAAACCTTTAATAATTAAAAAAATACTTGCAATAGTTGATGTTTACATCGACAACGGCGCCACTGCACAAGATCCAAATTTACCAATATGTATTACATAAATTCATGTGATCATCTGATTCATATGACTACGTCCATGCCCAACATAATACGCAGTACAATATTTTACAAACATGTATATATATACACCTTATATATTATACACAGGGTGGACCATTTAAGTTGAGACTGTACAATATCTCCAAAACTAAGCGCTATAGAAAGAAATGTCTTTAATAAAATATGCTTATTATGTGGGAAAGTAAATGTCATTGGCCGTGTTTGGTTTAGATGACATTATGATAGTCATTTTAGGGTCAATTTAATTTTTAATGGGAACCTACAATTGGGGTCAAATTAAATTGACTCAAAAATCACCATCACAACGTCCTCCAAATAAAACAAGACTAATGTCATTTAATTTTCCCCATAATAGCAAGCAACTTTTATTCTAGACACTTCTTTCTACAACGTTTAGTTTTGGAGATGTTGGACAGTCTCAACTTAAATGGTCCATCCTGTATGTAAGATGTTTTGGCGTAGTATGAAACAAAATATTGTACGTAATTGCGGAAAACTGTTTATTTTTTTCGGGACTCCTTTTAATATTACTCGTCCAATTAAATTGAGTTTTATTTATGGATGCTCTTTAATTGCTGTGGTTCATAGTGCCCCATTCTATATTGAGCGTGTAAGACCGGAAATTTTGCTCAGAGGCCTCTTTATCAGGATTAAGGTTCTTTTAAGTGCCGTAAATCTACGACACACAATCACCGGTATTACTGCCCTTCCGAAGGAAACCAAAATTAGAAATTTTTCTGCCTAAAAAGAAAAAAGAAAAACTCATCGTCATCCCGTGACCTCAGAAACTAGATGGTAGCATGGTAACCACTACACCACGGAGGACGTCAATATTACTGTCCGGAAAAAAGAAACTCACTTCCCTATACAGTTACGTAAATAACTATTTAGAACCTTCTCACAATCTTTACGCTAGTTATGCAGTTGAGAAAGTATCTAAAATGTGCATATTTGAAATGCATTTAGAGGAACCAAACTTTACTTCCTCCGAAAAAGGCATATGGAAATGGATTGTGGATTTCAAGACTCACATTCAGTGTACGCTAAATGTATAAAATCATTTGCTTTCGTTCATGGGTAAATAAAATATTTCTAGACAACTGGCAATAAAGTAGAGTATTTATCACAAGCCACTCGTATTAGTAATTGAAGATTATAACACTCTGTAGAATAAAATATATATAATATCCTATTGTCACGTGCTAAATTGTGACACTGGGGGAATAGTTAAATGAGGGATTGCTGAGGTAGAGGTTTTATTAAAACGCTTGGCTAGAGCGATCTGACTATATTCTAAAGAGTTACATTTCTACGTGCGATAGTGGGTTTACAAGATCAGGGCTGTTGATGGTACTAGCTAACATTATTATTAACAATTTATTTTATAATGCTTACCTTGAGAAACGTCTCGACGTGGATGAGGAGAGCCAATATTCAACACGACTTTGTCAAGCCCTAGGGGTGCCAAGTGAAACCAACCGGAGCGGCCTTGCAGCGGCCGTCGACGTGTACCATAGCGGTCCCGGCTAAGTTACACACAAAATCCCCTGAGCAGAGCTCAAGCGCTTGCTTATATAGAGTTGAATAGCCTAGAGTGGTTCATTCTAATACCGTGGCAGCTATTACCAAATATGGTCTGCCACCGCCCTGGGTTTGAAATATAGCGGCCAATACATCAATATTCTAGAACATTATGTGACGTAACGCGGTTTAAGGTGTAGCTAAGAGCCTACAGAAAGACACGCACTCCTCAGGAAATGATGATACAGTGATATCGCTTGGAAATATCAAGGGAAATAGGAGGCCGCTATTTCCTGTCATATATACAATTTACTAAAACTTGAGGAGAATTAAGAATATAAAATATGATTCTTTATGAATTCAGAAACTTTTGACAGGTTACTAAAATAATTTCAATTAATATAAAATAATAATTACAATGCGTATCTCCTCGGTCACGTTCGTGAAACTATTGCTATCCGCTTGTTTCTTTTGATGGGAGGTCTTGTATCGATTAATGTAATGGCGGATTATTTGATTTACTCGAAAATGGATTCGACGGAACCAGGATAAATGTTGCAAGCAGTGGAGAGGATAACGTTGGAATTGTTACCAAAGAAGTCGAGGAAAGCATATGATATTGCATACAACAGATTTATTCAATAGTGCAACGTAAGAAATCTGATGTGTTACATTCACATTATTTTCTTTATCGTCTATCTCCTATTAGTGGATATATAAATTATTCTTACAAAGTCCATTTTCCTATCTACTTCATTTTAATTGAGACAAACCTTTCCGGAAATAGTTGCATTGCACATTTCGTTATAGCTACAAAGGGAATAGCGATAGTCAAATGTTTTAGAACTGGACGCTCTGTGCTGCCCTTAAGTTCCATATTGTTTTCATGACATCGCAAGAAACAGCTGAAAATCGTCAGGAGTTTAAAAGAATGACAAAAGGTTGAGTAATTCGAAATATTAATTACGGATAATTGGGAAGTGACTGTAGCCACAAGAAACTAATTTTAAATAAATTGTGCAGTACATTTTCGTCTAAACGCTTAACCTATACCAGCTATGCAAGATTGTATAATTTTTTTTCGAATGAAGAGCTATTTCTCGGAAAATTCAAAATATACATATTCTTGGTCATGTAAATATCTTTAATATATAGTATTTTAATCAAATTGTTAAACCTATTTTTAGAAAATAAAAAAGCTTTCGAAAAATGTTCCGTATAAGGGATAGTTTGCAGTGGGGGATTTTCTAAAATCCTCGTGTCGTATCTTTGGAAGGTATGAGCTTAAATACCAAGTTTGGTATTTATACGACATTTGGTTTTTGAGTTATGCTGTTCACAGGCACTCACACACACAGACTTTTTTTTCTAAAATACTTTTTTGGGTTCAAGGTGCTTCAAAACAAGTATTTTCAGTGAAATCGCGATGTAAAATTTTTGGGTCAAATTTAATGCCTTCTGTGCCTACTTAGCACGGGGTAGAAAAAGTAAAAAAATAAATACTGTGTAAGTGATCATGTTGTCAGCACTGGTGCTATGAAGATCAGACAACAGACTAGAGCTCACCATTGCCCGTGTCCGAATGTATACCAACCACACGAATTTCAGCTGGATACTTTATAATTTAATATTCAGGGCTTCCTAAAAAGTATACACATACTAAAAGCGATTGCTCGATTTTAGCCTGATTTTGCAAATATTTCTACTCAAAATAAAACTCAAAATATTAAATTGTTGCTCAGAGTCGCATATATTATAATTTCACGGGGTAGCAGCCAACTATCCCTTAGCCAGTGTACAGCCAAATACCGGAGGGAAGCAGCAATAACAAGCTTCCTTTTCATTAAATTTCGCCCTTCATATTCTGGGGAACAGCTTTGGAACACAGCCGAATACCGTTTCTTGCAAGCTTTGAACGGAGGCCAAAGTTGAAAGGGCGGTCAAGGCTAGAGAAAGGTTAAGGCCCTAGTTCTTGTCGCAGATCTAAATAACAGCTAAGTGACTTTGCTAGAGGTTGCATGATAGAATAATCATTTTCTTTAAAGCTGCAAAGGATAAGAAAGCTTTATTACTCTAGTACCCATTATTTTGATTTAATAGCAGACTTTATTTCCTTTCAACATCGAGTTGATTTATTGTCGATAATAATTCTATTTGCGTGAAAGTGGCATACCGCCAAAACGAAGACAATAGCCTGCGTGTACACACTGTCTGCTGTTTTCGTCTCTTCCACACTTATTTGCACGATGTGTATAGGCACGTGGTGAAACTGTGATGTTTCGTCTTTAATTAGGAAAGCTAATACTTGAAAAAGTTCATTCAAGTAGCCTAAATATTCTTCAAAGTAGCACTAAAGCACACTACCCGATAATGGAATATTTGTAATATGCCGTCCTGAGCGGTGGCAAGGTCACGGGTTTAAACCCGGCGGAGAGCAATGGATTTTTTCGGTAGTAAAATTACATCCCTTGGAAGGGGAGTAAAGCCAGTGGTCCTGTGTCGTAGATTTACGGTACGTAAAAGAATCTCAGAGCTGAGAAGGGGACCTCTGAGCAAAATTTCCGGCCTTTTACTCCCAATATAGCATGGGACGCTAAGAACCATACCAGTTAACGAGCATCCATAAATAAAATTTAAGTTTATTTATTTAATCCTGAGCGGCTTATTAAATTTTATTTTCATACATGGATGATCAGGAACCACTTTCCTAGACTCAGATGTAAGATCACCTATCGGTGAAAATTCATCAAAATTACTTTTAAAAATACAATTCAGGCTTTGCAGCTTCTTAAATCCGATTCTCCAGGGACGTTTTAATGCATTGGAGTGAAAATGAGGGAGTTTCGTGAGACACTTTAAATAACCCTGAATGGAGGGTTGGTAGCCCATTTGAAGCATTTTCTGCTTTTCTCCTATTTTTTCAGCCTTCTAGATGATTCTATTGCAATGTTTGGTGCACATATATTAATCACTTTCTAAATTATGTCTTTAAAGTAAGATATGATGTGTTACAACCACATGACTCTCTCTACACTTGTACAATATATTTTTACAAACTCTTATTCTCCGTCTACTTCATGTTAATGGAGATAAACATTTGCTAATTTTATTACTAAATTTGTTGTAGGTACAAGGAGAATTTGCGAAAGTCAAATCTTTTAAGAGCTGGTTGCTGTGTGGAGCATTCTATTCTATTTGCATATCCACGATAAAAGGAAATCGCGGAAATAGTTCACTCAACAACAACAACAACAAAAAAGTATATAACATAAATTGTGTGTTTTAAGAAGAACTATCACTTTACCAGTTATGCAAAGTACATTCAGAATGAACAGGACTTTTGGGAACTTTGCAGAAAATTCAAAATATACATTTTATTTGTCAGGAAAATATCTAAAATATATGATATTTTAATCAAAATCATTAGAGCCATTTTTGAGAAAATTGAAATTTTCAAAAAATTTTCATGTAAAGGGTAGTCTGGGTTGGGGATTTTCTTGAAAATATTTGTGACGCATCTCTGAAAGATACTGAACCTAAATAGCAAGTTTGGTATTTATCCGACTTTTCGTTTTTGAGTTATGCTGTTCACAGAGACACACATACAGACACACACACACAAGGACCTTTTTCTAAAAGTGTTTCTTTATTCAGGGACCCTCAAAACATGTATATCCGTGAAGTCTCGGTATGAATTTTTGGGGGCAATGCAATACTTCCCCTGTTTACTATACGTAGTAGAGAAAGTAAAACATATACTAATATACTTAGTAAACCTTTACGTTTGTTAATGTCTAAGCGAAATGTTCAGGGAGATGTTATAGTCAGCCAGGATATGAGCGCTTGTGATGGGAAGACTAACTAAACACATACGAAACAAGTGGGCGGGGCACGGAAGGACAGTCAGGTAAAGAGATCATCCGCAGTTCCGTGTTGCATTTTCTAGCGAGCCTGAGGCCCGCAAATGCAGTACTGCTTTCATTGTGCGACTGTACATTCCCCTAACGCCTTGTCCCCCACTCCCCTCTGATCCCCAACCTTGATCATGTTAAGCATTGTCAACAAAAACAGTGGCACCCTCCTCCAAACGCACACGTGTCGTGGCCCACAAAAAGTATCGTGCATCTTTTGCACAAAATAATATGAACTCATTTGTTTTCAAATCTCTTAAAATAGCAGTTCATTCGTACTGATGCAAATATTAAAAGTCACTCGTAGTTTTGATTAAATGTTAATTAGTATACCAACGAATATTTATGCGGCATTTCAAACAGCTGCTCCGGTGGCCAATTTTAAATGCTTGCATAATCCTCTTTATAGTAGAACTAATGCTCTGTTGTCATTTTGCTCCACTTCAAATATTTCACTCCAAATATTCAATTAGTGCGTGCGAAATGTGCAATGAACGTTTCTCGGCTGCAACGTTTTAGACATTTTTCAGCATTCAAAAT
The DNA here is from genome assembly GCA_030765065.1 of Deroplatys truncata. Taxonomy (NCBI): domain Eukaryota; kingdom Metazoa; phylum Arthropoda; class Insecta; order Mantodea; family Mantidae; genus Deroplatys; species Deroplatys truncata. The sequence goes on from CM060987.1 coordinate 48,947,023, forward strand.
TCGCTTAGGATGCAGTTTTTAAGTTTTCAGAATGAAAATCGAAATAGCTTGCCCAATACGTATATACAAACACTTGCTAGGTAGCTGTCAAATGTGTTACGTAAAAATCCCACCCAAATTTGATAAATACCTATACATTTTTTGCAAAAGTCGAAGCTAATGAAGAAAAATTATTTTTTTAAAACTTTTTTAATTTAAAACTGTAGGTATCGGTTATAAACGGAGGGGAAAACCTCGCCCACTGCGACCTACATAGATCTGTTGTGGCTACACCCCCAGGTGAAAGGATGAAGTGAAGGAACCACAGCAGGTAACAGGCCGTAGACAGGCAGGTCACCTGGAGCTGCGATAAATGACCCATTGACCAAGCAGCCCCTTAGTTTCCACGGGAGTGCTCTTTTATTTGAGCAGGCATCCGCGATATTTGGCAGATACCAACATACGTCAGAAGGAAGCAAAATGGAAGGTGAATGATGGAAAGAAAATCATGGAAGAGGAGAAACCACCCCAGAATTCGTCCACCGACCACGAAATCCTGAATGCGAGAGATAATATTAAGAAACGATGGATCGTTCCAGGTAGAATGAGGGCCTGAGAGGTCCTTACATCAATTCATCCACCAAACCGGGCATGATTTTACACACGCTTATTATGAATAATGCACTAATAGAAAATAATTTAATTCTAATGTAACTTTAAGGGTATATAATATAACAAAAATAGTATTTTGTTTAATCTGGTTATCTTTGCGCCACCAATTGGTGTCATACACTTCTACTGAATGTAGATTAATTGTCATGGAACAGATTGACTTATTACGTGTGCTCAGGTTTGCGTCAAGAGGCAATCTTGAATTCCTATTAATGAGCGAATTGCTTATTAAATAACCGATAACACCTCCATACACACATAGGTATTCTCACATTCAAACACCACACTCTGGGCATACCGTGATATGTTTTGGTTTAAAGGTAACATTTTGGTACCCGTCCGGGAATTGAACCTGGAACACTTCATATATCAGGCAGTTTCTCTACCGAATGAGCTATGGAACGAGTAATAGAAGTTAAAGTGTTCGTTTTCAAGCATTGATCTTTCATTTAACGGTCACCTCTCTGTCAGTATGGAGTTCCCTTTCCAAATCTGCCTAGGTAAACCTTTCGGCATTCGCACTATCGGCTATAAACTAAGTACGGCTTGTATGGGCCACCTATTATATGCACCAAACCTTGCAACCACGCTTCGTTTTGCAAATATAAGGTAAACGCTGCGTAGAGTGCTTTGGGCCTTGGAAAACTCTATTCACAGGTCGGTCCCCTCAACGTTTAATCTCGAGGTGTTATTTATTTGTAGGAGAAAACAGCAGGCTATTTTGGGCAGCTATAATAAAAAACGTTTAGTCATAATTGGGTTTTGAAAGGTTGTGGTGCCTATCATAGCTTTGTTTGCAACACCATACATAAACGTCAAACGGCATAACATTTATATTTAACATAATTTTGTTTTTAATTTAAAATGTTCACAATTCCAGAAAAAATCTAAGTTATATTCACATGACTTTCTCTACACTCTATTGCTTTATTCGTGGGCATAAAAATTATACCTAGAACAGTTTGTTTTTCTACCTACTTCATTTTAATCCAGATAAGACTTTCCGGAAATAGCTACACTGCACATTTCGTCGCAGATGATTAGGGAATAGCGATAGTCAAATGTTTTAGAACCGAACGCTATGCACTAGTCTTAAAATTCCATAAAGTTTCCATGACATTGCGAGAAATAACTGAATATTGACAGGACTTTAAAAAGAACGCTAAGTATTGAGAAATTTAAACCATTTAATAACGTATATCTCGAAAATGGCTGATGCTGCAAAAATTTAATGTAATAAATTGTGTGTTTTAGAGAGATCTATATTTTCTGTGAAGTACGTTATCGTCTATCGCTTTAACGTTTACTAGTTACACAAGATTATACAAAATTCCTTCCTAATAAAGTGGACTTCACAGGCTATTCCCAGAAAACTCCATATATACATTTTGTTTGTCATGTAAATATCCCTAATATATGGTATTTTAATAAAAATCGTTATAGCCATGTTTTAGAAAATAAAAAATTTCGAATATGTTCCGTATAAATGGTAGTTGGGGTGAGTGATTTTTTTTGAAAATCTTCATGTCGTTTCCATGCAAGATACTGAACCAAAATACAAATTTTGCTACTTATCCGACTTTTCGTTTCTGAGTTATGCTATTCACACGCACAGGTGCACACACATACACACTTCACTTTTTTCTAAAAATCGTTTTTTTTATTAGGTGCCTCAAAACATGTATTTCGGGTGACATCTCGGTATCGAATTCTTGGGTGGAATGCAATACCTTCTCTACCTGTACGGGCTAGAGAAAGTGAAAAGGCATTTCTAACTGATAACATGCATTAATGGTGTAACCCCGCAGGACTGACACCCTTAACATTTAATCGTGCTGTTAATCCGTAATATCTACCATTATTACCCGAAAAATTTTATATTTTTATCAGGAAAAAAAGTCAGCAAAACAGCTTTGTAGCTAAAATGATTAATAATGCAATACATGGAGTATATTATTATTGACGTTATAAACACAAATCTGCGTAGGGTGATAAGGATTGGTGGAAGTAGTGAAAAGGCACATGTTCACCTTGCAAAGTTCATTTGCAGATTATAAAGTCTTAATCACATCCATTCATAGACCTCTCACGTTGGTGTTCAGGAAAGGGATGAACGAATGTTGTTACTTACATAGACACATGATTGGATTTGAATTCACTGAGTCTAAAATGTTGTTTAATAACAACTTAATGTAGCCATGGGTATGCAAAAATTAATTATTTGTGCACAAAGGCTGCAACTAATGCATTAATTGGTGTTGAGTTCCATTTCTATCAGTGTTAATGAACATAGAATAATATAGGGGGGATATTGGACCTAGCGAAATGACTCCTGACCATTCTGACCTAGGATTTTTCGTGGTATTCCCAACTGGGATGGTTCCTCTTCTACCAAAAAATTTCTTGTCCATAACTTCCTACCCCAACATTTTCTTTCAACTGCTTCATCGTTGTAGGACCTGGCGACGGCGATTTGTGTGTTGCGGCGTAATGATGGAGTTAGCGCTGTGTAAAGATTTCTCTCTGGCACTGGAATGGCCGTCTGGTGCCTCTTCCTAAGGGGCTTGTCGTTTTCGGTGATGATAGCGCAGACAGGCTCGCGATGGCTTAAGGATTGGTATCATTCTGGAATCATTATGGACCCTGACCTTGCTAGCAGGCATCGTTCTCCGGATCTGTTCGTCTTTCGCGTCTTTTCTTATCTCTTCTTCCAAGGATCAGGCAAGTCACAAAGGACCTACAATGGCCTACTGCTGTGCTGAGCTTAAGTAGCTGGGGGCTCTCACCGTCTGGCTAATCCTAATCCTAAACCTCGCCTCTGGGTGGGAGGCTATAGGTTCCTCAAGGCTACAAAGTTTGTTTGTAAACACTTATGCAATCAAATAGATTGTAATAACTATTAGTTGCCCACGATATAAGTGCGTTCGGGGAAAGAGGAATTAAACAGGTATGGAACAAGTGGGCGGGCTATCGGAAGGACGGTCAGGTAAAGAAAATATCCGCAGTTTCGAGCTATATTTACTAGCGAGGCTGAGACGTGCAAACGTACTGGAAAGGTGGAATCAGGCGACTGAAAAATTCAATGTCATCGCCGGGATTTGAATCACGGATCTCCCGTTTCCGTTGCTCTAACTACTGAGTTACCTTGGCAAAATGCCGGTAGGACATTAAATTCTCCAGCTGACTCGCATTTTCCTGGTAAACCACAAGGAAATCTCAAATTGTGTAGAGACGAAATACCGCAATAGCAACTTCGTAAGTACTCTAAGTCCCTGGTTTCATAGTTTAGCCAATTATAAGGTCAATTAATGGAATTAATTGTTCTGCCCCACAAGTTGTGTGTAGAACAAGGTTGGAAAGAGCAAACGGACGGAAACCGAGAGATTCGTGATTCAAACCCGGCGATAGCATTGTTTATCAGTCGCCTGATTCTGCTTTTTCAAGCTTGTTCTACACACAGCTTGTGTGGAAAAACAATTAATTCTAGTAATAGGTATTATCTTAATTGTGCAACTGTATATTCCCCTATCACCTTACCCTTCACTCCCCTCTGATCCCAAGCCTTGCATTGTCAACAAAAAAGTAGCGCCCTCCTCCAACTGCACTTATATTGTGGCCGACTAGTACTTCTCTACTGTTGTAAGGCCATGCATACAGGCCCTTAGTTCTTCGATTCATTCACGGAAATGTATTTCAGTTATATGTTTGAAGTTAATTTTACTCGTATCTGCGTTTCCAGTATACGAGGGCTGATCAATAAAGACTGAGACTGATTTTTTTTCACAGTATTTACTACTCCATTTCAATGTTGACATGATCTTTTTCAAAGTAGTCCCCTCCTACTTGAATGCACTTTTTATAGCGCCTCTGCCAGTCCTCGAACACATGGTGCAGGCCATTCTTTGTCAGGTCTTTGAGAATCGCCTCACTTTTCCTCAGCACGCTTCAGTGCTCTCAAATCGAATGCCCCGGAGCTTTGCCTTTAGTGATGGGAATAAAAACGAAATCACAGAGGGGCAAGATTGGGGTTATAAGGCGGATGCAGTACGCAGGTGATGTTGAATTCCTGGACTTGATTTGCGACGTGAGGCCATGCGTTGTTGTGATGAAGTCGCCATCCATTCTGATGAAGTTCTGGATGTTCCCTTGCAATGTGCTTCCTCAGTGTAGCCAATACTGGCGTGTAGTACGCTGCTGTAACAGTAGTGTGAGGAAGAACAGCAATCACTGCAGCTGTGTTGATGTTGACTTTAGTCATAGCAGAAGCCGAAGCACCAGGCTTATGCTTCTGCTTAGCACAGAGGACTCGCCCTTCTTTGAAGTCCTTGAACCACTGTTGCACGAGATAGTGCATCTTCACCGTATGCTTACTTCAGCTTTTCCAAAGTTTCAGAGGCTGTGTGATTTAAAGGAAAACAAAATTTTATTGCTCCTCTCGTGTCGAGTGGTATGCGAAATTCAAGTAGGGTCAATAATATACAGCATTGCTACAAACCTACCGATACAAGAGTGCTGCCGTCTATAGACATTATACATGAAACCCCGCTCTTTTCAAAAATTCATGGTAGAGATAGGAAACTCTCAAGAAGGTTACAGGAAAAAATCAGTCTTAGTCTTTATTGATCAGCCCTCGTATGTTGTTTTTTCTTATGCTAAGACCCGTAAATATTCATGTGCATACAATATTCTATTTCCTGCAAAACTTTTACTTAACAATAAATGTTATCTCCAGAGTTTTAATAAACTCTGGTCACCACCATCTGTTCTGCATCAAAGATGAGACTACAAATGCCCGCTCCGACTCCTCATTTGTGTTTGGGTTTGTAAATCATTGCTCAGAAATTCAGCTTGGGCGACGCTCTAATATTGCTTTCGTTACTACTGTAAATTTTCACAAGTTGAATGCGCATTACTTCCTTGTGTTTCTTCTGTACTAGTCGATATCCCTTCGCAGATATAAAAATTTCGCTGCTGTAGCCTTTGCTCTTGTCCTCTGCCTCTTTTTTATTAGGATCCGGGTTTCGTTGCCGCAAGTGAAATCCTCAGTTTATAAAATTAAAGAAGCGTTTCCTTTCCTTACCTGCTGTTTTTGGGTTCTTAGTGTCGCACGTGTTATTAAAATTTGGTTATTTTGTTTCCGGCGGCGCCGTGGCCGAGTGGTTAAACCGCTCGCCTCCCACCGAGGCGGCCCGGGTTCAATCCCAGGGACCTGCATGTGAGATTTGTGGTGGACGAAGCGGCGTCTAGGCGGGTTTTCTCCGGGTTCCCCGGTTTCCCCCGGCATTCATTCCACCAACTGCTCCATCATCCCTTTCCTTTCAACCATTTCACCAACATTTCGTTTCATCTACTTTCTTCATCCCATACCAGGCATCGGGCTGATCACCCATCCTGGATGCTCTGTCTGATCCATGAGTGTCTACTCCTCAACGGGCCTCTGACCCAAGGCACCCGCTGGTAAGTCCTGGGGGTGTAAGTCCTACATAAGAGGAGGGTAAACAGATAATGAATGAATGAATATTTTGTTTCCAAATCTTGTTAAAACATTTTGTTATGTAACAAACAGCCCAAGAAATTTAAAATTGTCACTTGTTCTACAATCTCTTATTAATAATAGTTCTACGTTTACTCTCAGGGTTTTGTTCTTTTGTTTCTGTGTACTTAAACTATAGTATAATCCAGATAAATCGACCTATGTTGACTGAGAGAGTGTCGGGTAGCGAAAATGTCTAGTTTTATGGAATACGGGGTCTGTTATTTACAACTCATTGCATAATATGTACTGAAAATTACATAAATGCATGTTATAGAACAGTATAGGAAACAGAAAAGTATAGCATATCCTGAAATTATCACTGTAAAATTAAATTTAAAAATATGTATTTTCATACAATAGAGAATAAATTGCTAGTCCTCTGTAGAGAAAATCCTTGTGACGCTAGACTGTCTCTCACACTCATATCGTCGCCCTGCAGCTTCATTACGCGGGCATTTTCACTGCACAAACACAACACTAACAATAAGCCTAAATCTGAGAAATTGTACTGTAACCAGAAATAACTGAAAGTTTAGCTTACCACGTACCAGGTAAAGCAACAAACCTTCCTAACACAGATTATTAGCTGCAAGCTTTTGATTTCTTGACAATGGTTTGCTGGCGCTTATGTTCTGGCTCAGATATAAACTTTAGTTAGTGAGGGAGAATGCGGTAGGTTGTATTTCCAAAAAAAAAAAAAAAAATCCTGTCATAAATAAATTTGCGAAGTCCGAAAATGCCATACCATACCATATCAAATAACTGAATGGTTCAGGAAAACGCATGGACTTTTATATGCATGAATATGAACACTAATACGCGCCTGGGCCAGTGGCTCAGTCTGGCTTTTGGGCTAGGGGTCCCGGGTTCGACTCCCGGTTGGGGTGGGAATTTTCCTCCAGCTAAGATTATTCCTTATCCTCCCCAGAGTCTGGAAGTATAAATGATAGTGTGATTGTGTGTACGATCTAATGATTATAAACCAAAGTGCAATAAACCCAGCGACAAGAATCACTTGAGTTAACACCATTGCCAATGGGTAATAAGTTCCAAAGGCAGCCGATAAGACCAATGTAGTTAAAGGCGGGGCATAAATCGAACTAAAAAAATCTGATGTGTTACACTCACATGACTTTCTCTACTCTTGTACAATCTAATTTTACAAACGCCTTTTCTCCATATGCTTCATGTTAATCGAGATATCGAGATGTCAATCTTATTGGTAATTTTCTTGTAGATGCAAGGGAAATATGGTAGCTTTTAAGCGATAGTCAAATATTTTAACGCTGGTTGCTATGTGGCGCATTCCATTCTCTTTGCATGTCAAGGACATAAAAAAATGAATAACGAATTTGAGAAAAAGTATAAGTATTGGAAAATTTAAAGAAATAACAAGCAATATCTCGAAAACGGTTCACTCAACAAAAGAAATGTATATGACATAAGTTGTGTACTTTAACGCGATCTACATTTTTTGTGTAGTAAAATTTTGTCTATCTCTTATGGTTTACCAGTTATGCAAAAGTCGTTCACAATGAAGAATACTTTTGGGGACATTCCCAGAAAATTCGAGAAATACATTTCAGTTCTCATGACATTATCTTAAACATATGATATTTTCATCAAAATCGTTAGAGCCCTTTTTTGAGAAAATTAAAATTTTCGAAAAATCTTCCATGTAAAGGGTAGTTTGGGGTGGGGGAATTTTCTTGAAAACCTTCGTGTCGCATTTCTGGAAGATACTGAACCTAGTTTGGTGCTTATCCGACTGTTCGTTTTTGAGTTATGCTGTTCACAGACACACAGACACACACACAGACACACACACGGACATGTTTCCAAAAATGCTTTTTTTGGATTCAGGAGGTCTCAAAACATGTATTTCCGGTGAAATCTCGGTATCGAATTTTTGGGTGGAATGCAATACTTCCCCTACTTACTATACGTAGTAGAGAAAGTAAAAAGTAGTACATTACATAAGATTTGGGTATACTGTTTATACCACACAGTGGATTATAGATATTATTACTGTCAAGTTTAACGATAAAAACTAAAAAAAAAAAAATAATAATAATAACTATTATAATAATAATAATAATAATAATAATAATAATAATAATAATAATAATAAGAGGAAGAAGAAGTAGAAGAAGAAGAAGAAGAAGAGCTATACGGAGTTTCGATTTATCGGGATTCTACTGTATTTGTAAGGATTTCTTTAGTTTATTGTATTCCTTAAGATATAATTCTCATCAAATGAGTTATTTCATGTTATAATAATATGTTAAATGACATCGGAGGAAAGCCATAGCCTGTGTGACTCCCCGAATACTTAAAATATTATCAGATTAAACTAGCTTCGTAAATAACTCCAACCTCTTAACACTGTAACTCACATAAGTGTACTGTGGGACCCTAGTTAATATATTGTTACATACCTTTGTTCCATTTCCACATAGTACTTTTAATGAAGTTTATTGTCCTGGGTGGTAATAAGGCAATTTCCCCCTGTTGTTGGAAAAGGGATTCCCAAGTGGGTTAATCTAATACGACATGTTCAGAACCGCAGAGTATATGTTTTGCTATTTCTTTCTCTTCATTACAGAAACAGCAATAATTACATTGGGGCACAACTTGCACAGATGATCTAATAGAGGACAATATATATATATATGTATATATATATATAATAGAGGACACCTCGCACACTGAATTCTACATAGACTTGTTGTGTCTTCCGCTACCCCAGGAGGCAAACATGAACTGAAGGAATCACAGGAGGCTACAGGCCGTAGGCAATAGGCACAAAGACGCACGGAAGTCCCCAATGGTTCCAGGCTCGAAAGCCCAGTCCACAGTTGGAGGTGCCTAGAGAGGGCGATTAACAACCTATCGACTATGTAGCCCTTTAGTGTCCACGGGGAGTACTATTTTCTTTCAGCAAATAACTACGCTATCTGTCCGGCACGGCCATACGCCATGAAACGTAGAAGCACACCTGAAGGTTAAGAAGGAAACGGAATGGAAGGGAACCCCAGCATTCGGCTACCGACCACAGAAAGCCACGAAAACCCAAGGTCAGAGTGTCCGGGACCCTCCGAATGCGAGGATATCAGTTAAAAGTCCAGTCAAATCTCGATTCCTGTTTGCATAAAGTAAAAATTCCTTTAGGCGTTTTAGCCGAGATAACTTTGCAGTGAATTCATTTGCTTACTTTTGGTTTCGTGTTGCCGTTGTCTTACCACATCCTTTAAATAGCAGCCTGGTACTCCGAAAAATGTTTCTGGACCAATAAAGGGAGATGAGGATCCCTGATTTGCAAGGTGATCAACATTTTTATTATCTTAAATTACCTCACCGCCTGGAACTCACGTCAGGCAAATTCTGGTTTTCTTTTTTCTTTTGTCATGATTAGGATTTGTAGACATTCCTTTACTAGCTTTGATTTAACAATATAGGAACTAAGTTCCTTTGCTGTGAGACAATATACAGAACATTTTGCCTTTAATACCTTTTTTGATGTTTTCATAGGCACAAAGTTCTATTGCATGGATTTCAGCTTGGAAAACGGATAGACTCAAGCTTAGGCACACCAAACTTCCTATTCAGTTTGAGTAATCTATTCACCAGACGAGAGCTCCAAATGAATCTTCCCTTTAATTACATGCAAATTCTTATTCTGAAGTTCTATATGGTACAGACTGCTATTTACTTCAATGATGTGTATGTATCTTAAGCATAACCTATTTTAGTCATTATTCAGTATTTTTGTTAACCTTATTTAAAGCTCTTTTGTAATCTAGAAAACACACATAAATAGTTATTTAAATTCTGTATACTTCCAATTATACGTTGGATGTAAATCATTCAAGCATGAGTGCCGCTTCCCAATTTAGGCATTATAATGCCATGTTTTCCAAATAAAGCCATCATTCTTTGAATTTCAGTGTTTTAAGGTATTTATTGTTGCTTTATAATGTAGTAATATCGTGATTAGTAAAGAACATACGCCGGGGATGTTTCAAACACTTTATGTATAAGATATTTTATCTATAGGATGGTGCAGTAATCTGTTCGTGTTATCTTTTTTTACTTGGGGCCGGTTATTGTTTTACTATTTTGAATTTTGGGTTCTTTGTCCTCCGGCTAGCTATTATTACTCAGCCGAGCAAATATCTCTAAGCAGGGCGTGCAAACGGAAAGGAGTTGTTACTAAAAGATAACACTGATAAAAGATTTTTCTTACACTTTTATTTCCGTCACACTTAATTAATAGTTCACATCTGTAATCTTTATACATGCCTGACTGAAACTGTTATATTTCCGAATGTAATTACTATCGTAATATTTGTCGCGTACCTACTTCACATTTTGTAACTAACTTTACGACGCGAGACATTCTGTAGAACTGCGTAATGTGTACCTCGCGAGAGATTGCTGAGAACTGCGCGACGTTTACCTCGTGAAGTATTCTGTAGAACTGCGCGATACTTGCTTTTGGCTCAAGAATTTATACTCCCTCACTCCGAAATGCCTAAATATTATAATAGAGCTGCTATTGGTTACTAAATCGCGCCAACATTAGTGTCTGTGTTATAAGCCAATCATAATGACTAAAACATATGCTCTAGGGAAGATATTCCCTCCATTTCTAAAGAAAGGCACACTACCCTGACGTCATTTGTTTGTCTCTTCTAAGTGATAAACAACCCACCCCATCGCTTCATTGTTACCCACTCCTATCGCTTATAGCTAACAAACATCTAAAATCATTGTCATACAATAATGTTAATTTATACCACAATCACTCTGGCATTCACAGTGTTGTGATATAAAATACTGCCTCAGAGATATCTATCACGATGTCTATAAGATCCTTTATACAGAATAAGCAGGATCTCTGCACTTTGGCAATTCATCTCATTAACGAAAAACAACCAGAAAAAGATTATTGGTTTACTTGCAAAGACCTCTGTTGAAAAATTCTCAAAACCGGTTGACAGTAGGTGCTGCGTTCTTGGTTCAGCTGTGTAATGTGCACTGGAGATTTAGGACTGTGAAGTTGTATCAGTTTTGAAGAAGATTTTTTTGTATTATTATTATTTGCCCCACGTTTTGGGAGGACACACCTCGCGTCCGGTTAGTAGCACTGTCTGCTAGCAACGCGTCCAGTCATGAGCGCTGCCTACAAGCAACTGACTTGATTTCTACCGCCTAAATTTGTAAATTTCTGTATTACAAGTCTCTGATTGGTAATTCCTAATCCAATAGAATACCTTCATTTAACTAAAGCTTTTTCTGGTTGTTGATTGGATATTTTATAACCTATCACAAAATTTACATTATTGTTGCTCCAAGAATGACTAGTAGTATGGTTAAACTTTAAAATTCATTATTGCCTCAAGGTTACGTCATTGTTACCTCATCGTTAGCAACTTTTAACTTATTATTCTCACAGCTCCTGTATTATTAAATTATGTAATACATTCACATAACATTATTGAACATGTATACAATAATATAAACATATACAATGAGTGTAATATACACTTTTTATATATTATATAATTAGACTGAAATCATTTAAGTGTTAAAAATCCTGCCTCAGTTTCTAAAGACGAAATAATGCAGGGGAATTAATTTCAAAATTAACTGACATTTAACATTTGCATATACCTGCCTATCCATTAACAGTTCACAGGTACAACATTTAGTATTCGTATTTGAAAAACAAACTCATTCTTCCATTCTAGAGATGTCGAGGCCAATAACCTGTAGAGAGTTTCGTAATGTGGGACAAACTTTTGAACCCATCAGGTAACCAGCGGAACAATTTAATCACAGTCTACTATTTAACTAAATAGTGTGAAGTAACAGGATCCTACTGTGTTGACTCAGGAATTTAGCTATGACCTTGTGGCTGACCTAAACGAACTTGAGTCAGCGCTGCATTATTCGTCCCCCTCTACTGTTTTACAACCTATTCTAAAGGCACTTATCCTTTCTTTCTGGAACAATAAACACTATGCGAAGAAGCAATAGTAATACACTATATAATCGCATTAAAAAAAATTCATCATACAATACATAAACTGTTAAACCTGCATACATATAAAACAATATAATTGCACACATGTGAAACTGGACTTGTTGACAATACTTCTGAACTGCTGGTGTTACACTATTTGCATCGTAGGCAAGAAACTCCCTAGTCCAATGCTCGCTTGCAGCTCAAGGCAAAGCCATTCTCCTGAGTCAACTACGGTACCTGTACCCGCAGCCGCTTCACGTTACTCATAATTTTAGTTAAAATTACAATGATAATAAGCACATACCTTATCACAAAAGATGTTTTAAATGTTGTCCTCCTCTATCCAGTCATTTATGGCATCTTCTCAGGAATTCATTCACATTCGAGAGTTCAATATCCGAAACTGAGGGTATTTCTCCTTTGATACAGTTCCCATACAGTTAAGTCAGCGTGACCCGAAGCTCAATTTACCCATTAATATTTTTAAAAATTTTCTGAATTAAACTTAACGGTTCATCAGCGGTGTTGCGCGGCAACAGAGTGTTGTTGGTAAAATCCAGATTGACATTAAAATCGGTTAGCTGTTCATAACTGGTGTAAGAATGACATTCCTGTATCTTTCTGCCTTTTTTGTTTGTTAAAAACAAACAATCAATGAAGTTTGTTCAAATCTGTATACGTTTACTACACACAAATTTTCACGTAATGCAAGGGAATCGCATGTATAAAATCGGGTTTCCCTGTACTCCAATATCTGTTCCTTTGCGAAGAAATGTAACTAAACAAATGGAACAATGCTTCGTTCAGAGAATAATATTAAGCTTGAGTCTATCATTGACATTTCGCAAAATCCAATTACTGAAATTTACCCACTTTGATGATCATGAGAAAAATAAAGCGTATGCAATAAAACCCCATACATTGGAAGAACCCAGGAATACTTCAATTTCGATTTCGAACTGAAGACTGTGAATGCAAATTACCTGAGAAGATGCCAGAAAGCACATATCCAACATCTCTTGTAATAAGGTATTAGCTTATTATCATTGTAATGGTAACTATGAGAACGTGAGGCGTTTATAGGGATATTATACATTTTTCGGCGGGAGTCCGAGCTGCAGACATGCAATGGCAACACTGCACTATGAAGGAAAAACACTCCATATTACAATCCAAGTCCGGCAAGCGTACTTCTGCAGAATGAGGAAGAAGTTTGAAAATGCGAGACGAAGTAATGTAAGTAACGAATGCGTATTTCTTCGGCGATAGGGAATAATGAAATATTTACGCTAAACAGAATTGTCAGCTGCTCTAAAGCAGTATGAAGGTCGACTGACAGTTTTTCACCGTCACTTCGTTGTTCTCAATTGTAAAAATGTTAAATTTCTCAGGAAGAAGCTGGCTGGTTGTCTTTGAGCTAGTCTGTCCAAATTTCAGAAACATTCGGAAGGAATTAAGGCTAAGCCTGTTTATAAAAGCTCATGGTCTCACTTCTTGGTCCCACGCGACCTGGTAACGTTGTCGCGGTAACTTTCGTGTTATCTTATTTGCTGAGCGCCTGTTATTGTTTCACTATTTTGAATTTGGGTTCTTTGTCCTCCGGCTAGCTATTATTGCTCAGTCGAGTAAATCTCTTAAACAGGGTGTGTAAACAGAAAGGATTGTTACTAAAAGATAACACTGATAAAAGAATTTGTTTTTACACATTTATTGCCATCACACTTCATTAATTTCACATATTTACTCTTGATACACGTCCGACTGAAACTGTTATATTTTCGAACGTAACTATGGTCACTTATTTGCCGCACATTATTAATTCGAGTATTTCACATTTTGTAACTAACTTTTCGACGCGAGAGATTCTGTAGAATTGCGCGACGTATAACTCGTGAATGATTCTGTTGAACTGTGCGATACTTGTCTCCAGCTTTAGAATTTATACTCCCTCACCCCGATATGCCGAAAGATTATAACAGAGCTGCTATTGGTTAATAAAGCGCGCCAACATTAGCGTCCATTTCTATATCCAATCAAAATTACGAACACATATGCTCTAGGGAAGATATTCCCTCCATTTCTAAAGAAAAGCGCGCTACTCTGACGTCATTTGTTTGTCTCATCTAATTAATAAACAACTTACCCCCTTGTTTCATTGTTACCCGCTCCTATTGTCAGTTTCAGTGAGACTGTGTAAACTTATTTCCTAACAATGCTTATAATTTACAAACATCTCAAATCATTGTCATACAATAATGCTACTTTACACTACAATCACTCTGGCATTCACAGTGTTGTAATATAAAATACTGCCTCAACGTGTGCGTTACAAAATTCTGCTTTTATACCTTAAATTTCTTGCACTTCGCGGTCCGGTTAGACGCATCATTGTGTTTGGGTATGGAATTTAGATATTCGGAATGTGACTCCTAGTGCAAATCAGTAATCACGGGAGAAAAAGTGTGCGTAAAATTTAAAATACGATGCTAAAATGCAATTCACTTGTCTGTCTCTTGCGTTTCTTTGTTATCTATATCTCTTGAAAATTACATAAAACCTTACGCATAATTTTAAACATTACGTTTATTTACTGAACCTCTAAGCATGTAATGAATCTAATCACGGTAAATCTGTCTGAGCTAAAATCAAAACATACAACAACGAATATATCGGAAAAGGTTCATTAGAAGAAAAAATGTATTTTACATCCTAATTTATATCTATGCCGAGCGGGTAACTATGTGGCCTGCATTCTGGAGGTCTGGATTGGATAATTTGATCCGCGAATTTCCATATCATCCATTTCATCACTACATTTAATTTATTTCTTCTTCACCGCCATACAAAGTATTGGACTGATTACCCATCCTGATGTACTGTGATCCAGAGTTTGCTTGCTCTCGACAGACTGCTAATGTTTGAATGACAGACTGTTTCTATGACTTGCATCTCCCAGAACCTACAAACCAATGCCTTGGGTCAGCAGTCCTTGAGAACTTTATGAAGATGAGTTTTAATCTTAAAAAAGTAATAAATTGTATATTTAAAACGCTTAATCCGGCCCTGTGTATTTCAAATGGGGATTTTTGAGATCCTTAGTTACAGATTCTCCAAAAAATAAAAAAATTTGAATTATTTACACTTAAACCATTGAAATCAAATTTAAAGTCCGTAATTTATCCATAGGCCGGGATAAGCAGTCCTACCTATCTACCAACGGTCCCTTCGTTAAGCGAAGGAGCAGAAAGGAAAAGTATGGCTTAGGAGAATTAAAATGCTCATCAAGACATCTACGACCTGATTCTTAGGGCCTAGAAGAAAGACACTCCTGATATAAACCTGGGAGGAGGACTCTGGGTAGCCATGGTGAAGGCGATCTTCTAGGGGTAAAGGTAAAGGCTCCCGCAATCGGGGCAGAGCACCGCACGCGGGCCAGTCGACCCATTGTGCTTCCAACGTGACCTCTGGGAGGGAAGGATGAGGGAAAGACCCAAAGGGCGAACATATATGGATACCGACAGGCGCAGGCATGGACGGGGTCCCTTACGTTCCCAGATAGAACGTATCCGCACGGTCCCTGCCCACAAGCCACCAATCTCCAGGGTCCCCCGGAACGGAACCCAACGCTGAGAAGATACTTGATTGAGCAGTACCACAGCGACGCCAGAGAAGAAACCTTTACAGAGCGCAAGCCACCGCCCAGCCACGACCCGCCGAACGTCGTCGCCTGGTCCTACAACCCTGAAACAGATGATAAGGAAGATGACGGGTACAGGAAATGAGAGGAAGGAGGGTCGTGGTAGAAGACGCACACACCAGCATTCGCCTGGCGACTCGGGGAAACCACGAAAAACCCATGGATCGGAGTGGGCAGCCGCCGGGGATCGATCTCGGGACCACCCAAATGCGGGCCATACACGTAACTTCTGAGTCATCCCGCTCGGTTCTTCTAGAGGTAAGATACCCAGACAGAATATCCCGGTCCTCCAAGGGTTCGGGGGTTATTGGATAAGGCCGGTAACCGACCAGCGTAAATATAGCGTACTCATAAATCTCAAGAGAGTAAGCCGGACTGAATCTCTGAGATGGAACGGGCCTGGACGCCCACCTTGCACCTGATGAAGAATTTATCCATTACGGAGTGTTTCCGAAGCGGAACAGCCGAATGTTCCCGAAACGCTCGGAAGGTTTGTTAGCTGACAGTAAAACACAGTACCATCAAATATACATATAATGGAGCGAGCTAGATGGATCCGCGGTAATGTGCGAGGCTCGCATTCAGGAAGTCCCGAGAACCGCCCGCCTAACTTTGGGTTTTTCGTGGTTTTCTCTGATCGGTAGGCGAATGCTGAGGAGGTTTCTCATCTACCACGATTTTCTTTCCATTATTTCCCTTTCATTCCGTTTCCTTCTCGTCTTTCAGGTGTGCTTCTAGCTTTCGTAACGTTGTGCAATGACGGACAAATGGCGCGGATGCCTGCTCAAAGGAAACAGTACTCCCTGTGGAGACTAGAGGAATGCCCTCTCTAGACACTTCCATCTGTGGGACAGATCTATGAGCCTGAAACTCTTAGGGACTTAGCCCGTCTTCTATGGCTTGTAGCCTCCCGTGTTTTCTTCACTTCATTTCTTTCTCCTGGGAGTGGTAGCCACAATAGATTTATATAGATCTCAGTTCACGAAATGTTGCCCTCTGTTGTATAACCTATACCTATATCTATATACGTAATGAGGTATAGGTAATGCGTGTTTGTGAGGTCGTGTGTTCGATTCCCGTGGCCGCCTTCCTGGTCCATGAGTTTTTTCTGGGGTTTCCCCGGGTCGCCAGGCGAATGCTGGGAAGGAGGATGATTACATCCCCCGAATTTCCTGCCCCTCCATTTCATCTCCATTCTCATTTCACTTCACCTTTCATCTGTCTGGTTTTGTTTCAACGTTTCAAGTGTCAGCGTGAAAAGGATGCTCTAAAGAAAACTTCGTCCCCCCGTAATAGGGGCGATCTCCTGGTTCCAGGTCCCCAGGGGATGTGTAAGCCCACAAGGGGGGAGGGAGCAAGCTGTACCAGCCACCAACCGGAGGAGTTTAAATCTGAAACGGTGGGGACCCTGCCCTCTGCCTGTCGTGCCTCCTGGTTGGACCACCCTCTGTCTCCTCTCACCTTACCCTCCTTCCCGTCAGGTGCCTAGGTGTAAAACATTTGCGTAGGTCGGGTATTAAATCTCCCTTCACTTTTAGTTCTACCTATTCTAACACCATTCCTATAGGCAATAATATGTTCCAAATTAAAGGCCGCTGATAAGATCATTGTTGTTAAAGGCGGGGTATAAATAGAACAAAGAAAAAAATCTGATGTGTTACATTCACATGACTTTCTCTACTCTTGTACAAACTATTTTTACAAACGCTTATTCTCCATCTACTTCATGTTAATCGAGATAAACATTTGTAGACTCTTATCTTATTGCTAATTTTCTTGTAGATGTAAGCGGAATATATATTTACAAGGGCAATATAGAAATACAGTAGCCTTTAAGCACATACATATCTCTTAATAGCTGGTTGCTAGGTGCAGCATCATTCCCTTTGCCACAGATTAATACTATTTGCATATCCAAGACAAAAAATGAATAACGAATTCCCATTTGAGAAAATAAGTATTGAAAAATTTAAGGGAATAACAAGCAATATATCGAAAATGGTTCACTCAACAAAACAAATGTATATAACATAAATTGTGTATTTTAACGCGATCTACATTTTGTGTGTAGTAAAATTTTGTCTATCTCTTATGGTTTACCAGTTATGCAAAAGTCGTTTACAATGAAGAATACTTTTGGAGACATTCCCAGAAAATTCAAGATGTACATTTTATTTGTCATGAAAATATCTTAAACCTATGATATTTTAATCAAAATCGTTAGAGCCATTTTTGAGAAAGTTAAACTTTTCGAAAAATCTTCCATGTAAAGGGTAATCTGAGGTGGGGATTTTCTTGAAAACCTTCGTGTCGCATCTCTGGAAGACACTGAACCTAAATACCAAGTTTGGTGTTCATCCGACTATTCGTTTCTGAGTTATGCTGTTCACAGACAGACACACACACACACACACACACACACACACACACACACACACACACACACACACACACACACACACACACACAGAGAGAGACAGACGCACAGACAGACACACAGACACGGACACGGACATGTTTCCAAAAATGCTTTTTTTTGGATTCAGAGTGTCTCAAAACATGTATTTCCGGTGAAATCTCGGTATCGAATTTTTGGGTGGAATACAATACTTCCCCTACTTACTCTACGTAGTAGAGAAAGAGAAAATATGTTCAGGTATGTTTGCTGTGCCCGGACATCCTCTATATAGGTAATGCAAAATGCATGACAAATAAATGAAATAATACTATTAAAATTAAATAAAGCTCAGAGAATCTCGCAGACTCACAAAACACAGCACTATACAAAATACCTTCAGGGGTAGGCACGCTTGCAAAATGTAATAATGCAGATAGCTAATAGGTTCACCAAAATCTTTCTAGAGTGTTCTGGAGAGGGGAATAGAAACTTCCAGAAGATTCTGGTTATCTGTCGATAGCTCTGCTGGTGTTTACGCTGGACGATATCGCTACCGCGTCTATTTATCTCTCCAACTGACCGAACGATCGGCGCAAAACTCTCCATAAGTTTGGGCTATAGTCGCTACGTCACAATATTTAATAGGTTTATACTAACTATTCGAATGGGTTATCTGAAAATAAATATAAAATAATTTGGTTTCTTTACTTACATTCCTCAAGTAACAAAAAATTTAACTTTATTTATGGAAGCTCTTTAACTACTATGGTTCTTAGCGTCCCATTTTGTATTGGGCGTGAACAATCAGAAATTTTGCTCAGAGGCCTCTTTATCAGATTTGAGCCTAGACTACGGAGGACGACTTCCTCAGGTAACGTCAACATACGTTAAGTACAGGGTGGTTGGAAAGTCAATACCTATTTTTAACATAAAATATTTCAAGGAGTGCACAACTTATCATAGTTTTAGTCAATACATTATTAGGGTGTACCATTTGGGTTAGTAAATTATATTTCTAAGTATGTATCCGGATTGTCAAAATATTTCCGAAACTATTTTGGAACAGCGTCCACAAATTTTCTTAGCATCCCAAGTGGCCCATTGGCAAAAACTTCACTAATGTCCAGTTTCCTTGGCAGCTTTTCTTGTTGACTGCAGGACAACATTCACATTGTCTTGTGATTTGGATGTCAAGGGTCTTCCAGATCGACGTGCTTCTTTACACAGTTTTTATTGCATTCCTACCTCGCTCTTGCCTCCACCATCTTTGAACTTGCACCACTGACCTCCACACTTCAAACCTGGCGGCAATCTTAGCTCTCTTTTCTACGCTGAGTACAGCAGCCATTGTTTATGTTTTCACTCAATCAGTCTCTGAAATAAGCAATGGTAAGCCACATAGTATTCAAATTTATTTACATGCCAGCAAGAGCTAATGTAGTTTCTCAGATAATCTAATCTAACAATAGGTACTGACTAACCAACTACCCTGTATATTGAATAATGATCATCTTCACTACATATTCTGCAGAAGATTCTGGTTATCTGTCGATAAAAAATCTGCAAAATAATCTAACCATAATTGTTTTGGAGAACCCTTACAGAGAATAGTGTATATAGAACACTGAACTAAATTAAGATAGTTCGTTGAGGAAGGAGTTAGTGATTTATATCTTCGGAGAAATAGCAGAATGGGACATAATAATGGTTTGTTTTCAGGAAATTTAGATATTTTGGTAAATACCTGGATGTAAGATCTCTACAAAGATTTATGTATGTGCAGATAGCAGAAGATTAATGGTTATGACGCATGTTACTTGGAGATTTACTTGCAACTGCATAATAGAAAGCAGCAGTCATAGTTGGCAGGTTTGCATCCAAATATAACTTAATTTTCTAAGATATATTAAAATGCACCAAAGGAGTGCTACTTTTTAACTTCACTTCTAAAAGCTCTTAACAAATGCAAACGCTTCTGGAGACCGTGTGTCATTTAAAGAAGACATAAATTGATGGTTGTACGTTTGTTTCGTTTTGGTTAGAATTTATTTGTCCAGTTTATATTATATATTAAAATACAGGGCAATTGCAGTGATAAACTACCGAATGTTTAACTTTTTTTTTATTTCCTTGAATCACGTGGTAAACTGCACGGGTTTTACATGACACATTGTTTAGGACGTTCCACTTGAGGTGCTCTATTGGAGAAAAGGGCTCAGTCGTTTGGTTGGTAGTGACATTTGGCTAACCGTAGCTGTTCAAGGAATTTACACTCGGAAGCTTTCCTCTATGGAAACAGAGATTTCGGAGTTGCCTAAAAGGCATGCTGAAGGTGAACCACGACTATCAGAAAAGAGCCATTCCCAAAGTCTCGCGCGAACTGATTGTAGCAAAATCAACAGTTTACGGAGATGTATGTTACCGCCTTAATGTGACCTATAAATTGCTTCATACTTGAAAACCAGAAGGGTTATCATCTAAAGGGGTTATTCGTATGTATATTCCTAAACCTCTCTTTGTTTCTCGGTTTTTAATTTCTTGCCAATATACAGAAATGCATATACTCCGTCTGTAAAGGTATATCACACCTGCATGCCATGCCATCTGTAGCATTTACAACTTATGAGACATAGAATAAGACTAAAAATACAATGGCATTGCCAATTTTACTCACTTTATTACTCAATTGGTTAGAGAAACGTCATGGAAAATCGAAAATCCGTGGTTCAAATCCCGCCTGTTGCATTGAGTTTTGTCTGATTCCTCATTTCCTTGATTTTTTATTCAGAGGATCTCAAAACATTTATTTCCAGTGAAATATCTCTACCTAATATTTTGATGAAAAAATATTCGTACTCTGGCGATTACATGGAATGTTTAGAAAAAATTAAAACCTCAGTAAAATAAAATTCCAAACATCAAATACTGCAGGAGCAATATAATGTATCAATATACAGGATGGGCCATTTAAGCTGAGACTGTACAATTTCTCCAAAACTAAGCGTTGTAGAAAGAAATGTCTTTAATAAAAGTTGATTGATATTATGGGGGAAAGCCAATGCCATTAGCCGTGGTTTGTTTGGAGGATGTTATGATAGTCATTTTAGGGTAAGTTTATTTTTTTTAATGGGAGCCTACATTTTGTATGACCCTAAAATGACCACTATAACATACTTCAAAAAAAGTATACGTAATGGCATTTACTTTTCCCCATAATAACAAGCAACTTTTAGTAGAGACATTTCTTTCTACAACGCTTAGTTTTGGAGATACTATACAGTTTCAACTTAATTGTTCACCCTGTATAACAAGGGAGTCCATTTACTTTCATGCTTCTAGTCTCACCTTTAGTTATATATGCATAATAAGCTTTAAATTAATGTTTTTTCTAATCACATATTTTCTAAGATGCATCAAACGCGTTTTTACTTTCTCTACCACGTACGTAACAGGTAACGTATAACATACCACCGAAAAAATTCGATAAAGAGATTTTAATGGAAACATGTTTTGGGATCACTGAATAAAAAAAACATCGTTCGAAAAAAGTTTGTTTGTGTGTGTGGGGCATCTATGAACAGCCTAGCACAAAATCGAAAATTAGGATAAAGACCAAACTTGATGTTTAAGCCTAGTATTTTCCAAATATATGAAACAATGATTTTCAAGAAAATTCCCCTACCCCAACTATCCTTTAGATGGGAAAAATGCTTAAGATTTTCTAAAAAACAACTAAACAATTTTCATTAAAATACCATATATTAAAGATATTTACATGAGAAGTAACATGCATATATTGCATTTTCTGAGAATGGCATGTGAAGACCTCTGCATTCGGAAGAAATCTTGTATAATTTTGTACAACTGATAGACGAAAACGGCGGCGCCGTGGCCGAGTGGTTACACCGCTCGGCTCCCACCGAGGCGGCCCGGGTTCAATCCCAGGGACCTGCATGTGGGATTTGTGGTGGAAGAAGCGGCGTCTGGGCGGGTTTTCTCGGGGTTCTCCGGTTTCCCCCGCCATTCATTCCACCAACTGCTCCATCATCACCTTTCCTTTCATCCATTTCACCAACATTTCGTTTCATCTACTTCCTTCATCCCATACTAGGCATTGGGCTGATCACCCATCCTGGATGCTCTGTCTGATCCATGAGTGTCTGCTCCTCGACGGGCCTCTGACCCCAGGCTTGTAAGTCCTACATAAGAGGAGGGTAAACAGATAATGAATGAATGAATGATAGACGAAAACGTACCATACAAAAATTGTGTACAATTTATTTCAAATACTTTCTTTACTACGTATAGTAAGTAGGATATTGTATTCGGTAGGAGATTTCACTGGAAATATATGTTTTGAGACTCCCTGAATCCAAAAAAATCATTTTTGGAAACATGTCCGTATGTGTGATGTGTGTCTATGTGTGTGTGTATGTGTGTGTGTCTGTGAACATCATAACTCAGAAACGAACAGTCGGATAAACACCAAACTTGGTATTTAGGTTCAGTATCTTCCAGAGATGCGACACGAAGGTTTTGAAGAAAATCTCCCCACCCCAGATTACCTTTTACATGGAACATTTTTCGAAAATTTTAATTTTCTCAAAAATGGCTCCAACGATTTTGATTAAAATGTATATCTTGAATTTTCTGGGCATGTCTCCAAAACTATTCTTCATTGTGAACGACTTTCGCATAACTGGTAAACCATAAGAGATAGACAAAATTATACTACACAAAAAATGTAGATCGCGTTAAAATACACAATTTATGTCACATACATTTTTTTTTTGTTGAGTGAATCATTTCGAGATATTGCTTGATATTTCTTTAAATTTTTCAATACTTATTTTCTCAAATGGGAATTCTTTATTCATTTTTTGTCTTGGATATGCAAAGAGTAGCAAATTAATCTGTAGCAAAGAGAATGGTGCTGCACCTAGCAACCAGCTATTAAGAGATATGTTTATGCTTAAAGGCTACTGTATTTCTATGTTGTCCTTGCAAATACAAAAAAGGAGAACATAGTACGCCTTAAGCGATAGTCAAATATTTTTAGAACTGGTCGCTATGTGAGTGTAACACATCAGATCTTTTGTGGTATCAGCTATTTCCGAGATATCCGTTATTAATGGTTCGGATTCTTCAATACTTAGCCCTTCTTTTAGTCCTGTCGATTTTTAACTGTTTCCCGCGATGTCATGGAGAGAGTATAGAATTTTAAGGCCAGCATTACGCCCAGTCCTTAAACATTTGATTATCGGTATTTCCTTTGTATCCATAACGAAATGAGTTTTGCAGATATTTCCGCAAAGGTTTGTCTCGATTAAAATGAAATCGATAGGAAAATAAGCCTTCGTAAGAATAATTTGTGTCCCCTAATAAGGAATAGAAGCCAGTGGAAGTCATGTGAATTTAACACATCAGATACGTATAGTAAGTAGGGGAAGTATTTTATTCCACCCAAAAATTCGATACCGAGATTTCACCTTAAATATATGTTTTGAGACCCACTGAAACCAAAAAAAAAAACATTTTTGGAAACATGTCCGTTTGTTTGTCTGTGTGTGTGTGTGTCTGTGAACAGCATAACGAACAGTCGGATAAACACCAAACTTGGTATTTAGGTTCAGTATCTTCCAGAGATGCGACACAAAGGTTTTGAAGAAAATCCCTTCATCCCATATTGCCCTTTGCATGGAACATTTTTCGAAAATTTTAATTTTCTCAAAAATGGCTATAACGATTTTGATTAAAATATCATATATTTAAGATATTTTCATGACAAATGAAATGTATATCTCGAATTTTTTGGGAATGTCTCCAAAAGTATTCTTCATTGTGAACGACTTTTGCATAACAGGTAAACCATATGAGATGGACAAATTTTTACTACACAAAAAATGAATATCGCGTTAAAATACAGAATTTATGTCATATACATTTTTTTTTGTTGAGTGAACCATTTTTGGAGATATTGCTTGTTATTCCCTTAAATTTTCTAATACTTTTTCTCAAAAGGGAATTTGTTATTCATTTTTTTTATGTGCTATACATACAAAGAGAGTGGAATGCGCCAGATAGCAACCAACTCTTAAAAGATTTGACTATCGCTTAAAGCCTACCATATTTCCCTTGCACCTACAAGAAAATTAGCAATAAGATTGACATCTCGATATCTCGATTAACATGAAGCATATGGAGAATAAGCGTTTGTAAAATAGTTTGTACAAGAGTAGAGAAAGTCATGTGAGTGTAACACATCAGATTTTTACCTTTATTTTAAATGGTATGGAAGTCTGAAAAGCGAAATGGAAAATTAAGCCTCCAAGAGAGCTGCGGTTTTTCTCTCATCTGCATAGGAGATTGTATCCGGTGAACCGGGATCTACTTCATATTCCAGCGTTATATAAAGAGGATACTCGTCCACATATTAAACTTTCACAATGGGCGGAATCGCCGCAACTTCATACTTACTGACCGTGCAACAAAAGCGAGCAATACATATTTCTAGAGCTGCATCCTTTCTTCTTTTGTCCTTCTAAGTTTGTTTCTCTTTGTCTTTCATTTCTGTTCCTAAAGAATTTTGAATGCATTTCTCTGGACGCTTCTGCTTTCACAAGCAGTCCCTGAGATAAAGTGTAATATAATTTTTGGTCAACCATTAAAATACGCTGATTACCTAGACATAACTCAAGTGTTATGGCATCGATAATATTTCATCAAGTCATTATGATCTTACTCCGTGACACATGTAGTTCGCCTATCGCCCATACTTTTTAACAGTCCACTGGGATTCATTCCCCGGATAAAAAATGAAATATGTGAGTTTAAATTAAAATAATTTCCATTCATTGTAATTTTAATATTCCAATAAATTGAGTCATATACATACTTCAGCTTTCATGGCCGGCGTGAACTTATAAAAATTATTATTAACATTCTTAGATCAAACCGGGCTTTGTGGCCGTGATCCAAACGATAAAACATCGCCTGACATTTCTGTGGGCTTCTTCAGAGGACACACCAAACGATTTCTATCATCACACTGTCATTATTCAGTAACCGGCCTGTATTTATAGCTGGGACAGTATAACCCGCATTACTTCTGATTGGTTGACGGCTAATCATTGCGCTACCGGGCCTGGAATTCCATAATTAGTGCTGGTGTATTTTTGTGGTTTTGTATGCAGTTTTTTCAATGCCGGTAACCAACCTTAATGTGATCGGGTTAACTCTTATTTCTTATTGAAGCTGTTTCGGTGTTTAAAGATTTGAAGCCGGAATTATAAAGGCAATAATTATCATAATAATCTGAGAAGGATAGTGATATAAAATAAGTAATAATATATTTAAAATTAGTGTATGTATAAAAAGGAGAAGCATTGTGAAAATTGTTAACTGTAAAAGCGACAGAAAGACATGACAGGCACAGTTTTGTTAATTAGGGACCAGCCTCAGGTAGAAAGAGTAAATACCATTGAAGCAAGTTTTTCATGGTACCAGCCGAGTGCAGCTGCACTTAGCCTGGTGAGGGCCACTCTCTAAGCATCATGACGCTAAGTTTGAGGGGGGAGAGGGGAGGTTTAGGCGTTGGTTTTCCTTGTATTAGCGTAGGTAGATCAGTCTGTCCTGAGTGCCTGGCGGCGACGGAACGACGTTCTCGTCGAGTTGTGAACAATGATGGCGAACATGCTAGAGGGTAAAACGCTTAGCTGTAGTTAATATTCTTCGGTCTTGGTAAAGACACAGTAGCATCGTATGCATTTAATAGTGATCGGCAAACCTAAAGTATTATTTTAAATAGTGAATAAAAGTGTTTCGACAGCGTTTGTGTGTTTCTCTGTACACACCCACGCATACCCTGAGGTTAAGGTTTCATGCTGGAGCGGCCGTGGCAAAAGAAGAACCAACTGGGAGGAGACAAGCAGCAACCGTGAGGCAAAATGTATTGCTTCATTGTTGGAGGACGGAGCGTGGCTGCGTCATATTGCGCCTAAACTTGGGGCAGTAAGAGTTACCTGCGTCAGATTTTTATAGCCTCGCGATATAGCCTGGCATGATAATAAGATGTTTTGTTGAGCATTTCTGTGTCGTGAAATTTGATATCATGGCCTTGTAATAGTGCGTGTTCTGCTACTGTAGACTTCTCTGTTTGTCCTAGTCTGCAGCAGGCTTTATGCTCCTTTATTCTTGTATTGATAATACGTTTTGAGAAGTAAAAAAGTACTTCTCAACAGAGAAGTCTGCAGTAGCAGAACACGCACTATTACAAGGCCACAATATCAAATTTCACGAGACAGAAGAGCTCAACAAAACACCCTACTATCATGCTAGGCTATATCGCGAGGGCATAGCAATTTTTTAGCATGGTAATAACGTCAATAAAAAAGAAGCATTAACCCGATTACATAAAGCTTGATTACCGGCATTGAAAAAAGTGCAGACAAACCCGCAAAAATACACCAGCTCTAAAAGTCAAATTCCAGGCCCGAAATTCCAACGCAATGGTTAGCCGTCATCCAATCAGGAACAGTGCGCGTTGCATTGTCCCTGCTATAAATACAGTCCGGTTACTGAATAAAGACTGCATCATGCAGGAACCACGACTTCCGCCGTCGACGTCGCCACTACTGCTTTGATGTTACAAGGAATGGGCGATAGGCGAGCTGCATGTGTCACGGAGTAAGATCATAATGAGTTGATGAAATATTATCGATGCCATAACACTTTAGTTATGTCCAGGTAATCAGCGTCTTTTAGTAGTCAACCAAAAGTTATATTACACTTTATCTCAGGGACTACTTGTGAAAGCAGAAGCGTCCAGAGAAATGCATTCAAAATTCA
Source organism: Deroplatys truncata (assembly GCA_030765065.1). Taxonomy (NCBI): domain Eukaryota; kingdom Metazoa; phylum Arthropoda; class Insecta; order Mantodea; family Mantidae; genus Deroplatys; species Deroplatys truncata. The sequence continues at coordinate 48,974,183 of CM060987.1, forward strand.
TTAGGAACTTACATGGAAGAAAAGAGAAACAACTCAATTTACCGGCCAAGCGCTCTGCCTCCTGCGTCCTCGCAGGTAGGCATCACCGAGACCACGCCGCCGCAGACGACACCACAGCTACCGCAGCCACCATCACATGGAATCATCACCAGCGCCTTCGACCGGAACGGCGACGCAGGAAGGTATGCTGAGTTCCTGAACTTCGGTGCCCGCTTAGCCGTTCCAGAAGAATCCATATCAGACGTCACACGAAGCTCCAAGACCTGCAGCAACTCCAGAACATCGTAGATTTACACCATGAGACCATCACCACCAACCTTCCAGTCCGGCTAAAAACAGTTTACGACCATCAATGCGTTGAGAATTTGCAGCAATATTCAACAAGACGCAGCCACCACTAATCCTTATCACTACCACCAGGAATTCCTTCTTATCCTCCTCTAAACTCGCTCTGGGGGCAGACTGGGTCCTGGTAAAGCCGTCTCCCAGCACTCAATCCTTACTCCCTGGTGACCGCACTGCGGCCTAGTTACACCATCACCTTGAAATGCACGAGTGCTTTAGGCGGTACCGCTGCAAACCTTGTTTCCAATCCGGTGGAGGAGTTTTTAGTGGGTATGCCGACAATGGTGAGTCCCACACTCCCAGTCCCGACTTCCACTGGTGCCGGGGTTAGTCATTAAATCATTTTCTCCTCCACTGGAAAAAAATAAATAAATAAAATAAAGAGTATTTTGGTGACAGAAGTCCTTCAGCGTGTCCTGAAGATGCCCACCGGAATGTCGGGCGAAACATCAGACGATGTTTTATCGTTTAGACTACGGCCAAAAAGCGCTGTTTGTGTTAAGAATGTTCATAATAATTTTTATAAATTCAGTTCATTTCCTTTACTTCAATATGTCTTGCTTTCACATCAATAAATACGTCATGGACTAAACAGTACTGCCATATATTGCACTACTTGCAAAAACGCTCAGTGACCTGTCATCCGAACAAGGTAAGATACTTTTTGCAAAAAATCAAAGCTTTGAAATTAATGCGTTAATATCCTCGCTACCGCTTGTTTCATAAACATACTCGCTTCTTAATTACTACCATTATAGACTTTTTGCATAGTATAAACTACAAAAAAGGTTGACTCATTGTGGCACGCGTGCCAGTAATAACAATGACGTATTTTCTCAAGCAATGCTCTAACCTCTGTTCATTATTAAGTTTAGAGTAATTAAGATCTGAATTTATAATTACTCACCATGCTGTACTGATAACACGCTACATCACAGTCCGTAACACCTCACTTTTCTCTCAGGAACAGAATGCATGCAAGTGACTGTCTTGCTTAGCGGTTCATCACGCCAGGTAATCAAAATTAAGAGCAGGTAGAGAACCTAATGTTCATTTATAACATATGAAGACGCTCTCACTTTTGTCAGCTAGCTACCCGAGGTTGCATGGGTAGGTATTTAAAATTCCAATGACGATTTAATTTATTTAACTTACCTCACCTCGTTCTCTGTGAAATTATTTTGCAATATTCTAAAATATTTTGATGATAAATCCCCTGCTTTTACCCCTTATAATTGTAATCGTATAAGCTTGGCTATTCCTAAAAACGGATGAAAATTCTACTGATATGCACGCCAAAAGACGTGAAACATCTGCAGAACGTCTAACTTTTTAACCTACACCCGACACTCCTTCAAGATTTGGAAATGTTGCATAGTCAATGTTTCTCTTTGGCGGTGGAACAATCATCGATCTGAATGTTCGAGTAAAATTAAATTAAATTGAGTTTTATTTATGGACGCCCTTTAACATCCTTAGTCCTTAGCGTCCCAGTCTATATTGGGCGTGAAAGACCGATAATTTTGCTCAGAGGCCTCTTTATCAGGCTTGAGGTTCTTTTACGTGCCGTAAATCTAAGAACCACCGGCTTTACTTCCCTTCCGAAGGAAACCATGAGTTTTTACGCCTGAAAAAATCCTTCAACCTCCGCCGAGTTTGAACCCGCGACCTCGGGAACTAGAGGCTAGCATGGTAACCACTACACCACGGAGGGCGACGAATAAATGGTCGAGTAGTTTGTTTAGATAAGTTATCGGTGGTTTAACAAAGGGGGACAACCCTGCAACACGACCTACTGAGATCTATTGCACCTACCACCTCCAGGAGGAAGGGATGAAGTGAAGGAGGCCACAGGCCGTAGGCAGACCACAGAGACGCGTGGAAGTCCATAACATTTCCAAGCTCGTGACCCGTGCGTCATTGTTGGTGTTGCCAAGAGAGGGCGATGTACGACCCATCAGTCTAGCAGTCCTTGGTGTTCACGGGGAGTATTCTTTCCATTGAGCATGCATCCGCGCCTTCTGTTCGGCACCGCCATACACCACAAGACTAGAAGCACACGTGAAAGATGAGAAGGAAACGGAATGAAAGGGTGATGACGGAAAGAAAACGGTGATAGAGAATAAACCACCCCAGCATTCGCTTGTGGACCAGGGGAAACCACAAAAAACCCATGAGTCAGAGTGGGCTTATATTTACATACCAGGGCTACAAGCAGCGTGTCACTATCTTGCTACTGAAGCGATCTTTCCTTGCATTTAGTTGATATTTATGTATTTAAAGACTTTATTTTAATGGTTTAATTAAGTAACGCCATTGTTTGTGTAACCAGCTAAGTTGTATATTTGCATACTGCCTTGACTTTACCGTATACATACGCCTACTAATGTTCAATAGGGAAAGCATCCCTGCATTTCCTCATTATAAACGTTCTCTGCTGGTGGTGTCTTTAATTGAGCATTATACTAACTGCAAATACAGAAAAGTACTTTTGCAAACAGCAGTCACTAATTAATATTTTAAAAGCGCTGGAAGATTAGTAAAAAGGCCAACTCCAACGTAAAATTTCGCACGTAAGCGAAAATTAACCATTTAGATTAGTGAGGGTTTTGCAAGACATCAAATGAAAAGTTGGCGTAACAGGGACAGAAATTCATTAATTCTACAATTTATACATTAGTAGTAAATAATCTCCAGAATATTCACAGTGAACTTAATCCAGTTAAAGAAGGCAAAGGAGCCGTTGATTCTTAGGTTCTGCATTGATAATTTATGCATTAACACAATTTATAGAATTCGAGGCATAAAGTATTCAGGGAAAGCAGTAAAGTTTTCCTTTAAATCTTTAAAGTCATATAGGAATGGGTATTTCAAGCATTAAACCCAGGATGAAAGGAAATGAGATTGAAGTGTTCCTGAATGTTACGCAGTGATGTCTCAGATTATAAACCTTTGTACAGCATTCATCAGATCGTGTTCACCTACCCGTCAGTGACTCGTGACTGCTTTTGTTTACATTATTTGCTTTCAAATAATGGTGTTAGTGTAGATAACTTGAAGCTGCTTGCTTAAGAATTCCTATGTCTGATCTTAACTCAGTGCACTTATGGCGTTGCACCGATGAATAAAATTAGTTCCAGCAAGTCTTCCTACACATTACGGAATACAATTTCCTAAAATTCCTAATTATTTTTGTAAAAAAGACAAATTTTTTAAAAAATTAGGGATTACTAAAATGTCTTTCCAAATGAGCATTTTACTGTATCTAAAATTCCAAAGAGGTTTTCTCTACGTTTATTTTGATGACGTTTGCTTGTGTTCAAAACCGTAAACTATTTCAAAGGCGAGTGTAAGTCGAAGGGAACTGCTGATTTGTGTCCCGCTTCGGGCATAGATGTTTATGCCTATGTAAGAGAGTATGGGATTATATAAGGTAAAACAACAAACGAATCAGGAAAACGTAAAGAACGGAGAAATGATAACACACACATGACTTTCTCTACGCTATATCCTTTATTAGTGCGTATACAAATTATGCTTACGAAAGTTTATTTCTAATGTCTATTTAATTTTAATCCAGATAAACCTTTCCAGAAATAGCTTCATTACACAATTCGTTATAGATAGAGAGGAAATAGCATTTCAAATGTTTTAGAACTGGACGCTATACAGTGGTCTGAAAAGTCCATACTGTTTCCATGAACACTGCGAGAATCAAATGAAAATTGACAGGACTTTAAAAGAATGGCTAAGTATTGCAATTAAAAATTGATAACGGATGTCTCAGAAATGGCTGAGTTATTTGAAATAAATTGTGTGTGTTAAAATGATATATATTTCTTGTGTTGTACGTTTTCGTCTATCGCTTAACGTTTAACAATTATACAAGATTATTCAAATTCCCTTACGAATGAAGAGGACTTCAAACGCTATTCCTATGAAAATTCAAGATATACATTTTATTTGTAATGAAAATATCTTTAATATATGGTATTTTATTCAAAATCGTTGTAGTCCTTATCACAGTAGTGATACATGAAATTAATTGATAATTTCGAAAAGAAATTTGGGAAGGAAACATTAAGATACCTCCCCGCTATTTCCAGGTAAAATCTGTAAAAAATCCCAGTCTGGGAGAATGTCCTGGCGGGATTTGAACCTCCGGCATCCCGTTTACGAGCCTGTGCCTTAATGACCTTGGCTACCCATGTCAGTTACATTGCTTGCAGTCCAAGGTGCTCTAATATGGTTTCAAAAACTTGAAAGGTATCTTTGTTCGAATAATAACAATTATTACTGTAATATTGCTATTATGATTATTATTATTATTATTATTATTATTATTATTATTATTATTATAACTTGTACGAAATTCGGGAATTTCTTTGCTTATTGGTTTTACTTTCCTTCCTTCTCTCTGTTTTCTGCTTGGCTTTTTATGCTCCTCCTTCATTTGTTTAGTGTGTATTGTGTGTGTATTAACCATCAGAATTCTTAAACCAGTTGCTGTGTTTTCGATTGACAATTTGTTTGTCCTTGTTCCAGGTCAAAATAACCACGACAATTCAATTTGGTGTTGTTCAAAATACCTATATGTATAGTCAGATAAAATAATTATATAAAATATTGGTGAAAAAGATATAGTCTGACGTTGTATCCCTTATTTGGCATGATTTTAAGTTATATAAATCTATATCCATTATCCACTTTTATAAAAGTGTTCCACTTTATAATTATTTTCTGGAAGCACCAATTGTGTTCACACAATAAAAGTTAAACTTTAGAATACAGAAACAGACAGCTGAAAAATTCAATGCCATAGCTGGTATTTAAAGCACGGATCTTCCGGTTTCCGTCCAGTTGCTTTAACCAACTGAGCTACCATAACAATATATGCGAGTCAGTTGGTTAGAGCAACCGGACTGAAACCGGAAGATCCGTGCTTCAAATCCCAGCTATGGCATTGAATTTTTCAGCTGTCTGATTCAACCTTTCCAAGCTCGTGGCTCGTGTATAAGAACAATTAATTGTCATTTATGAATATACACAATTAAAGTTTACTAAAACAAACATAGCCTTCTAAAATATGTATCTACAGCGTGTTTTACACGAATAATTGATACAAAATGCAAGCAGCTTGACAAATGTGCATAGGAGTTTGCTAAATGTGTTGAAAATGAACGAAATGGCCCCATAGTAACGTGTGAGGCTCGCTCTTGGAAGTTCCTGGGTTCGTTTTCCATCTGGCTGGGCGCTCTGACCATGGGTCGTTTCGGTAGACGAATGTTGGGGTGATTCCCCTTATACCATGAACTTCCTGTTCCTCATTTCCCATCCGCATCATTTCCGCGACGGCGGTGGTTTGTTGCGGCGGGACGGTGGAATTCTCACTATGGAAGGATTTCTCCCTGGCGCTTGACGGGACTGTTGGGGCCCCATTCCTTCCTGGGAGCTGTCCTCTACACACAGTACCCCCAGGGTCAGGGTTGGTGACATGGTAGAATCGTTAGGGACCCGTCCAGGCTAGCGCACATCGTCGTCCGGATCTGGTCGCCCTTCGGATCTGCCCATCATCTCTTCCTTCCAGAGGTTACATTGGAAGCAAAAGTGGCAATGCTGTGCTCCAGTTAGTACAGGCTCTGCCATCTGCCTACTCGTCGCGTTGGAAAGTGTTGGGGCACATTGTTGCATTAGTTTAATTCAAACCGTCACCTCCAGCAACACTAACACAATCCTAAACTATCTTGCAGATATGCAACACGATACATTTCAAGGATAAACGTAATATGTTTAACTGAGGTTATGCTTAAACTAGGAAACTACAGTCCTGGTCGTTAAAATGCAGACATTAAAAGATCGTAAACCTACAGTTTCCTCAGCCCATAAGTTTGCTTGTTTCTATTAAGCGAGCCGTTACTCTTAGACAGCGTAATTAGCCAACACAACTTTCACATCACAGTTAGAACGAAGATAAACCGTGTCTCAGCTTTACAGAGATGGCTACATCGAATTCACATCACATTCTGGAAGTTTCACACTCGGCTGGCTTAAAATAAGATAAATGATTCCTGGAGATTCCATTTAAGTTGTTTGCTCTTTCTTTCAGCCTCTTGTACTTTTGGAAAGTTCTGGTTTTAAACACTTTTCTTTTGTTCTCCGCAAGCGTCCCCCCGTTCGCATCAGCACTGCTCCAGGCAAGCGGCAAGCCTTGGAGATGTGCCGGATAGAAAAATTGCTGAGTGCCAAGAGTAGACAAGCACTGAAAGGGTTCATCCTTCTACAGTTTAAACTGAGGCAAAATACAATCAACGAAGATTACTAGAATTTTCCGGCATTAAAATATTTACAGCTGTGAAATATTGATGAAACTTTAGACGAGTTCATAAGCCTTGTAGCCTTTACTGCTTCAAAAATAGATGCAGAAGTGTACAAAAATGTAATTTCCAGACAATCTCAATTGACTTTGAACTTATGAAATATGTTCCTTTTAATTCTTAATACTCATTAGGAAGTGCTCAATAGCTAAACTATCCATTGCCTTCTGATGGGTAAACCTGTCACTGAAGACCTGAAATCTGTATTGCATTCACATGAATTTCTCTACTCACTTCTACAAAAATATTCCTACATAAGCTTATAATAACTTTCTCTACTACGTATTAAGCATAGGAAGTATTGCATTCCCCCAAATATTCGATACAGAGATTTCACCGGAAGTACATGTTTTGAGCCCTGAATCCCCCCAAAAAGCACATTTAGAAAAGGTCTGCGTGTGAGTGTCTGTGAACAGCATACCTCAAAAATGAAAAGTCGGAGAAATACCAAACTTGGCATTTAGATTCCACTATATTTAAAAAATGCGACACGTAGTTCTTCAAGAAAATCCCCCAGCCCAGACTACGCTTTGCATGGCACAGTTTTCGAAAAAATTTACTTTCTCTTCTTTCGGAATGGCTTTTTCATAACTGGTAAAGCGTAAGAGATACACAAAATTTTCCTACACAAAAAATGCAGAGCATGATAAACCATTCAAATTATATCATATACATTCTTTTTGTGGAGTGAACCATTTCCGAAATATACCTTGTTATTTGTTTGAATTTTCCAGTACTTGTGTTTTTCTCAAATGGGAATTCGTTATTCGTCTTTTATGTCCTGAACATGCAAAGAGAATGGAATGCTCCACATAGCAACCAGTTCTTAAAAGATTTGACTGTCGCTTAAAGCCTACCATATTCCCCTTGCACCTACAAGAAAATTAGCAATAAGACAGTTTTTGCAAATGTTTATCTCGATTAACGTGAAGTATATGAAGAATAAGCGTTTTAAAAACAGTTTGTACAAGAGCAGAGAAAGTCATGTGAGTGTAACCCATCAGATGTTTTAAAATCTTGCCTTATTATTGCTAGTTCCTTTTAATCTAGAAAAAAGCTTCAATTTACTTTACACATTTCATGGTAGGTAAAGCAATAGTCAGTGTGTTCGCTATGTGTTACCTTTGAAATTCCAAGCTGTTTACATGACAACAAGAAAAAAAAGAGGACGAACTGTACCTGTGGTCTGTTGGTTAGCATGTAAACTTTCAAATCCATAGGTCCCGGATTCGATTACCGGTTGAAGGATTAGAATTTCTCTTTAGCCGGGTTATTCCCCATCTTTCCTAGAGTCTGGAAGAACATGAGTGAGAGTGCAAATGCGGGCATGAATTTAATGTTTATAAAGAAATCCAAAGTAAACAATCCCAAAGATTAACGAAACAGTAAAAAGAGTGAATATTGTTGTTGATGGACAATTGTTATAAATTGAATCAAAAAAATAAATACTTCCCAGGTGATAAGTATAAGTAATTAAAAATTAAAAACCAATACTAAGGAATGCCTCGGAAATAGTTAATTCTACAAAACAAATGTATTGGTTATTAATTATATGCATTAACGAAATCTACGTCTTTATATAACAAAAATTAGGGTTTACCAATCACATAAAACTCATTCAGATTTAAGATGGCATCAAATGTCATTGCTGTAAACTCGAAATAAAATCAAAACAAGGACAAATGTTCCATGTAAAGGGTGGCTTGGGGTGGAGGGATTTTATTCATATGTTCGTGTCGTATCCTTGGAAGATGCTCGACTCAAATACCAAGGATGGTATCTAAACGAGTTTTCATTTTTAAGTTATCCTGTTCAGCGACACACACACCTTTTTCTAAAAACAGATTAATTTTCTTTTGATTCGGGGAGACTCAAAACGTGTATTTACGGTGAAATCTTGGTATCGAATTTTTGGACGGAATGTTATATTGCCCTTGGAATGGAGTGAGAAGCAGAGGTGATATGGCACTGATTAACGGAGTCCGGACATTGAACCGTACGACCCCACAAGGGGTGTCCCAGGGAGGAAGGGATGAGGTGAAGGGAGACAAAGGAGAAGGGCGGCCGGAACCAGGAGCGATGACACAGCAATTACAGAGTCCACAGGGTCCCTAAAGTTCCCAGATGTAAACGCCCTGGCAGACGGAGAGGTAGGTCGGGGACCTCGCCTCGCATGGAGCTCAACGCCCTCCCCGGAAGCGGTCCTTATACCACGGCAACCAGCCCAAGGCCGAGGCACGGAGGAGGTTCACAGAGAGGAACCTTTTTCCCTGCCACGCTGCACCGAAACTCCATCGCCGACACTTCCAGCCCTAAAACATGGTGATGGATGAATGAAATGATTAGGTTGTAATGTTAGGTTCAGGAGTTGTAATGACCCTTCCCAGCATTCGCCTGGCGAGCCAGGGAAATCCCCCAAAAAACCCATTGGCAAGGAAGATCAGCCACAGGAATCGAACCTACGACCTCCCGATTGCGGGTTACAGACGCAACCGCCTGAGCCATCGCTCTCGGTTTACTTCCCATACTGACTATAGGTAAGTTGTAGAAAAGGTAAAAACTCTCTTCAAAGTGTTCTTCAAAGCACATTAAATACTAGGAAGTTGGTGTAATTAGCAGCTTTAACCAGCCCTGTATTGCTGACTTGGGTTTGAATTTCCAATCTAATTAATTTCCTTGTCCCTCCTCATTTCATTAACTACAGAATGTATGTCTCTCCTTTAGGTTTAGAGGGGTAGACAACACCGCATTTCATGGGATGACAATACAATTTCGCGGTAAACGTTTGAATACGGTACACTATTATTTAAACAGACAATTTATATTATATTGATACGTTCTTTTAAAACTTTACATCGCTAACGCAATCCATTCGTTTAGAATCAGGCAGAATTATACGGGTTTTCAGGTTTATTCGGTCGTTGCCGATATTAGGTTGTCTGCACATGTCATCAATACTTTGAAGCGAGATTATCACTAGTGTCTCTGGCAGAGGTTTAGTGAAAGGTGATTGCAATGGGTGAATGTCAACAGCTTCTAAATTACCTTAGTGAAACAGGACTTGTATCGTACTTTTCCAGTATTTACATTTAGAACTTCTTTCTCCTGCGTCTCAAAAACTCGCATTCTCTGCGTGTATGCTGATAGATAACCCAATAATTGGAAGCTTTTTATAGTGTAGGTGGTCACTTCTATCTCGCGTGCAAAGAACGCACAAAATGTCCTAGTAAAACGGTTTCATACCGATGCAGTACATTAATCTGTTTACGAAGTCGGAAACACATGCAATCCGATGTTCAATTCCGTACCTCTTCTTAGAGACAAGGGGCACTAAAGTCCAAATAAATAAGAAGAAGGAAAAGGAGAAGATGTACACTTCGATAATTTCGCATTTCCTGGTTATTTTTACTGTGATAAAAAAGAGATTTATGGATTCGAATCTATGCTCTTTACCATCACGGTACACCCAGCAAGATCCTCACGCAGCTTTCTCCACCACTCCCATGCTACAATGTAAATATGTGCATATATAACAGCAGACCATCCATTTCCTATGTGAGCGTATATTTATATATAATTACTCATGCTAAAAATAATTTTTCTGTCATAAATATATAATACGAGGGTAATCCAAAAAGAAACGGCCGTTGGGTTTAATATATTAAAAATATTCTATTAAAAGACCCATTACCTTCAACATTTCAGCTTTTTTTGTTTCTTCACATAATTACCTCCGTTATTTAAGTATTTTGTCATGTCTGTCCACTAGCTTTGGAATTCCTGCGTTTTAATCGACTGCCGCCAGTCCATTAACTCAGATGTTCAGACACAAGCGAAGTATGAGAAACTTTTTAAAAAGAAATCTATCTCACCAGTCTGTCATGTACGAAATTTTGTTATGCATTAGATTCTAAAAATAAAGAGAGAAAAAGAAAACGTCCGGATCAACTTAAAAATAGAATCATATCTCTGACCTCACAGTCGCGGAACTTTGTATCAAACAGCTAACTTTGAACAATCACAGAATGCACAATATCATATTTCTATTAATATTCCACAACACTGAAAAAACAATATGTCGAGGAAACCATAAGACCTTGGATATAAGCTCCACAGCGATCTGCGCAGCGTGAATGCGCAAATGGTCGTTACTTTCTTGATTATCCTCCTAATAGCGAAAATAGACTTAAATAAAGTTTTTCTTACACTTTTATATCTTTCCTTCTCTTCAGCTAATGATTCTGTTAATTTTCAGAGATAGGTTAATTTTAAAATTTTGATTATTCAAACTCTGAATGTTTTTACAGGCTTCTAGTAATTTTAACTGTTTAGGTTCAAGATGATGTGTGACGGCGGTTTAACCAACAATATTGTAAAGCTATGTAGGTTCAAATAAAATTAATTTATTTTTCCTTTTTTGAAGTAAACAAGCTAGTTAAACGGCACTAAAATACATTTTTTAGGTATGTTACTTATGCATGTAAATTGAGGAATTTACAGACTTGCAATTACGCATCAATTTCAACAACAAAATTTATTGCTTGTGCAATACATATGAAATTTTCCTGGTTTCACTGTAAATATTTGTTTAAATACACAGACAATTTAATAAATCCAAATGAAATAACACTATAAACATCACTTTCATTCACATTTCTGCAGACCAGAGTTATTAAAATGGACATACATCGCTTAAAAAGGAAGAAAAATATTAAAACTTCACATATTTGTACCCCATAAACAATTTACTGAATCTCAACTATCGTTGTTAACAAGAATGGGAAACATGCATTGATTTCAGGTTTTATCAGGGTTTTTTTTCAAAGTTGTTACAATAATGTAGCATACAATCTCTGAATGTTTTAAAAAGCTTTAGAAGCAAGTATGGGATTGTAATCGAATTAAATCGAATAATTAATTAAATATGCCGCTGGCTTACCTTCAGTTGTTAGAACAATGAGTTCTTTGTACTTAAGGGTCGAATAGGGAAGGCAAATATATGAATAAGATCAGATTATTACTGAGCTTATGAAAATCATTGCTTTATTGTATGCAACTATCCACAAAATACTGATAAGATGAATACAATTCGTGCTATTTCACCGGAAATACATGTTTTGAAACCGCCTGAATCCAATAAAAAGCATTTTTGGAAACGTCCGTGTGTTTGTGTGTGTGTCTGTGTGGGTGTGTCTGTCTGTGAACACATTAACTCAGAAACAAACAGTCGGATAAACACCAAACTTGGTATTTAGGTTCAGTATCTTCCATGGATGCGACACGAAGGTTTTCAAGAAAATCCCCCCAGCCCAGAGTACCCTTTACATGGAAGATTTTTCGAAAAGTTAAAATATCATATGTTTAAGAGATTTTTATGAAAACTAAAATGTATATCTTGAATTTCCTGGGAATGTCTCCAAAAGTATTCTTTATTGTGAACGACTTTTGCATAACTGGTAAACCATAAGAGATAGACAAAATTTTACTTCACAAAAAATGTAGACCGCGTTAAAATACACAATTTATGACATATACATTTTTATTGTTGAGTGAACCATTTTCGAGATATTACTTGTTATTCCCTTAAATTTTTCAATACTTATTTTCTCAAATGGGAATTCGTTATTCATTTTTTTGTCTTGGATATGCAAAGAATTATAATCTGTGCCAAAGGGAATGGTGCTGAACCTAGCAACCAGCTATTAAGAGATATGTATGTGCTTAAAGGCTACTGTTTTTCTATATTGCCCTTGTAAATATATATTCCCCTTACATCTACAAGAAAATTAGCAATAAGATAGAGTGTGCAAATGCTTATCTCGATTAACATGGAGTAGATGGAGGATAAGCGTTTGTAAAAATAATTTGTACAAGAGTAGAGAAAGTCATGTGAGTGTAACACATCAGATTTCTTTTCATCTATTCAGGTACGTAAACTCGTCAGGAGTTTTTTCTTTCAAAATGAAAAAAGAAACACAAAACTAAAAAAATAACGGATTTTATAAACTATTTGCAATTTATACATGAAGGGACCAGTAAAGCAACAAATATACTTCTTTATACCTCTACTTTCAATTCAACCATTTCATTTAAATGTCCACGAATATCGTAACTACATACGCGTGTTTCTAGTCAAATAACGATATCGAATTTATGGGCTGCTACTTTCCGTTACCTACTACGTATATGGTGGAGAAAGTAATTAAACAGTCATTATTGCTGTGGTTTAGCGAGTGCCAAGCCCGACCGGGGGCTTGCATGACGTCATAATTCCACTCTGCTACCGCGCACCTCTCTCGTGGCCCTTAATTTTACTTGACGTACCTTACTTTACCATAATTCTTGGAAACACTGCTTGCAAACTTCTCTGCTGGTGAAGATGGAAGATAATTTGTTTCCAATCGTTAATAATCACTCTCTGTGGCTATGTACGAGGGCTGATCAATAAAGACTGAGACTGATTTTTTTTCACAGATATTTATTACTCCATTTCAATGTTGACAAGATCTTTTTCAAAGTAGTCCCCTCCTAACTGAATGCACTTTTTATAGCGCCTCTGCCAGTCCTCAAACACATGGTGCAGGCCATTCTTTGTCAGGTCTTGAGAATCGCCTCACTTTTCTTTAGCACTGCTTAAATGCTCTCAAATCGAATGCCCCGGAGCTTTGCCTTTAGTAATGGGAATAAATAGACATCACAGGGGGTAAGACCGGGGCTTTAAGGCGGAAGCGGCACACAGCTAATGTTGAATTTAGCCACAAATTCCTGGACTTGATTTGCGACGTGAGGCCGCGCGTTGTCGTGATGAAGTCGCCACCCATTCCGATGATGTTCTGGACGTTTCCTTGTAATTTGCTTCCTCAGTGTAGCCAATACTGACGTGTAGTAGCTGCTGTAACAGTAGTGTGAGGTGGGAAACTGCATGCTGGTAAATCATTCCATTCCGAATCACCAAGCCCACCTTGCTTAGCACAGAGGACTCGCCCTTCTTTGAAGTCCTTGAACCACCTAAACACCGTTGCACGAGGTAGTGCATCTTCACCGTATGCTTGCTTCAGCTTTTCCAAAGTTTCAAGGCTGTATGATTTAAACGAAAATAAAATTTTATTGCGCTGTATTGCTCCTCTCGTGTCACCTCCATTTTGTTGTATGCGAAATTCAAGTAGGGTCAACAATATACAACATTACTACCAACCTACCGTTACGAGAGCGCTGTCGCTTATGGACATTATACATAAACCCTGCTCTTTTCAAGTGTTCTTGGTAGAGACATAAAACTATCAAGGAAACTACAGAAAAATATCTTTATTGATCAGCCCTCGTATATTTGGTGAATATGTAAACAGCAAATGTGTGCAGGTCAAAACGAGTACTGCGATTCGCTAACGAGCGCTTTCCTGTCAGTTTGCGAAATTATCTTGGTCTAAAGAAAGTTAAAAGTAAAGAAGGGTTTAATATATCTGGCTGAAATCTAAAATAGTTTAAGCAATTACGCGAATGTGTACCTGTTAACGCCTGAAAACTTCTATGGATTGTTTAGAACCGTGGGAGTCGTAATGATGTATTCATGTGCTGTCATAGCGGTTAGTGAATATAAAACTCAACATCTAAATCAAATAATTAATTTTGCACCATCGTGTGCTTTGTACGTCGTCCCGAAGATATTTACGTGAAAGGAAATTTAGAGTTCTATCACAGGAATTTGTATCCAAGGAAATCCATATATATACGGATACACATTTGGTGTCTCTAATAACAGGACTAGTGCCTCTTCAATATCTGCATCTTCAAACCACATCTCCAACTTCAAATTCTACTTGAAATCCTGAATCTTTATTACCGTCCATATTGTAACAAATAAGATAATGTTAATGCAAACCACACTTTATTTGCCACTGGGTACTCAGCGTAGCTCAACGTTATACTTGAGTCACTTTTGACACACACTCAAACAAAATACAACTGATCGGTGAATCACAACTCATAACTGAACTGCACTGGTAATGTCCACTTTTCGTTCGTAGCTTCTTAACTACTCAATGAACTGAACTCACTGGGCCGATCAGCCCCTTATATAGACAAGGCAAACAAAGCAAATCTTCTAGAAAAGGAACGTACTCGAAACATCCCGAAGGAATCCTCGAAAGCGGGGAAGCGACACATAAGTGCTATTTTTGTGCACAGGTATTGTTCTGAAGGGGACCGGCCGTTAGCCGGGAGGTTCGTCTTCGCTCGCGCGGTGACGTTTTATTATTTTCAAACAACTCGCTCTGAGTCACGACATCAACCATCACTAATTGACCCAAAGCCTCCTCAGTTACAGTATCTTACTAAGCTATTCTATTAGTTATAGGTATTGAATTGGCAACATTGCGTTAGGTATCGGAAATCCGAGGTGACGATGTGTACAGCTCATTGGAATCTGTCACCATGCTTTTAAACTTTTATATTTTTGTCATATAACATTTTTCATTAAACTAAATGAGATATTTATATTCTTTAATTTCGCACCCTATTAGAATCTGCCTCTTTGGGTAAAGTAAATTATTCAATCTAGATGGGATCAAGGCGTATTAGATACAATGTTTCATAACAATCGGATAGGCCGTTCTTGCGTGAATGGGTAAAACATACACACAAATGTTAAAAGCCTATCTCTGCGGTGGGGGGTAGCTTATACGCCCTACATTCGTGAGGTCCCAAGTTCGAGTCTGGTTAGAATGAATTGCTTCGATAAGGTTTTTTTCCGGCGTTTTCTTTTATCCTGAGAAGCTGAATATTGGGCAACTTTAAGCTCTATGGACCCGAGTTCATTTGAGCATCGTTTCACCCATTTCATTCGTTGATCGTCCGAATAGATCTACCCAGTTAAAGGGTGTTAATCATAAATTATCTTAAAAGTGGGGTTTTTGATTGGTGTAGCCCATTACACACGTTAACATCAGTTATTCGAACTAAATCGAAAGGATTTGCAGGAAAATGTTCGATTAAGTTTTATTATAGGTGTAGATTTTATTAGACAAAAGCGAAAACCGCTGTATTTCTTATACTGTTTGCCTTTTTCCGCTATTGTCTCATGTTTATTTAAAATTAATGCATATATTGAAGAGGTTTTGTTGCTACTACGTATGGAAAGCCAGTTTGAAGATGTATTATATTTCGGCTGTTGGGGAGGCGAACTTGAAGTAGTTGCATCCGCACGTATGGCAAAAAGTTTCCGGTAGCCTTCACTCGAAAAAATGTTTAAAAAGTATTAACTTTGTAATTTTTACTGTTTCTTTAAATATTATATTTTTATGTTTGATTCGGCTGCGTCAGTATTTATTTTTTAGAGACATGAAAGTCTTAGCAGGGAGCGGTGCGACTGAAGAATGTAGGCTTACAGAGATTTTAAGTTTTTCTTCATTCCATTTATTAATGCTTGACACGATTTAAATAACACTTCACTGATATAGAGAGCTGTAAGATTATTTTATTAAATACTTGCACTTTTTAAACACATAAATTATTTTCTCACAAAATATGTATTTAATTTTTCGAGGACACATTCTTGCGTCTGGTTAAGAACACTGTCTGCAACCAACGCGTCCAGTTATGAGCGCTGTCTACAAGCAACCGACTTGTTTTCAACCGCCTAAATTTGTAAATTTCTTTATTTTAAGTCTCTGATTGATTATTCCTAATCCAATAGAATACTTTTGTTTAACTTAAGCTTTTTTCTGGTTGTTGATTGGCTATTTTATAAACTGTCACAAAAATTACATTATTGTTGCTCCAAGAACCACTAGTAGTATTATTAAACTTTAAAACTCATTTATGCCTCAAGGCTACCTCATTGTTAGCAACTTTTAACCTATTATTCTCACAGCTCCCACATTATTAAAATGTGTAATACATTCACATAATATTATTGAACATGTATACAATAATATAAACATATACAATGACTGTAATATACACTTTTTTATATTGTTACATACACATATTGCTTTAACGAGGGCTGATATTACATTTTGTATTATATAATTTGACTGAAATCATTTAAGTGCTAAAAATACTGCCTCAGTATTTAAATTCCAAAATTGGCCCAATTAAGCCACTTCATTTTTCAGACATTTTTCTCACAATTTCCATTTTAACTATAATTTTAAATTATCTACAGTATAAACCAAAGTAAGAACTTTTAGAGGAAAGTACGATATTAGAACGAAAGTAGTAAACTATAGTATGAGGTAAAGGTGCATATCACGGAGGGGCCCCCAGTACCGGGGCAGAGCACCGCACGCAGGCCAATCGGCTTGTCGTGGTTCCAACGTGACTCCTGGAAGGAGATGAGGGGAGAGACCCGAAGGGTGAACAGATCCAAATGTCAATGGGCGCAAGCATGGACGTTTCCAGATGGAACGCATTCAACGCTGCACGGTCCATGCCCACAAGCGACCAAACTCTAGGGTCCCCCGGAGCGGGGCCTCACACTGAGGAGAGACCTAACTGAGCGGTACCGCAGCGACGCCAGGGAAGAAACCTTTACAGAGCGCAAGCCACCGCCAGCAGCAACCCGCTGAACACCATCGCCTGGGCCTACAACATTGAAAAGATGACAAGGAAGATGATGGGTACAGCAAATGAGAGAAAGGAGAGTCGTGTTAGAAGATGAACCATTCGTCTGGCGACCCGGATAAACCAATAGGAAACTCATTAGCCAGAATGGGCGGTGTCGGGAATGGATCTCGGGACCTTCTGAATACGGACCATAGACGTAATCGCCTGGGCCATCCCGCTCGTCTGTAACTGAGCAAGTTAACAAATTTAATCGAGCGAGATGGCTCAGGTGGTAACGCCTGTGGGCCGAATCGGGAGATCCCGGTATTGATTTCCGGCGACCGCCCACTCTGACCCATGGGGTTTTCGGGTGTATTCCCGGGTCGTCAGGCGAATGCTGGAGTGGTTTCTTTCATCCCCCGAATTTCCTATTCCTCCATTTCGTTCCATTAATCTTTTCACTCATACTTCATTCCGTTTAGGCTCTTTCCAGTTTGGAAGTGTCGGCGATGGAGTTTCGGTGCTTCGTGGCAGAGAAAAACGATGCACTGTGTTAACTTTCTACGTCCTTTGGCTAGTTGTTGGGGTATAATACCGACCCCGGGAGGGGCGTTGGACCCTATGTGGGGCTGGTTCTTGGTCCGACTGCCGAAACGTGTATATCTGGAAACTGTATGAACCCTATCATTACTGTGCTACTCCTGGTTTCGGCCGCCCGGTGTCTCCCTTCTCCTCATGCCTTCCTCCTGGGGGCAACCTCTGTTGGGGTGTCCTGGATCGGTGACAAATCCCTTCCGCTTCGCAAATCTAATCCTAACATCTGGGATGTTTAAGCTCATATGATGAAGACCGTGATTTACAGCAATCTCAATACACGTTGCGTCGGTACCCCTGCATATTGTTTCGACGACTGCGCCGTTGGTGGCAGTCCCGGGTTCGATGCCCACTCGGGTTGGAGTCGAACGCGGTATAGTGTTAGAGATAGAATTAATGTTAAAATTCAATGTACGTTTTTCTCTATCCGACGTGGCTTCGTCTTGTCCCTCTCGCTGTTACCCTGCCTAATTGGTTCTCAGCGGTGATTTTAGCATGGACTCTGCCTATCATGATATT